>VDFB02271358.1:57538374-57896414 GCA_007258455.2 Sequoia sempervirens | reverse complement strand
GGAGAAGATCAAATACTCATCTATGGGTCCATAGGGGAAACCAAGCACTAGAAGGTCCATTAGGACTTCTACTCCCTCTCTATTTGTTTCAAAATCCTCTTGAACAACATCTACAATTGCTACCAAGAAGAAAGCTACACCCACTTCCCTTATAACACAGCAGAAGACTCCATTGAGAAGAAGAAAAGAGAAAGATACAAGAGAGAGGTATGTAGGTTATGATGGTGAAGAAGAAGAAAAATAATGACATAAGTTGTATAAGAGAAGGAAGTATAGTATCTCTGAGGTAGAGATAAGTGAAAAGAGAATCAAAGTTGACATTATTGATACAAAAAGTGAGGAAGAAGTAGAGAAGTAGAAGAAGGCATTTGTCATTGATAAGAGAGAAAATAAATCCAATGAAGGAAAAAATTATCCTAAGGGGAAGGGAAAAATTAAGAAAAAGGATAAATACCCTCTAGCAAGGGAACAAAACCCTCTAAAACTAGATGCTTTGTTTAATAGTATTGAAAATTGTGGTTAACTAAAAAAACTTGCACATATGTATCCAAATGAAAATAACGAGAATAAGTCCATAATTGAAGAGGCCTTTGTAAAATATATGGTTACTTTTAATACTAGTCTAAGTGAAATTGAAAGTTGGATTTTGGATGACTTAAAAGAAGCCTTGATCACAAGAATACATGAGGCATTTGATGAGAATGCAAAGATAAGGAATTTCTCTTTGGAGAAGATTTGATCTTCTCTCACTGATGAGGATAGGGCAAGATTGTCTTGGATTTAAAATAGGAAACTTAGAACAATGCAAAGAGTCAAGACCCTGATAAGTAGGAATAAAGAAGACATAAAAAGGTTGAAGGATAAAATGTTGCAAAAATTTGTAGATCTAGCTAAGGATTTAGACATGTCTCCAAATGATAGGTCACATAAATTAAGAATTATGCATCTACTCTGGAGTTTAATGAATCTGTCAATGTACCTAAGAATGCTAAAAAAGAACCTGTGTCTAGACACGAGGGTTATCAAGAAGTCATGATAACAAATAATTTCCCTTTTGTAGAAGAGAATGTTGTTGCAAAAGATAAGAATGATTTTGCCCCAAATAAGGAAGAAGTTCAAGAAAAACAAGAATTTCCTCTCTTGGATGCAAAAAAAATGTTAAAAAAAAGGAAGAAGAAAAACAAGAGAGCCCAAAGAACTCTAAGGCGTAGAAGAACAAAAACTTCCCTCCTCTAGATGGTGAGAAAGTTGTAGAGGAAGAGAGGAGTGTAGAAGACTTCTCCATAGTGGAGAACAAGATAAGAAGAAAGAGAAAAGGGAAGAAGGAAGCACTTAAATGGTTGGTGAATCCTTTAGAGCTTTTGGGGATTCATTGAGGAGTTTACTAGATATGTAACATTTTTTCCAATCGGTGGAGTCAACACAATTGCTACAAATTCCTATGCAGCAAAGATAGGTTATAATGAACAAGATACCTCCCTTGCATAAGATACAACTTGGTGATGTATTTCATGCCTTCATGAGAAAGGATATTTTATAGACTTACCAAAATAATGTCGAGATGATAGATGAGGTGCTGAAAGTGTTTCAAGATAGCTTCCCCATTAAAAAATGTTGACAACTCTTTATCCGTTGTGTGACAACTAAGGTTAATTCTTGATTCCTTTAAGCAATATTTTACTAGTCTAGAGGAGAAGATAGAAAACTAAGTGAATAATAAGATAAATGATAAGGGATTGCTAGAGGCTTTTAACAAATGTGCTACTTCACATGGTAAGTTGTAGAGCAACTTGGAGGATATTCAAAATTGTGTAGAGGAAGAAAAAGTTTTGTTCCAATTTTTCTTGAAATGGTTTGTTTCTACCAAGAGAATAAAAGACCCAATGTACTCAATTGAGTCTCAAATTTATCATTCCTCCATAATTTATGATCTAATGAAATATGTAGATGGAACAAGGATAGACATTGCAAATTTGCATGGATAGTTTTTCCAACTACATGAGCACAAAGAAAAGATAATAATGCAATACCTCCAACTTAGAGACCTTGTAAGTGCAAGGATTACTTCTCTAAATAGAATTTTGACTTATGCATAGAAGATTCTACATCAGAATCTAGTACCCAAATCTTTGGAAGAAGGTGAAGAACTCCATTTGATGTTTGAAAACTAGTGTGGAATAATTGATTTTTTTAAGAAGGAATGGGAGATAGAAAAGAAGGATCTAGAGACACACCTTGTAAAATTGAAGGTGTCTAATCAGGGAAATTTTCTCTCCCCAAGCTAATTTTTACATTTTTTTGTATAGATATATTTTCAGATTACAATGCACATATGTGGATGTATTAGAGAGTTTTGCAATGTACATTTTTGGTTGCTTTTGTTGGAGAAGATATGAGTATAGGAGTAAATTAGTAAGGGGGATTTATTACCATATACTTACAAATATATATCTTCAAAGGGGGAGAATAGAAGAAAGCTAAAAAAATTGATATTAAGGGCCACTCTTCCCTTGATGTCAAAAGGTGAGAAGATTGGATAAATTTGAGTAGTTTTTCCATCAATGACAAAGGGGGAGATTGTTGGAAACATGAATTGTTGGGAGACATTGTTGGAAGTCTGTCATTAAAGTTTGTGTGATGGAAACCTAAATTAAATGGAGAGGTTAATGGATATATATAGGAATATGATGTTATATGGTGTTGTCATTGATGGTAATCCTTGGTAAAGATGCAAAAGTGTTGGTCTAGTGAAGATCATATGATTGAATAAATTCCTAAGTCTAGAATGCAATTCTAGTGTTCAAAGAACCAGCCTTTTGGTCTATAGTGCTTCACCTTGAAGAATTTGGTTATGTTATTTTGAGATAATGATGATGTATTTTGCAAGGATCTAAATCCAAAATTTCATGATCTAATGTCTTCCATAGTGGAAGATAATAGTTATAGAGTATTAGTCTAGAAAAGGCATTGCAACTATGACAGTGTATGATTGGAATGCTTTGCATTCCACCATGGATGAACATTTTAATTTGTAGATTTGTAGAATTTTTTGAGGATTCATTTAGTTTTTTAAGATGTGTCATTAATTATAGGTCATTCCAACCTATCTTAATATGTTATATGCTTTTGTTCCCTTCAGAAGGTGCGTATTATCGAGTTTTTAAGCTAATAGGATGAATTATTGCACGCCACATTTTTGGGCTGACCTCATTGAAGTTTTTTTTGGTTTTGATATATATACAAGGTTAACTCCTTTGAGATAAAAAAATATGAGGAAAATTGAGATGTGAGATAATTAAGTGTGGGTTTGAGATTTAGAGCAAAGTAGTGTGAATTTTTGTTGAGGTGAAGAATGAAAAGAGCTAAGTTAGTACTCTAAGATTTAGTGGAACTATATCTTCAACATGGGTCAAATGCATTGTTAGTTAATCACCCTCTATTCTATCTCTTTCTATTTTGGGAAGTGGTCCCTTTAGAAGTGAGCCACTAACAATGAGCCTTTCCTTTCTTGGATAGTGAGTCCACCAATTATATCAAACTTTGTAACTGGTTACAATATCTATACTGTGAGCTAATCCTCACTGTGGTCTTTCCCTTTTTGGGTTTTCCACACAAATCTAGTTTTCTTGTGTTCCTTGATGTGATGTATAATTTCTATCTTCCTTTCCATTATTTCAAGATAAATGTGATGCATTGAATGAATTTTTAAGTTATTAAGAATATTGATTCAACCCCACTCTCAGTATTTTAGGTGTTTAATAATTGTAATGTGTATGACATGTCTAATTCCAATATTCTCCCATTTTTTATATACCTTCCAAGTGAAAAAGAGAGCAACAAAACCTAGTGAAATAACCACCAAAGGTATTGTTGTTTATTTTTTAAGAACCAAACTTAATCTCAGTCCCTACCTATGAATTTTCCACAACTCAATCATCAGCAAGGTTGAGGATTGGCCAACACTTAAGTAAAGTACTTAGTACCTCACTTCTTCTCTTCAGGCTCTGTGAGACCCAGGAGGGTAATCCTATGCATGTTCATAA
Organism: Sequoia sempervirens; assembly: GCA_007258455.2. NCBI lineage: Eukaryota > Viridiplantae > Streptophyta > Pinopsida > Cupressales > Cupressaceae > Sequoia > Sequoia sempervirens. The sequence continues at coordinate 57,892,371 of VDFB02271358.1, read as the reverse complement.
TATATCTAATGTGGTCAAGAGCATTTCCTCACACAGATGCACTACCTCAAGAGACTCACCTCATCAAAGGCTTGGAAAACCTCAGGTGGAAGTGCTACTCATTTCAGGGCATGCTTTTATATATTAAAAGTTGGGGTAATGTAGTTTAGATTATTTTATGAATCTATCTTCATCTTGAATGCTAGACCAAAATCATTACTAGCTCAATTGGCCATAAGATAAACTAATAAAATAATCATTGCCTTATCTAAGGGAGAAGTGGAGTCATAACTTGTAATCAATCGGTAATACAATTATGATTGAATGTTAGAAATTAGTGGACTATTAGAATGCCACTTTGTAACATCTAACTCACTGTGTTTCAAAATATCGCTTCCTTACTAAATCCTATATCCTTTTCTCATAAACTAATGGCCTTATTTTAGCATTAAATCAACTCATTAAACTAAAGCATAGAACAAGATCATTCATTTGGTGTAAATGAAAGAAGACAAATGAAAGCATAATTAACAACTTCATTCATAACATGGAAGAAAATACATAGGAGAGCAACATTTTAGAACCAATATTCTTCTTCATTTCTGGTATTACTTTGTAAAACCATATTTAAGATATGTATACAGTATAATTTTCACCCTAGAATTTCTTCTGATATGTCTACTAAAGTACCTATTTACATTCTATTTGTTTTGAGAGCATAGTATTCACTTTTGACCTATTTTGGACTTAAAATTCTAAACTCTCTTTAACATCAACCTTGAAATCTCCTTTATAAACAAGGGAACAACTAGCACCCAGCTGAATTACAATTTCATTTTCATTTTAGTTCACTTCAAAAACCTAATTTCAAATATTTCCTTGAAGAACTCCCTAGGTAGTTTCTTAAAAAAATCATTTGGTAATAGGGGAGGACAAAAGGCCAAAAACATGTGTAGGATACCATTAGTCGATGTCATCGCATTCATTGTTGAAACAAAAAATATTCCATATCATATTAGTCGAAGGACTTCCACATTAACCTAGAAGAGAAAAAGATAAACCATTGACACATGAAAAAATTACCTCCTATGCAAAGACCATGGTGTCATCAGAAACAAAAACAAGACGGTGACCCTATTCAGAGTCGTTGAGATCAAAGAATGCCTAACTGCTCCTTGTCCTCAATGAAATTGGAGGGATCATCACCACGTCTTCATCGGAGCTCCCATATGGCACTAGAGAATGGAAGTACTAGCCATATTCTGAATTAGTATCACCTTCAACATCTGAAGGAGTATTAGAAAGAACAATAGGAGAATTGTGCTTGCCTAGGTAGGCCCTATGAATTTTCTCTTTTTTCCTAGCCTTATTGGATGAGCTAGTTCCTTGCCATTGAACTTGACCACTTCTCCTGGAAGGGTTATGTTTCTCAAGTTGTAAGTACTCTACACAATTGACTTCTTCTTATAAACTATAGCCCTTATTTTTCCTTTTCAACCTCAGGAGAATCCTAAGCTTCCTACATAGTTATGTCCTCATGACACTCAAATACATTGAGTCTGCTTGACCTCCTTATAGGATGATTTTTTAGATTAGTTTTCTCCATTTTCATATAAAATATATTTTAACAATTTAAAAAAAATATGCAAGGAGAGACACTTACAACCTAAACAATTGTAACCAACCTATTAGAGAAATTCCTAGGTAGACCAAAGAACCCAATTTGAAACCAACCTACTTAGGATAAGAATACTCAACTCAAGACAAACAAACAACCTCTCACTCCTCTTCACACTTTCCCTTACACACATTGTAGAATAGAATAATGGTGAAACTGAACACCAATCAACTGTATTAAATAGACAATTGGAGCATGCATAATTAATGATTCAAGAGTTCATTGCATGAGAGAATTGATAACTTAACATTTTAGCTTTGAATCTGGGCCGTTGATTTTAGAACAATTAAAATTTCATCTAAGGTGGTCATGAGCATCATTTTTTGACCATTAGCAACTTGCTCCTAGAAAACAATGATGCTATCTCAAATGTTGCCACATTCTTCTTCAATCTTGATAAATCATATATAATCTGACAATTAGCATGTATCACCAACCTAATCCATCCTTTTTCATTAATATCGAAAAAGTACATAAGACAAGTTTTCTTTCTAGAGAGAATATTTTCTCATATGCTTCATCACTCATCGTTTCTCCTCCCCAAATTTTAGGGTGCAACCAATGATGAAAATATTCATGCAATGATGTTTAGTTTGTTGGATCATCCTATTTTAAAAATACATCAATGGTTCTCCAGTCCTTTTGTTTCTTTCCTTTTTTCTTTACATGAAAACCTTAGGATCTTGCCACATTGCTTGTTCCATCAATAGTTATCTCCTATCGCAAATGCACCTCATCCTTCATTGGCCTCACTGATGATGTAAACATCCCCACGATGAAATCTCAGCCCTTGGTTATGCAGACTATCCTTTGATCAAATCAATCCTTCCATCATGCATCACTAATTTTAATTTTTCACCCAAACTCCTATCAACGATGGGAGATGTAGTGAAGGCATCAGATTTAGACATGTATAGCTACATGAAAATCAATGGTACATAAGGCATCACACATAAGATCTTATCACATTAGCGAAAAGAAACCCTTCAAAGAATACCAACGCTCATAGCTAATTTGGACTTTATCTTTGAGATGAATTCGAGATGAGCGATAAAAAATAAGGCCATCACTCATCGCTAATTCTCCTCATATAGTTTCCAATAAATTAGCAATGAAAGGATTTACAAAGTTTACAATGTGAATCATGTATCGCTAATGTGGAACTTAGCTTTTAAAACATATATGCAATCACGTGATGTAAAGGAAATTTCATCATATCGCTCGTCGCTAATCTTAAATTTGTCATCTCATGACTATCCATGATGAGTGATAAGAACAAAAAATTCAGGGTATTGCTTATCACTATTACAAATTTGAAGGCTCAAAACCCATTAGCGATAAGTGATCCCTTAAGGAACATTGCTCATCACACATTCTATTTAAGAGCTCTAGAATCTATCTACGATGAGAGATATCAAAGAAAACACCACTTGATTGCTCATTGCTAGTTCAAAATATGTACTTATGAAGAAATCAATGATGAGCAATATAGTATAATGGCCATCAAGACTTAAGTGGGAACTTTGAGGACATGCACTTAAGTTGTTCTAATGAAGGGGATCCCCTAGGATGAAATGAGAATAATAGGCTCAAGAACTTCTGAGTCACAAAATTTAAAGGATGTAAAGGCCAAAAAAGTCCTCTACTTAACCTTATAATATGAGAAATTCAGACCTAGGTGAGAGGGACTAGTCACTTGACGACATTGATAGACATAAGATTTTTTATAAAATGAATGGAAATGAGCACTATGCGGCCAAATTCCAAATAGAATGTTGCAAAAAGTTGTAATGAATAAAAACCTAAACCCCCATACAAGAACCCTACATTTTTATGTAACAAAGGTTTGAGATAGGATAAAAAAATTTAAGGTTCAATATGAGCACTCCAATTTTTTTTTCAAATTTGAAAGTGCCATTAGGTATAACCTTGGTGAACCAAATAACTCTTATATTCTCACAAGCTCAACCAATAATATGAAATATCCATCAAGTGATAACCATCTTAAACAAAACACTCTCATACTTTATCATTCCCAAGGATGAAATACAAAAACCCAAATCCATGATCATACTTTGAAAGTCACACTTTAAATTGAACACATGCACTGCATTCCATATATATAATATAATGATTATCTACCAAATACTTAACAATGGATAAAATACTAATTAAAATGTATCACTAACTCATACAATTAACTATACCTCAAAAAATAGGGTACAAATATCATAGTTACACCATTTTCTATCAATAGAACTAGTCCAATCCATAATTACAAGTCCTTGTATATTCATTTCCTAGAACAAAATCTATGTCCAATTATAACAAACACATATATATGAAAAATAGCTCAAAACCCTTATACCATAGCCCAATGACATGCATACATCCCTATGACTCACACTTCATGGGAAATGTCAAGTCTAAAACTAACTAAAGTATCTAAATAAACCAACAACACTCACATAGAGTATGTCACTAAATTCTTTATCATATAGTGCCACATAACACACCCAAATTTTTAAACCTACATTAAAAATTCTAAAATCTATACCCTAATCACCATAGGTCTCCCAATCTATTCACATCAAATAGAATATAAATATTAAATAAGTCTAATTATACTTACTTTTAATGAAAAATAATGAAGTACAATAATCATAAATGATCATATCAATATTAATCTCAAATGCAACATGAAATGAACCAATCCTCTAGGATACACAAGTAATGGAGGGAAAACTTGAAATTAAAAACAATGACCTTATATCAACACCAATATGTTCTCAATATATAGTAAGTAATATATTATTGTAAATATTCAAACAAAATTGTTTCTAACGTCTAACTATCCAATATAATGTCAAACATAGTAGAAATAGATGTAAACCTCTTAAACCAAAGGAATATGAAACAACCAATTTCACAAGCGAATATGCCTAAACCTACCAATCATCTCCTTAAACTTAAAAACACAATGTCCTCAAAATTAAAACTGAGGATCAAAGTAAAAAATAAAGAGATAGTTGAAACCATAACCATGTATCTACTCTTCAAAGAAGTTCTTAGAACTAACATAAATAACTAAGGAATAAAAAACATGAGAAGACATAATGCAAAAAATTAATAATTTAAAAAATAGGAGGGAAATACCTATCAAATCATTCATCACTAACTGGACTAAAAGTGTGGTATGAGATTATTCTACTAATGAAGTACAATCCTGTCAATATATGTGATAGTTTTTTTTAATGCACATAACTGATCTCACAATATAGCCTATGGAATTACCATCTTCCAATGGTTAGCTAATTGGAGGGATTAATCAAAAAATGAGTGAAGGATTGAATAAGCTTTCCTCTTGCACTTTGGGCTTTTTAAAACCTATGAGGGTGATCCCACAATGTATTTTAAGATCCTCTATTCCAATTAATCATATAAATTGTAAGTAATAGATATTCTCTACTTGAAATTTATTTGAAAATTAAATAACTACAAAGATTTGGTAAATCCTTACATATTAATTGTTTACAAAGCAATATAGAATGGTATATTTCAACTTGGAATACATTTCAATAATAACTTGAAAAGGTTAAGTAATTTGAATGTATTTTCTGTGAAATATCGAGAACAATTCAACACAACACAAATCCTAGAATAGTGCCTTAATTCAATGTACGAGGTCCAAAACAACTGAAAATAAACCTTGACAACAAATGAACACTTAGAATTATGGAGCTTACACAATGTTGCATTACAATATCAATATCAATTACTCAAAACCAGAACTCATTATCATATCCTAACACTCAAACCATTTAAACTGATGATTTCATCCAAGAAATTTAACAAATTCTTTTATTTGAAAAAAGAAAAAACCATACATTCCTTGAAAGCAATAAAGACCACTAAGAAAACCATTGATTATTTCATTGATAATTCAAATAGTGAATACATTAGGAGAGAATTGGCTTTGAAGATATGTCATTCTTTATATTCAATGCTATTAATTCTATCAAAATTTTCTTATAGAAACAAAAGACTCATAACCTAAAATGTAAACTCTATTATATTCTCTATATTCACTCTTTACAAAATTTTCTCTAAGATCATTCAACAACCCTTACAATTGTTCTTGAATTCACTTTTATAAAAACAAGGGAGAAAAAAAGATTCAGGCCAATGTACACATGTCACATTTTCATTTGAGATTTACAATTACATTCAAAAGGGCAGTTATATTTGCCAAAACTCAAGGGAGATGCTCATATGAGACAAAAACTATTTCTCAATTACTGATAAAGATATCTCCCACCTTCCAAAATTCTCTTTAGTCAATGCAAATATTCCTTCCATGAGCTACAATTTCTTTTCCATTTGCTTCCAAAACTTGAGGATGAAAATCATGAAATAAGGAGAGAAGAATATACCAAAGTATTTCCACATCAGCAATCCATATCATAAATTTTGAATTGGAGAAAATACAATATTTGAATGTTAATATATGAAAGGCCTAATATGCACTAGTTCCAAGCCATGTATTGTATTTATCCTATTGCAACTATCATCAATGAAGACATAAGATCAAAACTTCATCACCATCCCACCACTACAACAACTTATAGGTCCAAGGTATCAACATACTTAGTCTTCCAAAGCTAAAAATCTTCATTAGAGGGCCAATCAAATTTCATAGCTTCATTGACTTTCTTCCTGTATGGACTATACTAAAACATAGAAAAATAGGGTTTATCACCAAGTTGAATTGACAAGATGATAAACCAATAGTGATTTCTCTATGTTTTCATTCAATTATGAAGGCCAAAATGCATAAATAACAATTAGAAACTAATCCTAACTTTTATAGCAACAAAAAGGGTAGTTTTTGAAGGCTGAAACAATGTGTACCTTGTAGAAATTTTTTTTTTAGGTCACAAAGGACTCATTTTCCTTTATTGGCGAATGAATCCTTATTAGGGTTTCTGAAAACTAAGATCTTAGTTATGTTCTTCAAGATCTGCACTCTTAGCTCCTCATTGATCAACTCCTAAAAACCTGAAACAAATTTTGTAGCCTTGTTTTTCATGTTCTTGCAATGTAGATGAAAATTTTGAAAATTCTTCTTCAATCCTCTTCTCCACTTGATCTTCAACCTATAAATCAGAAAACACACATTCAAGAGGAGACAAACTTGATTGCTAGAGGATAGGGGTTTTCTTTGGTTAAACCTTGTTTAGGTAATTGAACATTATGATGAAACAATGAAATTGAAGCATGAAACATGAAACATGAAATGTTGATACCTTGGAAGATGTCTTGGAATGTACATATACAAACTAACATGAACTTGCCATGAAGAATGTAGATCTTGATCTCAAATTAGATGTAAAATAATGCTTTCCAAATGGATCTTCAATGCTATATCAACAATCTTAGTTCAACAACATCCTTGATGCACTATGCCTTTCACATGATGATATAACATTCAATTTTTGCAATAAAACTTCAATAATCTACCTTTGAATGCCTTTGAAAATTCTCTTAAAGTGATTTATAATTATCTTGTGAAATATTAGGATGCTCTCTTGACAATCTTAGATGAAACTATGTGAATTAACCCTATATTTATCCTAAATCTAAGGATTAACCTCAAAATTCAAATAATCCAAGCCAACATCAGATCTAGGATTGAAAATCATTAAAATCCCACCACAAATAAATTAAAAAAGGGGTGTCCTATGTGAGGAGGACCCATTCACCACCTTGGGTGAATGGCACCTAGCACAATTTCCTAGGACCGAGCTTCGGGTGGATCAAATAACATTAAAAACCCATTCCAAATATACCAAGAAAGTGGCATCCTATGTTAGGAGGACTCATTCACCAATAAAGGCGAATGGGCCCTAGCACAGATTTCTAGGACACCATTTTTTCCAATGTAAGCGTCATGCAATATCATTAATGGATGTTGGCTTAGATCCTTGAAAGATGCAATTAATAAGGATTGAATTTGAATTAAAGGGGCCAATTAACCTCAATTAACCACAATTAATTAATGAAGCCCTATATTAGTATGAGAGTGTAATAAAACACTTTATAACACCCTAAATAAGGAAAAATTAGGTTCATTTTATCATTAAAAAGTGCCCCTAGAATCAATGTGAATGTGTAAAACACATTACAACACTAAATCAAGGTAACATTAGTTACATTTATTATTAATTATTCTATAATTTAGGAAAAAGGGATACTTTTTTTGTTAATTCATTTTCCCCCACTTTAGCGAGCATTTTACCCCATGAAAAACTCACACTAAAGTATACATTCAAGACACTTAAGTATGTATCAATAATGAAGAAACATAGTCATACCCTATCAAATGCCAAGAAAAGAAAATAAAAACAAAGGATTATGCACAACTATTCCAATACAATTTAGAACATGGTTGTTTTTCTGTAACATGCATGCTCACTCTAGGGTAGTGGAACTTTAGTCCATCCTCCAAGTGAGTTGTCCCAATGAGGTGGCAAATGAGAGAATTATATTAGTCTCCCATACCATACCAAATTATCATCTTGACAACTTCGATATAAGGCACCACAATGCAATGCTTTTGAATGTTATATCTATAAGTTTTTGTTAAAGGGAATTTTTCTTCATTTGTGTAAGGTCTTCTTCTTAGGGAACATTGTTTCTAATGTCTCCAAGAGAGAACAAGTCAAGAATATCATATTGCCACTTATGGGATGCCTCACGCTTCACATCATGCCACTAAGGGAGATTGTATGCTTAGAAATATTATGAGCTTGGAGGAGATAAAACCGAGTGGCACCACCAAAAAAAGGACACGTCACAAGAAAATTAAAATCATGCCATGAAATATGTTAAATATTGAAATATTTCATCGATGTATGCCCCCACTTTAATGCGGTTGCTAACACCAATGCTATGATAAAATAATTTAAAATAGCCAATTTTTTATCCTAAGACATGAGAGCTTTCCTTGGGAAACCCTATTCCAAGTAATATGTTTCCAAAATAAAGCTACATCATGAACAAGGAGGGAGGGGTTTCCCCCAAAAATGCATAAGGGATCTATGGATTCAAGCCACTATGTCTCTGCCACAATTTTGTTTAAGAGCTCAAAATTGTCATCATTCCCCAAATAATCATAGAACTATAAGAATGACACAAAGAGAGAAAAAAAACAAAGAAAAATCCTTTTGGGTCAACATGGAAGAGACCTAAATGTCTTAAAACCTTTCATCATCCCTAAAAGGAAAATACAAGAAAAATGGAAAGATAAATTGAAAAAGATTTTGGGTTAACATGGAAGAGACCTAAATATCTCGATGCCTTGTGTCATCCACAAAAGAAAAGAAAAAAAAGAAAAAGAAAAACATAAAATGAAAAAACTTTTATGAAATAGAGAAGAATGTAGGTACATATAGAGGGATTCATGAAAAGAGAGAGAGAGACATAAATTGTAACATCATGGGGGATCACATTATGCACATACAATCACATAAAGAAAGATGAAAATGAAAAAAACTAGTAAGGAACATGCAAGTCAACCTAGAGTAGGCCATTTGCATCACAATCTTAGTTTGTATAAATGAAAGGTAGACAACTAGCCAAAGGGACAATGAAAACTTTCAATCTAGGGGAAGCACCAAGTTCAACACTCTTTTTAGGAGATTTGTCATTTAAGCTCATAGAAGAAGAAAACAATGTATTCAATTCATTAAGCACTTGTTCATCAATCTTTGTAATGTCAATGTCATCATCTAAATTAATCACAATGGGAGGTTGACAGAAATTTTCCATGGATTTTTTTTTCATGTTGTGGTGAGGGTATATGATCATCATGCATTGCTTCAAGTAAGTTCATATTTTGATTTTCTATCATGTTCTTGTCTTCTTTAGTTTGTAATATATGAGCAATAACATGACATCTATTCCTACGCTCTATAGCATTTCATTTTTGTTTCAATCTATTGTCAATTTGTGTTCATGTAGGAGTGGGTTTTTCAGTCGTAGCTTTCTTCTCTTCCTTTGGAGGGACAAAAGAAACAACAATAGGTTGTCCGACCATTTCTATTTAACTTTGTAAATTTGTTTTATTTTAGGAGGGACAATAGGATTACTTTCGTTATCTCATGATCTCTTATAAGAAATTGCAAGAGGATTTGTTATAGGATATTCTTATATGTTTGGAAGGGCTTTCAGTTCAATCATTATTTTGTCAAGGATATGTGGTTCAATCATAGGTTGAGGCATGTTTCAAAGGGATAATTCTACTATATGATTTTCCTTTAACTTTTGATATGATTTGAAAAAGAAGTACTCATGAGTTTAATGGGTTCCATAGGCTCGGGCCAAAATAAATCTAATGAAAATTTCCCTTGGGAAGACACAAGACTAAATACACTATGATGCATAGTAAATATATCATTACCAAATGGAAACTTTAAACATTTATGCACAATCGAAGGGACAAAATTCATGGAGCGAGGCCATGGATAGCCTAACTTCACACAAAATTGGTTTGATTGCGAGATGATGGTGAATGAGAAATTTAATATTTTTGGTCCAACTTTTTTAACCGTCGATTTTTGGGTTCCTAAGGACTTCTCTAGCTCTTCTAGGGTTATTCACCTAAAAGGAGAGAGATAGGTACCAAAAATGCTAAGGGCTCATTTAAATTATGTTATGTATGATGTTTTCTAATCTATATGAAGTAAGCTAAATGAAATTAAGTGATTTAAATGAATAAATATGAATACAAAGCTAAGATTTAAACTATGTTGGAAAACACACTATGATATGCAAACAATGAACTAAAAGATGAAAGAATGTAGAACATAAAGAAATAGGATGAAACAGAGTGCACCTATGCAAGATTTGATGATTCTAGAATGTTATGAATGCTTACTAAAATTACCAAAATTTCATAGTGGGACTCATTCGCCCAGGGTGGTGAATTAGTCCTACTGGTGAAAAAGTGTTGGAAACTAGTTTTTGACTGTTAGGATCTAGAATTTGAAAAAATTCAAAATTTCAATCCTAAGGTGGGACTCATTTGCCACTAGTGGTGAATCATCCCTCTCCCAAAATTCTAAAAAAATAGGAGGCAACTCTACAATACCAAATCTAGAAATGTCTTATTTTCGAGTAGTTGAAGTCAATTTTGTAGGAAACTAACAAAAAACCTTCTCCAAGATTGAAATGTGAATGATTTGACTTGAAGCACCTAGTTGACTTGTTGACCAATCTTCAACACCAAAAAGATTATTAAATCTACACACAAAAGTCTACAAACACACATGAAATAGGGGGAAAATGGTTGAGGGTTAGCAAATAAGGGTTTGCCTTGGTCAAACCCAACTTTTGGTAATCAAACCCTTAATGAAACAATGAAATGAAAGAGAATGATAAACTAATAACATTCAATTTCTATCAACTTACCAAAACCTTGATGATGCAAATCTGAAGTAATGTCAATCTATGCTCCAAAGTGCTTAAGTAATGTTTGAATTGATGTTGTAAGATGCTTGAATGCTTGAATGAATGAGGAGATTGTAGGAGATGTAAAATGAGGTGAAATCACTTATTTGTACAATCTTGTGCTTAGTTACCCATGCATACCTCATCACAGGTTGACATCAATTGATTTTGAATAAAAACCTATAAGGAAATTTTTAAAAAATTGAATTTGGAGCCAAGGGGGACTCATTCACCACCTATGGTGAATGGGTCCCACCCAGGACCTAAAAATGGGTGTTGGGAATTAAGTTGTATTTAATGTTTTTTATCGGACTTACATTCAAACATACACTTACTTAAGACATATGATGGCATAAAGGGACCAAATAAAGAATGAGAAAGGGATAAATAGTAAAGTTATGCCTAGAAAAGTGTGAAATTTTGTTAGAAGACTTTACAACACTTTAAAATAGGACTTGATTAGTGATGAAAAGGTTATTTTTAGGTGAATTGAATGAATAAAGTCTAGAAAAGTGTATAAATATCTTACAACACTTTTCAACACCTTCACAACACATCATTATTTGAATTTTAGTACCTAAATATGCATGTTCAAGCCATGTTACAATATAAAATTAGAGGAAAATAGATCAAACACCATGAAACAAGACCTAAAAGGCCATGAAAATGACAAGGGGCCATTTTTCTATGGCACATTTATCCCCCACTTTAGTGAGAGGATGAAATTGCTTCAAACTCACACTAAAGTAGCCATGAACATTGGGAGGAGAGTTCAAATGTACTTACGTTAGCAAGATGGAATTCCAATGATCAAGAGGGTGGATCAAGTCCCTAGCATGAAGATCCCATGGAAAACTAAACATAAGAAAATAGGAACACACAAGTGTTGAGATGAATTAGATGAAGCTTCGAGTGTTAGTCCAACTAGTTGTGGATTAGATCTTGGCTGATTTTTTGAAAATGAGAATGTGTACTCACTCTAGGGTTACAAAAAACATAATGGTCTGCTAGGTGAGAAGGCCCAAATGTACTCACTCTGGGGCCATGGAACTTCTAGCTATCTGAGGGGTGAGAAATCCCAAAAAGGTAAGATACATACGCTATTTGGTATGCACTCACAAACACAAAGGTGGCTATGGGGAAAAGTCATGCCACTAGGTGGGATTCCCACTCAACCATATTAAAGTTATGCCTCCGAATATCTTTAACAAGGTGCCACAAGGATAAATGTCATGAACAAAAAGAAGGTACCACAGTCATGCAAGTTGTGTTATGCGAGGTGGAAAAAGGTGCAAAATGCAAAAATGTAAAATGTTAAGTGTAAAATGTGAAATATGTTCAAAGGAGTCTTGTTAAGTTCATGCAAGGTTAGTCACTTAGGGAAAATTGTGTCTAAAATTTTAAATATATTCAAAGGATTCTTCTTATGTTAATGCAAGGTTAGTCACTTAGGGAACATTGCATCTAATGTATCCAAGAGAGAACCAATCAAAGAATAGTATATTCACAACTTAGGGGATGCAGTGTGTTGCATCTGACCACCAAGAGGAATGTAATATGATGAGATAGATCACAATTATGAAGGACACCACACCCAATGTCATCCACAAACTGACGAACGCATCACATAAATGGCAAGGCTACACTAGGAACCAAGAATGCAAATGAATTAATGGTAATGTGTGCCCCCCACTTTAAAGGAATTGCTACACATCATTCTGTGAGAAATTACTTTAAAGTTGTGAAGAAAAGAAAATGCAAAAGGAAAAGAAGACATGAGAGCCAACTTGGAAAGCCCTATGCCAAGTCATATGTTTCCAAGTTAGGCTACGTCATGTCAAGGAAAATGAAAGACAAAATAACAAGGATTTTCCCCCTAGAAAAGAAAGCACACCAAAAACATAAGGGATCTATGGATTTGGGGTCAGTATGTTCATTGTCATAAGGTTTTTTATGAAAGATCTTAGAAATTTCATCATTCCCCAAAGCACATAGAACTAGAAGAATGACACAAAAAGAGTGAAAATAAAGGAAAAATAAATTCTGTTTTGGGTCAACATGGAAGAGACATTGCAGTCTCAATGCCTTGCATCATCCCCAAAAGGAAAATACAAGAGAAAATAAAGAAAATGAAAAGGTGAAAGAAAATGAAAAAGATTTTAGGTCAACATGAAGGAGACATTTCAGTCTTGATGCCTTACATCATCCCCAAAAGGAAAACACAAGAAAAATATAGAGTAAAAAGGGAAAGGGACCGATTGGGTCAACATGGAAGATACATAAGGCCTCTTTATGCTTTGCATCATCCCCAAAAGGAGAACACAAAATAAAAAGAGAAAAAGACAACGCATGATGAATAGAAGAATAGAGGTACAAATAGAAGAAGTGTACAAAGAGAGGGAACATCAAACACACAATACACACATGAAAGGAAAACAAAAAGGAAAAATAAAAAGAGAAAAACAAGAAGGCTAGTTAGGAAAATGCAAGTCAACCATATAACAGGTCATCCGCCTCCCAATCATGTTCAGTGTAATGCGAGGGAAATTGACTGTCCAAAGGAATAATTGCAAGCACCGAACTAGGAGTCATACTAGGTTCCTCACTTGGTTTAGATGATTTATCATCTAAGCTCATTGTAGATGAAAAAGAATAATTTTGGTCATTATGCACTTCTTCATCTATTTTTTCTATCGTCGCATCATCATCATCCAGATTAATGACAATGGGAGGAAAAAGGGTGTTTTCTAAGGATGGATGTATCAAAACTTGTGGTTGTTGGATTTGTTCATTTTGTTGTGATTGTTGCACTAGACTGTCTTCTAGCAGGTCAGGAGAAGGAGGGTGGTCATCTATTACTTCTTTCAAAGGTGGAGGTTGATTTTTTTCATATTTTCTTCCAGGTGAGATTGACGAGAAAGGAGACAACGAGGATGCCTACATTCCCTAGCACTGTGGTTTCATTTAATTCTATTTTGGATTTGCTGAGGTGTAAGAGCGGATTGAGGCATCATAGGTTCTTTTGCTTCCAAAGAGGGAAAAACAAAATAAAACTAAGGAGAATGGATCAATCACTTTCTCTTTTGCTTTATACACTTGTTTAATATGAGGAGGCATGACATGAGTTTTTTCTTTTTTTTTTGGTCATTTAAATGATGGTTGGGAAGTATCTAGGGGTGGTTGTTCATGAGGTTGTATGGTTTGCTCAATGTCAAACTCAAGTTGAAGCATGGTTTCATCTATGATAGGTGATGTGGAAGTGGACAGGGATGTGTTATGAAATGACAATTCATCTATTTTTTTGGCTTTGAACTTTTGATAAGCTATGAAAAAGAATTCCTTTTGAGGGGTGATGGCTTCCATGGGTTCAAGCCAAAAGGATTCTAATGGAAAATTACCTTTGGAAGATAAGGGATGAAAGAAACTATGGCCTATGGTGAATATCTCATTTCCATGTGGAAACTTCAAACACTTGTGAACAACTAATGGGACTACTTTAATTGAGCGAAGCCAAGGGTGGCCTAGCCATAAATGAAATTGGTCAAATTGAGGAATAATTGAAAATGTTACATCGAAAGTTTTAGATCCTATTTGTAAGGGGAGTACGATCGATCCTATCGTAGGGCATGCAAAACTAGTATGTGTTTTAATCCATGCAGTTGGTTTAATATAATCATCTTGATATAGCACATGTAATAGTAGAAACTCCTCTGTGATCACATTCTCACCACAAGCAGGATCTATTAATATGCCATTAGTGGGCTTATCATAGATTCTTTCAGCGATGTAGAGAGGACCATCAAGAAGTTTTTGTAGTATGTATTTAGTAGAAAATGTGATATCAAGAGATTTAGTGGTTTGGACCTTATGAGGGATAACATCAATCATAGCTACAAGTTGATCCATAGGACTATCTTCAGTAATAGGTGGAGGTATATCATGTTATTAAGTGTTTGAATCAATAGTCATTACATCAGTGTTTGAAGTTTCGCTAGCCTTGACAAATGAAATGTGTTTAGGCATGGGATTGCTGAAAATTTGTAAGTTTTGGTTAGGGGATGCAACAAA
Source organism: Sequoia sempervirens (assembly GCA_007258455.2). Lineage (NCBI taxonomy): Eukaryota > Viridiplantae > Streptophyta > Pinopsida > Cupressales > Cupressaceae > Sequoia > Sequoia sempervirens. Next base: position 57,877,136 of record VDFB02271358.1, on the reverse strand, counting down.
CTTATTGCCTTGATCATTAACACCCACAATGTACAAATGGCCTAAATCAAAGCGATCTTGAACTAAATGTTTTAGATGCTTGCAGTGTTTAGTGTCATGTCCATTTTGGTGATGAAAATGATAATAAGCATTAGGTTTGAAGGTGGGTGGTAAGGGCTGATTTGGATCAAGTGGTCTAACAGGTGGCAAAGTGAGCATGTGTTGTTGAATTAATCAGTTCATTATGTTATGGAGGTTTTCGGGTAACGGAGTAAATTGTCTCTTCGGGTCCCCATAGGTATAAGGCACCATTGCTTCAACAACTGCCACTTGAGTTTGAACTGGTTGGGTTGGTTGTGGTTGTGAAGGCGGATTGAATTTCAAGAAGCCTCTATTTGGTTTGTGAAAGTTTTGTGTGTTATTTTGGTTTGGATTTTGTGTTCATTTTTTTCATCTCAGTTAGAAGTGGATTTTGAATCATGACTTGAAACTGATTTATGTTATTCACACAAGGTTGTGCATAAATGCATGAATGAAGGGAATTTCATCATAGTCAGTTTATCCTAGAGGTTTGTGTGCAATTTTTTGATAAACATCTTTTGAAAATGTGCATCAGCAATCTTGACATCAATTTGATCATACAAGGATTGGTATCATGAGATAAAATCCATTACTTTTTCATCTTTTTTTTGTCTACATTGCATGAGGTTAGCCATTGTATTTTTAGGTGTCATGTGCACTTGAAAGTGACTTATGAAAGCATCCACCAATTCATTGAAGGATCAAATGGAATGATTAGGCAAGTTGGAAAACTACTCTAAGGAAATATCTTTCAAGGTCCTTGGAAATAGTTTGGCTAACAATTTATCATCAAGGACAAAATCACTACATAAAGTGGTATAAGTATTAACATGGTTGATAGGGTCTCCTTTACCTTTGTATTTCTCAAACCGAGGCATTTCCATCACTTGTGGTATTGGGGTACATAATATTTGTAAGGATAAGGGGCTGCTATAGACATGAAATGTGGGTGGATCAGTTTGACCTTGGCTAATGGTGGAAATTTTTTGTTGCATGGATGAAACGGTATTAAGGAGTTGTGTAAGAATAGGGTTAGGGTATGTAGATTGAGGTGGAAGAGAAAATAGTGGTGGAGTGTAAGTGATGTTAGAGGAAGTGAAAGGAATACTAAGGGGGGTGAAGGTGGTGGAGGGGACTTGTGATTCCACAAGAGAAGTAGGAATGCTAGGTGGAACCAAGAAAGAAGTAGCTGCATAATTAACCTAGTGCATAGTTGTGTGGACTTGCCGATTGTTATAAGTTGGTATGGATGTTATGGTTGGAGGGGGGGAACTTGAGGTCCTCCTTGGATTACAAGAATGTTTTCCAATTGAGTATTAGAAGAGGCATGTTTATTGTAAATCTTAGAAATTCTCTTCATTACTTGCAATCCATCATCACTTTCAATCAAACAATGAAGATTGTCAATGGAAGGTATGGCAGTGGTGGAAATGTTTTCAAGTGACAAGTCTTGTTGTAAATGTGCAAAATCCTCATGAAAATTAATGAACTTTTCTTGTTGGAGGGAATTTTTTTATGTGTCAACATTCATTGGATGGATAGGTGAAGGCATATATGTGGTATTGTCAGTGCCTAATGCACTATTTTCCATACTAGGAGTAGGAGCTTGTGAAATCCCAAGGTCCACAAGGAAAGTGCTATCACGGGAGGCCATGAGTCTAGAACTTCTTCTCACTAAAGTATTATCAATGGGGCACCAAACACCCATGCAAGTAGCACAAAGGAGGGATGAATGCAAATGCAAGGTAATCTAAGATGTCTAAATGCAAATAACAAAAATGTTGCTAACTACAGAAAAAAGAACAAAGAACTAACTACAGAAAAAAGAAATGTAGACAAATGCTAGAAAATTTCCAAAAATGTTGTTTAAAAAGTGCAAAGGGACTAATTTGCCCAGGGTGGTGAATGAGTCCCAACATGATATTTTTTGTATTTTTCAGAAATTTTAAGATGATTTAATGCTCTATAGAATACAATCAAGGATGCAAAATGTATATTTTTAGTTTTTTCAATGAGATGCAATGCAAAAATGAAATCTAAATGAAGTTTTCACTAATGCAATATGAAAAGTCCTAGAATGCCAAAACAAAACAATATCCTAAATGAATGTTGATGAAAGTGTAAACTAAAATGCAATATGTGAATGAAATAAAAAATGCAATATGTTCAAAAGTTTGGTTCACCAAAATGAACCATCGATTTTTGGGTTCCTAAGGACTTCTCTAGCTCTTCTAGGGTTTTTCACCTGAAAAGAGATCGATAGGGCCCAAAAATGCTAGGGTTCATTTAAACTATGTTATGTATGATGTCTAATCTAAATGAAATAAGCTAAATGCAATTAAGTGATTTAAATGACTAAATATGAATGTAAAGCTAAGATTTAAACTATGCTGGTAAACACACTATGATATGGAAACAATGAACTAAAAGATGAAAGAATGCAGAACAAAAAGAAATAGGATGAAATAGAGTGCACCTTGGAAATATTTGATGATTATGGAATGTTTTGAATGCTGACTAAAATTACTAAAATTTCATAGTAGGACTCATTCGCCCAGGGTGGCAAATTAGACCTCCTACTAGTGAAAAAGTGTAAGAAACTAGTTTTTGACTATTAGGATCCAGAATCTGACAAAATTCATATTTTTAGTCCTAAGGTGGGACTCATTCACCATTTATGGAAAATAATTCCTCTCCCAAAATTTTGAAAAATTAGGAGACAACTTTGCAACACCATATCTGGAAATGTCTGCTTGTTGAGTTGCTGAAGTCAATTATGCAGGAATTAGAATGAAAACCTTCTCCAAGCTTGAAATGTGAATTATTTGACTTGAAGCACCTATTTTACTTATTGACCAATCTTCAACACCAAAATTTTTGTTAAATCTGCACACAAAAGTTTGCAAACACACATGCAATAGGGGAAAAATGGTTGAGGGTTAGAAAATAGGGGTTTGCCTTAGTAAAACCCAACTTTTGGTAATCAAACCCTTGGGTATGTGGAGGACCATCATGGAAAAAATAGGCCCTTAAGTGGAAAAAAAATTAGAAAAATTAGAGTTAGGAAACTTGACATAAAAATTTGAATAAGTTATCTATATTATTTCAAAAATATGTAAAAATAGAATTTGTAGCAAATTGAATGTAGTTTCTAAACTACTAGGTTTGTTTTTTTTTTAAATCTATTAGGTGAAAATTTGAAATTTCAATTTAGTACTTCAATTTTAGGGAAAAAATAAGAAGTAGGTGTCTGCAATACCCACTCTAACCACAATAAAATGATAATATTTTTATAAGATTTTATATATAAGTAGAGGACTCATGTCCTAATGTGATGCATATTTTTTTGTAATTTTTTCCAAGTAAATAATTAATTGTGAATTTTTATTACAACTTTTTAAAATATAAAACCTCGTATGTCTAACCACCTTAACTTGGTCAAAACTTCATGAAATTCAATTTTTCTTTTTTTAATCCTATAGTATGTGAAGCATAGAATGTGACACATGTTTTTGATTCAAAAAATGTGATACCGTTTGAAAGCTATAGATGTTTTTCAATTAGTCTATCAATTAGGACTTTAGTTGTAATTTGAATAGAAAATGATTAATAATTACTTATTAAATTCAAAGTAAAGCATAACTTATATTGGTGGAAAGCTGAGAATCTCCTTTAAAAACCCTTTTTATTTCATCAATTTTGGGTTAAAAAAAGTCATCAACCACATACCCATTATATTGCCACTTTTTGGCCCATCATGATCCTGCACATACCCCCTTAATGAAACTATGAAATGAAAGAGAATGATAAACTAATAACATGCAATTTCTATCAACTTACCAAACCTTTGATGATGCAAATATGAAGTAATGTCAATGGATGCTCCAAAGCACTTGAGTAATGCTTGAATGAATGAGGAGATTGTAGGAAATGTAAAATGAGGTGAAAATCACTTATTTATACAATCTTGTGCCTTAGTTACCCATTCATAGCTCATCACAGGGCGACATCAAGTGATTTTGAATAAAAACCCAAATGCAAATTTTAAAATTATTGAATTTGGAGCCAAGGGGGACTCATTCACCACCCATGGCAAATGGGTCCCACCTAGGACCTAAAAATGGGTGTCGGGAATTAAGTTATATTTAATGTTGTTTATTGTGCTTACATTCAAAAACACACTTAATTAAGACATATGAGGGCATAAAGGGACCAAATAAATCATGTGAAAGGGATAAATAGTGAAGTTATTCCTAGAAAAGCATGAAATCTTGTTACAAGACTTTACAAAACTTCAAAATAGGACTTGATTAGTGATGAAAATGTGATTTTTAGGTGAATTGCAATGAATAGAGTCTAGAAAAGAGTAGAAATGTCTTACAAAACTTCTGAACACCTTCACAAGACATCATTATTTGAATTTTAGTACTTAAATATGCATGTTCAAGCCATGTTACAATATAAAATCAGAGCAAAATAGATCAAACAACATGAAACAAGACCTAAAAGGCCATGAAAATGACAAGGGGCCATTTTTCTATGGTACACTTTTAAAGGGAGATCTATCGAGCCAATCATAGGATAAGAAAAATCATTATGCTTGTCAAGCCATGCTTTCGGTTTATCATACGTATCTTGGTACAGTTCATGCAAAAATAGAAATTTTGTAGGGATCACATTCTCTCCACATATGAGATCAATTAGTATCCCATTAGTGGGCTTATCATTGATTCATCCATCTATGTAAAGAGGACCATTAGGTGCATGTTTGAGTATATCATTTTATGAGAAAGCAATATCAAGAGGATTTTTAGTTGAGCCCTTACGAGGTCTAGCTTCAATAAATCATACCATTTTAATTATTTGTTCTTCATTTTCATCTCTTATGTTTTCATCATTCGTGTTAACATTCATCATATCATTCTTGGTTTCAATATCTTTGACAAATGAAATAGTGTGCTTCAACATGGGAATGGTAAAGATTTGTAAGTTTTAGTTAGGAGGGGCTATAGATTTATTACCTTGATCATTCACACCTTTGACTTGAAGTTGATTATTGTCAATAAGGTCTTGCAAAAGATGTTTCATATGCTTACAATATTCTATACCATGTCCATTTGTAAGGCCACTTGGCCAACTCCCCAAAATACATCTAAGGATCACTTAATATTTTTGACAAAGTAATCTTGTTAAAAGAAAATTATAAATAAATGGAAATTGATCAAGTTGTGACTAAGCTAAATGGTTTTAAGGTAGTTTAGAACTACTTTGTCTTATGTTGAGGATGATTAATTTTATGTTGTACTAATTTTGGTGGTTGAGTATGATCCAAGTATAGTCTTGAGGGAATCAAGGTGGAAAACAAGCTTCATTTATTTATAAGGTTTTGATTAATGATGGATGCAAAATAAGAGGTATGGATTCACTTGACCTTGCATCACTCAATTTTTATGGTTATAATATTGGATTTCGTGTAATTGATTATGTGTATATGATATACATTAGAATCTTGCCTTCTTATTTATTGTTTATATATATATTCTATATTTAATGCATTATAAAAATATTTTTAGTAGTTTTGAATAAATTGATATTAACATTTGACATTGATAATGAATGAGTGGAAAATATAAGAAGAAAAGTTAGTTATTGACTAGAATTAGCATGATATTCAATATTATATGGTGCCAATGATTTATTAAGAAAAAAGTATCAAATGGATGAATACAAAATATTGTTTATAATATTATTACTGATTTTGTATTTTATAAAAGATATAATTTTTGGTCAATAAAGAAACTTTTATTATAAATATAGTTCAAATAAATAAATAAAAAGGCTTACAAAAAGGCAGGTAAGGTTGAGGACCTAAATTTAAAATATCTTTATTTAATTATGGAATTCAATGCTAGTTTGGTGCATAATTTGTTGTTATCCGTGCTTTTATTTTGTTTCGCTTTAAATCAACATTTTAGAAATTTGCCAAAAAAAAAGAAAAAAAGATTTAGACTTCCAATGTAATATCAATGAATAAAGCATGCATGTTTAGTTTTAGTTTTTTTTATCTATATTTTTTCAATAAAAGCTGCAGTTTGTAAACTGTGTAGACTTTTAGCTTTTATTTCTTTGTTTTTTTTTTATCTTGTGTTTGGATGCCTATGATATTTTTCCTTAGTTTTAGTGTTCTCTAGATTTCCCACCTTTGTTTTTTTTCTTCAACAGATTGTTTGATGGTCTCTTAAAAATGCTTTATATAAGAGATGATGGTAACAAATTGGAGGGGGTTTTTTTTCTGAACAATATTTTCAGATTTATTCTTTTCTTAATTCACTGTTCAATTTTTTTAAAAAAATCTACTGTTCAAATCAGCATAGTGTTGGTGCTTAATTCAAGACCATGGATGTGAAAGGAGGTCGTACGACATGGTGCACCATAAGAATAATTAGATATAAAGGAGTAGACGCAGCCAACAGGAAATAAAGTTTTTTTTTTACACACTATTTGGGGGTGACAAACCTCTGCCCAACAATAATGTGTAGCCACAAGATAATCCAACATCCTCCATTTGCTCAGAGCTCCAGGTATGAAATAGATTAAGCTGTATGATAAAATAGAGGGGTTTTAAAAGTATATCATATGAGAGGAAAGAATTAGGCAGTATAAGATTCAATGAAAAAAAAATATCTCATCTTTCTAGCATCAATGATAAAGTGAGGTTATTGTTTATATTTTTACCTACTATCTTATTGTGTTCTTATTAATGATAACATTCATATCAATAATAACCATCAAGGGCAACTTTTCCCCAAAAGTGCTGAAGGCAACAAGACAATCTCAAAATTTAGTGAATACTGAGTCACATCAATCTCAGTCTGTAGATCCCAATTTGAAAAGAGATATATTGATTGCCAAATCTGCATGATAATTCTTGATCGGTACATCGTTAAATTTCCATGTGGAAATGGTGAGTATTAACAACAAAGACTTCATTTTAGATGACCTACTAACATGTAGAGTAGATCACAATTTTTAGAATTCTCTATCAATATAATAGATGCCTTCATAACAACAGATTTGTTTAAGAGTAAAAACTGTCATGATTAAAACCATTTGATCGATGCCTTCATGAGATAGATGATAGTAAAATTGTTTTTTTTTTTTTAAAAAGAGAAAATATATGAACGCAGCCACAGATGAAACCACAGAATCAATAGTTCAACATAGTTGTTTTAGGATAGCATGATCAAGATTCGATTGTAGGAATTAGTTTTATTTTGTATTAACTTATTTTATTTTGTTTGATTTTTTTTTCTATGGTGAATGAATATGGATTCCATTCTTATTGAATGAAATAGAAAAGAAAGAGATTTCTTATTTTAAAAATATACTAAGTTTTGATCTACACAAAGAATTTGGTTATATATTATATAAATAAATAAATAAATAAAAACTCAAAGAAAATGTGAGAGTTTGGTTTTATTTTAAGTTAATTTTATGGTCATTCTGCTGTTTTGAGTAAGTTAAGGGGTTGTGTTGCAGAAAAAACTGCTCACACACATTTGGGTTTTATGCTAAATGATTTTTTGGGTTTTATTCCTCTCTCTTTCCCCTTTCCAGATCATTTTGAATTTTAAGATTTGGGTTAGTAACGTAAAAGTTATCATCATTTTAATTCTGCTCATTTTTCTACGTTCAGCAAACTAAAACTTGTAGAGTGATTATATGATTGAATTATTATCAATATGATTATTAAAAGATTAATTTTCCCTTGAACTAACTCATGCATTTGTTGATTACTCCTTCCTTCATATTTTTCAAATAATCAATTGTTACATATTTTAGTAGTAGTACATTGTCAGTTTTGGGATAAACGATTAATTATCTTGTTAACTAGACCTTATATTTTTTTGTAATTAGTTATCTCTTTAGTAAATTGATAGATCCTATCGATTTAAATAATTTTCATCACATTGGATTCATATGTTGTTCACTCATGTCATTGTTTTCTTATATTGTCACATCTTATATGACAAAGTCAACAATTGAGTTTAATCATTGATCATTTATCTTATTAAATCATGATCCTTGTATTAGTTGGATTAATCTGCAACTATAAATTTACATTATTCATTCCATGGTTAATGGGCATGATACATAGAGTTGATGGTACTAAAACATATGTATATCTTTCTATTGATTATAATAAGTTATACATAGTAGGTGTCTATAGCAGGAGAAATCCCTCAAATGTTCTTTGTTATCTTTTCACTAAATAGTGAAAGAGTCCTCATTGATTAACCTAATTATCTTTTATGTGTACTTTCTAAAAGTGTTGGTAAACTAGTTGTGAATAAAAACCTAGATGATATACATTATTATTGGTCAATCGAGAATGAGTTGGTGCAATCTCCATGTGTTGAACTACGATTCCTCTGCGCTGCGCATATGTAGGCAAGGCCATCAGAGATGAGCCCCTGAGGAATTAGGTCTAGCCCCTTAGATTTCCTTGTAATTTCTTGAAAGCTTCCTTTGTGAGTTGGCCTTGACTTGAGAATTGGTTGAATTTTTGGTTTTTGTGTTAAGTCTTCAGTTGTAATTTGGTTGTAAGTTTTGGGCATTACACCATTTTTTTGGTGATAATGGAAATAAGAGTTTCCTTGAAATCTTGTAGGAAATGGTACATTAGGATCATGCTCTCTAACAGGAGGTAAAGTAAGCATGTTCTTTTCTATAAGCTACAACATGATATTATGTAGGCTATCAGGGAGAGGAGTGAACTATCTATTCCTATCCCTAAAATAATTTTTCATCTTTATAGCAACCACTTGGTTATTGGTTTGTTGAGTTGGTTGAGGGGAATTCAATTGTAAAAATCCCTTATTATTCTTCTTCAAAGGTTGGTAACTATTTTGAGTTGTGGATTCGAACATTTCAAGATGACTAGGGGAATTTCTCACATCACTATCACAAGTCATATTTTGATAATCATGAAGGATTGTGCATAGTTGTGTAAAGGATGGAAATATTAACATTTCAAGTTTTCTTTGGAGTTTATTTTGTAAGTTGGGGATAAAAATTCCTTGAAGGTCGGCATCAAGAATCTTAAAGTTTACTTGTGAATAAAGTGTTTGGTATCTTGTTACGAAGTTAGTCACCTTCTCATCGTCCTTTTTTTTGCATGTCATTAAATCAACTAGGCTCATCTTGAGACCAATGTGAATGCTGAAGTGGTTATAAAAGGCATCAACAGTTTTATTGAATGAACCAATTAAATTATTCAGTAAAGAAGAGAACAAATCTAAAGCAGTATCCTTCAAGGACCTAGGAAATAACAAAGCCAAAAATTTGTCTTCAAATATGAAATCACTACACAAGGATGCAAAAGTGGAAACATGGATAACAGGATCTCCTTTCCCACCATATTTCTTGAATCAGGGAACTTCTATATCTTTTGGTGTTTGTTCTTTTAATATCTCAAAGGATAGTGGATTGGCTTTAATGTATTGTGAAGGTTGACCATTTTTTTTGTTGTTGTAAGGTTGAAACTTGTTGTTGAAGTGATGTCAAAGTTTTCAAAAATGAGTTAAGGACAACATCATTGTGATTTTAAGATGGAGGGGAATAAGTTGGAGTGCTACATGTAAGCAGAGGGCTAGTGAATTGTAAGTTGGTGAAGGTGGATGGTTGAGGAGATATTGTATTCGAATGCACAAACCTAGAAGGATTTCCTATGGGAATACCTAAGGAAGTGTACATAGTGCTAGTGGGTATGATTGTTGTGGTAGGTTGAAAGGTTGTGGTAGGTTGAAAGGTTTTTGTAGGTTCAAGGGTTGTTGTAGGTTGAGGGGTTGTGGTAGGTTGAGTATTAGTGTATGTAGGAATGGAAACCAGTATTGTAGAAGATGGAATTAGAGTTCCACCTTGGCTTTTATTACACCTAAAAGCTTGAGTAGAAGTGGTGATGGTATGGATGGTGTTGTTAACATTAATCACATTGGTTGTAGGAGGTGAAGTCATAGGAAATGAAGTATGCAAACTATGGGCCATCGAGGGCTAATTATCAACACTATTATAAAGAGAGCTAAGAAACCCAAGATCCACACTGAGTGAGATATCATGAGATGAAATGAGTCTTGAACTGTGTCTTACAATAGTATTTCTAATAGGACACCAAGTTATCAAGGTCATACAACATTTACAAACTTAGTGTGTAAGCTCAAAATGAAATGAGACAATGCAATGACCTAGAATGAAATGCAATTTTTAGATTCCAAACAATGCAATTTATTTATTACACAATACAATAAAAAGAAAATGAAATGTTGTAAATGTAATTTTGAATTTTGACAATACACTAAATGAAGCAAATTAAGATAGATGCAATGAATTTAATGAAACGACAAATTAGAAAAATGAAACAAAAGTGTAATAGTAGCAAAGAGAAGCCTAAAATAGAAATTTTAGATTCTAGAAAACTTAGAGCAACACCTGATCAGGGACTCATTCACCTTTTGTGGTGAATGGGTCCTAGATGTATATTTTTTAAATGTTTTTACTAATTTTTAAGGGTTTTTAATGAGTTTTAGATTCTAGAAAATGTAGGTCAAGCCTGATTAGGGACTTATTCACCTCAAGTGGTGAATGGGTCCTATATTAGGGTTTTTTTACTATTTTTGATTGTTTTTTAATCTTTTTCCAATGTCTTTTAGTTTCAAGTCTATAACAATAATCTTTAGTTTTAATTTTTCTAGAAATGAAAGTTAAAAAGGAAAGAAAATGATGAATGAAAATACCTAATTTTAAATGCAATGTTGTTTTGATTTCCAAATGAAAATTTATGAGATCTAAATGATATGCAAAATGACTTATATGTTTTTTGTATTTTTTAAATTTAAAGAATGCAAAACAATCCAATTTTAAACCCTAGATGAGATGCAAGTTTGCATGCAAAGTAGAAAACCCTAAATGAGATCTAATTCAATGCAAATAAGTGCAATATCTAACCTAGGATGCAAGAGACTCCTAAATTAAGAAAATTATAATGTTCAATAAGGTAGGTTCACCAAAATGAAACATCAAAAAATAGGGTTTATCACCAAGTTGAATTGACAAGATGATAAACCACTAAGGTTTTCTCTATGATTTCATTCAATTATGATGTCCAAAATGCATAAATAATAATTACAAACTAATCCTAACCATTATAGAAACAAAAAGGGAAGTTTTGGAAGGCTAGAACAATGTGTACCTTCTAGAAAAAAATTTAAAGTCACAAGGACTCATTCACCTTTAATGGTGAATGGGTCCTTGTTAGGATTTCTAAAAATTGATATTTGTGTTCTATTCTTCAAGATCTACACTTTCAGCTCTCCGATGATCAACTCCCAAAAAAGTGAACCAAAATTTGTAGCCTTTTTTTCATGTTCTTGCAATGTAGATGACAACTTTGCAACTTGACAACTTTGAAAATTTTACTTCAATCTTGTTCTCCACTTGATCTTCAACCTATAAATCTACAAACACACAATCAAGAGGAGAAAAATTTTTTTATTGTTAGAGGACAGGGGTTTCCCTTAGTCAAACCCTATTTAGGTAATTAAACCTTATAATGAAACAATGAAATTGAAGCATGAAACATGAAACATGAAATTTTGATACCTTGGAAGATGTCTTGGAATGTAAATCTACAAATTAAAATGAAGTGGCCATGAAGAATTTAGATCTTAATCTCAAATTAGATGTAAAATAATGCTTTCCAAATCAATATTCAATGCTACATGTCAACAATATTTTATCAACAACATGCTTGATGCACTATGTCTTTTACATGATGATATAATCTTGAATTTTTTTAATAAAAATTTACTAATCTACCCTTGAATTCCTTTGAAAATTATCTTGAAGTGCTGTAGAATGCTCTTGTGAAATATTAGGATGCAACCTTAAATCTTAGATGAAACTATGTGAATTAACCCTATATTTATAATAAATCTAAGGATTAATCCTGAAATTCAAATAATTTTAGCTGACATCAGATCTAGGATTGAAAATCATTAAAATCTTGCTACAAATAAATTCAAAAATGGGTGTGCTATGTGAGGACGAGCCATTCGCCACCTTGGGTGAATGGGTCCTAGCACAATTTCCTAGGACCAAGCTTCAGGGGGATGAAATAACATAAAAATCCCATTTCAAATATACCAAGAAAAGGATGTCCTATGTTAGGAGGACTCATTCACCAGTAAAGGCGAATGGGTCCTAGCATAGATTTCCAAGACACCATTTTTTCTAATGTAAGTGTCATGCAATATAATTAATGTGTGCTAGGATAGATCCTTGAAAGATGCAATTAATAAGGCTTGAAATTGAATAAAGGGGCCAATTAACCTCAATTAACCACAACTAATTAATGAGGCCCTAGATTAGTGTAAAAGTGTAATAGAACACTTTACAACACCCTAAATAAGGAACAATTATGTCCATTTTATCATTAAAAAGGGCCCTATACTTGATGTGAATGTGTAAAACACATTACAACACTAAATCAAGGCAGCATTATGTTCATTTATTGCTAATTATTATCGAATGTAGGAAAAAGGGATACTTTTTCCATTAATACATATGCTTTATCACCACCTTGTTTGCCTCTTTGTCAAATTCTTCAAGGGAGATTCTTATGTGAGTAAGCTTCTCCATATTGTCCTTTAACATTTCCACATCAACTCTATCACAGATTAATGTTGCCTGAGTTATTATTTTCCTTGCTTGATCCTTCCATAACTATAGAGATGTAACTTCACCATCTTCATTTAGAATGTCTAGGAGTAAAATGAAACTCCATTTATCAAATATCCTAATCAACACCCTAAATTTCATTTCCAATAGTTCAATCAACCCTTAAAATTCCTCAATTGCATTTACAAGCCTAAGGGTTGGGACAATTTTGGATGGCTTATTTGCATCATGTTTTGACCCAATTGCCATATCTCTCGATTCCTACACTTTGGGGATCCATTTTTCCATCAATGGCATAGAAACTTCCCTATCCCTGTCAAAAATTCTTATTGCATCAAATATAGAGGAATAGTTTAAATGAATACTATTTAATCTCCTCTCAATTCCTTTATTCAAGTCCTCCATTACCACTGTTGCAATCTTCATCTTTCTAAAAAAAATTAATTCATAAAATTGTTGACATATATCCTCATAATTCTTGAGTTTCTCTATCAACTCTTATTTTGTGATTTATGTTGTAGGAGACATAGATGATGTACTTGGAGTTGATTGTGCAATGGGAACATCCTGGAAACTTAGAGGTACAACCTTAGTTGCGATTGGAGTAGGTGAAAGAATAGGAGAAGATGGAATATTTTTTTGTTGAGAAAGTAGAGCAAGAATTGTTTCTTGCAAAGGGCCTAGCATAGAATTTGATTAAATATTTTCATCTAATAATGCAATCTTTAATTGAATTTCAACAATCTTTTGCTATCTCACATTTTACTCATCTATCATATCACTATACTTTGTTCTAAATTTGTGTCTCCTTAGTTAAGGAATCGACTATAGCTTTGGTCAAATGATCTATATTAGCATTCAATGTAGCTACCTCTATAGCTGATGCATTAGATACTCTTTTAATTATTAACCCTCTTCTAACACCTATAGTTGGCTTTGCAACCTATGGCTTCTTATTATTTGGGGATAAGGCCCAAATAGCCAATATGTCCCATTGGGCACTAAATGTTGATCCTTATAAAGCTAGTGCCATTTCTTCAGTAGTAAATATTGGGGCATCATGCCTTTTGATTGTTTCAAATGAAATTGCTGATGCAAGGTCCCATTCTAGAAATAACAATACACCACTCTTCCTGACTAATTCTCTTCCCTCAATTTAGTCCTCATTTCTTCACAGACATTACCTTCCACAACTAATCTTGAAAATTCAGGGTTTGCACTCCTTTTAATCTCTACACTCATAACATATTTATCTTTCATGGCTCTCCATACATATTCTTGAAAGGCTTGTGTTTTCACAAATACATCGTCATCCATAAACCTTTCACAAGATTCTGTCATGAAATAATCATAATTGTTTATCCCAATCATATCATCTTTGCTCAACCAAAGACTTAATATTTTTAGCGTTGTGTCTCTTTAGAGAGAAGGCATTCCTTTCCTCATCTCATATTTAGTGGTAAAAATCTCTTCATGAGACTCATCAATGGGATAGTCCATAAGGCCACTTAACTCAACCCTTTGCCTTTTTGTTGGTGGCATCCTAGGAGGGGATGGTCCTCTAGGAAGGGAATCTAGTTCAATTATTTTTGGAATAGATGAATGTGAGGGTGAAGGTGGTGGCATTTTTTCTGAGGAGAGGAGGCCCTTGAATCCTTTGATTGGGTAGGAGTGGAAATTATTAACTGTTTCTTTATAGTACTCTTCCTTCAAGCCAAATCATGCACCTTCTTTCATGGTCAGTAGGTTGGCCTTTCCTCTATCATAGGGGCTTTCCCCTTATCATGTTCTTCAATGAACATAGGCTTTCCCTTATCTTGAACAACCCTTTCTTCTTTCAAACTTGCAATAACTTTATCAAGATTCTACAAAACTACTTCCTCTCTCAATATCACATCCTTTATATCAGATAAAGTTGTTAATTGGGGATATTTAACCCCTTTTACTCTCTCCAAATTTTAAAATAAAATCCACTTCATCTTTCTATTTTCCTAAGTATGAAAATCAAAAATATTTTTGATAATGTCCTCAAGGAAAGAAAAGTTATGAACAAACTTTCCTCCCCTTACTCTAGCCTTCAACTAGACCATAAAACCTTTAGAGTCATAGTTCCTATGTGCTTGCAGTTGCATCCAATAAATATTGATCTTATCAATGATATTCTTCTACCCATTATTTATCATGATAAAATCTGAAAATACCATATAAATTAGAAGGTTCCTTTCCTCATATTGAATAAGTGGTTATCCTCTACATCTCCAAGCTGCCACGTGACTTCAAGGAATTCAATCCTCAATGGTACATCCCTAAGGAGTGCATGAGGTTTGTTTCTTAGTCCATACACATGGATAACTATGCAATGTTGATAAGGAATTACATCCCCCAATTATGATCAATCTATAAATTAGGCCTCGTCTCCTTTGACCTTAGGAAATCATGCAATTTAGGTGGAATTCTCGACATGTCCAGAATTCAAACTCTTTTCAACTTGGAAGCAAATATTTTTGAGAAGACTACAATACTAGACTTTTTCTCATGTCTATCTAGAAAAAGGGATCCATGTTAGGACTGGAATGCCCTCACATTCTACTCTTCCTTTCAACTCCATATCATTTCTAAAGAAATATTTGTACCTTTGTATAAGAACATGTGCATAAATAAGGGAAACCACTAGAATCTCACACCATTCTCTCCATTCTTCAATGCTACTAGGACCTTGTGTATATCCTCTAAAACATAAGTGGAAAAATCATATAAAGTATTGATAGTGGGATGTTGAATGTCGGCAGCCATGTACATGGGTGCGATTGGCATACTTGAGATCAGGTCAAATCCCAAAATTTGATAGAGTGAATAGAAGGTCTTTTTGGAAATAGAGGGAAAAGAACTTAATGGGAAATGGTTGTGTTAGATGGGCCTAACACAATTCAATTTCCCCCCTTTCTTGATACCCAAAAAATGGGCCAACACTAAAACTTTCAAGGTTGGCCTCACCTTCTCATATTGATCTCTTTATTCTTTTGATCAATTTCTTCCATCTCCTTACTCCATGTGTTCAACTTGAAATCGTTGTCTAATTCTTCCTTAGTGACTCAAATCATCTCCTTTCCAGAGTGTGTTCTACCTACTCTAATAGTAGGGTCATATTTATATACAATGGCATTGAGGAGATCTATGTCCAAATACATATTAGGGATAATCAATTTTCCCATATCTAGCCTCCATGGGTTGCTTATTGGGATTTTGGAATTTCTATTTGCAAACCAATATTGAAACAATGACCACCCTGTATACAAAAATTTGGCATACTTAATAGCAGACTATCTATCAATTATACTATCCTTCATATCTGGACCTTGAAATAGGTGCTACCCAATTCTCTTTTTTTTATTTAGGGTGGAAATTGGTCCAATAGGTCTTGGACCAGAGGTCTTTTCTTAGGTTCAAAACGAACAGGTTGGAATCTTGGTGCCATTATGCTAGTGAATGACTCAGCCTAGGGTTTCACTAGTTGGGACTAGGACTTTTAGGTTTAGAGTGAAAACTTGATGCAAAGACTAATAATATTCTTCAATTTGTGACAATTTAAATAAATGTCAAACCTTAAAAGAAACACTAATTGAAATTCAGATGACAACAACTATAATTGAATAAAAACTAGGAGAAATTTTAGCTCAAGAGGTGTGAATTGCACTTACTGGTTCAATGACACATGGAAACCCTAGTTTGAGAATTCCAAAAACTTGAAATGTGTTGCAATAGCTCATGAATTGCTTATAAATGCTTTTGTAATCATGAATAATTTTTAAAGCCAACTTTTATGGTGAATAAAGCCCTCAATTTGAAAAAAAAAACAACTCCACCATTATTGTTGGCTCGTGCAAACTAGAATGGTTGCATGATGTCCATTTTAGTAACTTTGAATTTCAGCCATTGATCTTCTTGGGACTTGGATTCTCGTCCATCTCATATGGAGTAAAAGAAGTTTGAAATTTTGAATTCTTGATGACTCAAAATCCAATGATCAATATTCTCACCTTGTGTACATCTTCCTCATTGGATTCACGACCCCACCACACTTTACAATCCATGAGAGAGTCCATGCGGGAACTACCCGCTAGCCCTCTGAAATATGCAATACTTTTATCTATGGTTGTGGGTTGGCAGGAAAGGGCCCCAATTCATTTAGTACCCTTGGGCATGTGCACCCTTTAATCCTTAAGCCTACACCCAGTATTTTATCCTTCTCACATGATGAACAGTTTAGATTAAAACATCTCACCATTCTTTTATGCATGTGCAGTTGAAGTCCCATTAGTAGTTAACATGTTAATGTTGCCGCGGTCATCGTGAAATATTTTAACAAACACTTCATGATTTATAAAGTCTTTTGGATGGTGAAGATGATTCCATGTGGCACTTTCCTGCCAACCTTGCAAGGAATGAGATTGGCTTATGGGTCCCCGTGCAAGCTAGCAAGGAATGACTAGGATGCATCCACAAGATTGAAAATCCACCATAGATCTCTTAACCTTTCATCCTTGATTCCTTTAGGAATGGTAGGTCCTCCAAAGAGGGAGGATGGGTGTCACCCTACCTGCTGCCACATTGAGAATTTTAAAAATTATTTTATTTTTACAGGCTTGTGGGAAACCAATGGAATGTGCTTAGTGGGACCCAACAACCATGGCTTAAGCATTTGAAAAGGAATGTGCATCAAAAAATAACTTAAAAAGTGTTGTTAGCTAGGTTTAAAACATAATAAGAATTATAGATTTTGTGGGACTAAACTTAGGATATATGGTAAATATTTAAAATACTTTTGACCCACACAACCATATATATTGTTTAAAATATTCGAGTAGGTAATGACTGGGAAAGCTAGGAAATAAGTGTGAGTAAGTGAATGATTTTGATGAATTAGGTTGTAACTTAGAAAACTAGTAATAGGCTAGCATAAGTCACCGAGAAATTAGAATGTATGCAAAGGATTGTCAACACTTAGGATTTTTCAAGGGTTTAGGGCATAGAAAAACCCCTAAAACATAGCCAAAATAGAATCTAAGACATGAAACATCATCTTAGAACCAATGAAAATCCAAGTATGGACTTGAATCCACCAATGGCTCCAATTGGGGACTTTTTTTCTTCTAGAATAGAGTGGGATATCAGAATCTCATGGTAGAGTTGACCACTATACAGAACACCAAAAACAAGAAACTACCTAGACAAGGTAGTCAGACTAGACCAAACCTAAACCAAACCAAACCTATAAACACGAGATTTACATAGAATACATTATACATGGAAGAGAACATACCTTAAGAAAAGTAAGGCTTCAAGAATTGTCCATGTACTAGTAGTTCAAGAAGTTCACTAGATAGATTTTGTAGAACGTAGGAATCTTCACCATTGGTATTTGATATTAGATAAGGGCCCAACCATAATGCACCAAAATTTCCATGTTTTCCCTTATCCTCAGATTTGTAATTCCACATTAATACCATGTTTCCTACTTCAAACTTTCTTTGATATGTTACTTTGTCATACATGTTCTTGACCTACAATTACAACTTTTCATTCCTTTTCTATGAATCTCTTATCATCTCAACCACCTCCATAAAAGTATTAATTTTGTGTTGCATATCATCACATATATACTCATTGTATTCTTGGATAAACTTATACATTTTCATAAGATTATTTTTGGGTAACCTTGATGCAATGCCATAAACCAAGTCAAATTCGGCATATTGAATTGCTTTCTTGATTGTTACCCTATCTTCCTACAAAGCCAACTTCAACTTGGAGCTCCAATCTCTCTTGTTGTTCTGAATGATTCTCTTAATGATCTTCATCAAGCTTTAATTTCTTGATTTTGCTTAACCATTTACCTGTGGGTGATATGGTGAACAATATGATGACAAAATCCCATGTTTATTGAAATTTTATGTAAATTCTTCAAACCTAAAGCACATTGCATTATCTGATACAATTTTTTTAGGCACCCTAAACTTGGTTAGTATGTTTCCCATTAGGAAGTCAATGACCACCTTTCTTGTTTCCCTCTTTGTTATAATTTCTTCCATCCACTTGGTAAAATAATTTGTGGCAATAAGGATCTAAGAGTGTCTTACACTTGACTTATCTAAAATTTCTCCTATAAAATAAATGCCCCAGTATTGAAATGTTACTTGAATGGCAATAGCTCTAAGTGGAAAGTTACCTAAGAATTTTAGTTTCCCAGATAACCTCTAACATGCATCACATGTTCTCAAAAGCTTGTGAGCATCCTTGAATACTATTGGCCACTAAAAATATTCTCTTAGGATTTTGTGAGTGGTGGTCTTTACCATCTAGTATCCTCCACACACTCCACTATGCATCTCAGCCAAAAGCTCCAAGGATTAGCATTATCAACACAATTCAACATGATAATATCCAAATTCCTCCACCATAATTTACCATTGATGATTACATATTTGATTTCCTATAGCTTGAGAGTCCTTTTTTCATTGTCTTTCAGTCCTTCAGGGAACTGCATTGTTTGCAGGTAGTGGACAATGTTTTTATACCAGTCACAATCTTTTATATCATAAACATATGACATATCAAAGAAATTTTCATGATTTATCTAGTTGGCATCCAAATTTGTTTTAGCCACTAGCTTGGCTAAACCTTGCCCTCATACCAACTTGGTGATCTGAATATCAATGTTGAATTGTGGTATCCTATTTATTCATCTAAATCTTCTACTCATAACTTCTTATTGGGCAAAGATGTCCTTAATAGCAGCACTAGGAACATATGCAATAACACTAGCTCGTATAAGATAGGTTCTAAAATTCTTAACAGCCTTGAACAATGCATAGGCTTTCTTTTCAATTAGGTCATAATTCAACTCTACTACTTGAAGTGACTTACTAAAAAATGCAATTGGTTTCTCAAAACCTTCATGATTCTTTTGCATTAGAACTGCAACAATATTGTATAAATATACAACTGAGAAGATTTGTAGTGGCTTGGAAAAATCAGGGGTCCTTAGGAATGGGGCCTCCTTGATTTCTTGCTTAATACTTTAGAAATCCTTGCTTGCCTCTCCAATCCACTCCAATTTCTCACCCTTCAACATTTTTGATATGGGGCAGGTGATTTTTGCAAAGTTTGTAACAAACCTTCTCAAGAAATTTATTTTCCCAAAGAATGATTGAATTCCCTTTACATTATTTGGCTATGGAATTATGTCAATGGTAGCTACCCTCTCAAGGTTAATTCTCAATCCTTCCTTTGACACATTGTGTCCCAATAACTTTCCCTCAGTGACTTCAAAGACACACTTCTTTGGGTTAAGTGACATTCCATACTCAAGGGCCCTGATGAAAATTTTCTCCAAATGCATTCAATGATGTTCTTCTTTCTTGGAGTATGTAGTCAAATTATCTTAGTAGATTGCCAAGAATAGGTCTATAAAATTAGAGAATGCTACATTTATAACTCTCTAAAATATTGCACCTACATAGGCTAATCTAAAAGACATTCTTACATAAACAAAGGTGCCCCATGGAGTTGTAAATGGAGACTTATACTACTCAGAATCCTTCACTTTAACCTAATTGTAACCAATAAATCCATCTATAATTGACAAGATTTTGTAGCCAATCACCTTCTACAACATGGTTTCCATGTTCAATAATGGATAATTATCCTTTAATGATGACACATTGAGATTTATAAAATCAATGCACAATCTAATATCACCATAATTTTTCTAACTAGCACTACATTAGACACCCAAGATTAGTGTGTAATATGCTTGATTATACCAACATCCTTTAACTTCACTAGCTCTTCTTGCATATTTGGTGCTAAGGTGTCTGAAAGCTTTTGCATCTACTTTCAAAGGAATTTCATCCTGAAATAACTCCTCCCTATTTTCCTTCAAGTCATCATAAGACTAGATAAGACATTCCTATACTTTCTTAGTAAATAAATCATCATTTCTCTAATATTAAGCTTCATTTTCTTTCCCACATAAACTTCCTTAGGAGAACTTTTAGTCCCTAGATTTACCTCCTCTAGGTCTTCTAGATGTGTAGAATATTTCTTGGCATTACTCTTGTTAGGGCCATCAAAGACTCTTTCGAAAGCCACAAGACCTTTAGAAATCTTGTTTGTCTTTAGTTGGATAACTTCATTGCTAAAAATTATATCCTTTCCATCCACTATATCTAAAAAATCTCCAAAATCAATCTCCCAACCTTCATATTGGTCTACACATTTCAACAACCTCAAAATGTCTTCATTATCATTGAAGAATTTCCAATTTCATATGTTTTCAAGGATTGAAGGCCTTGTCCATATCTCCTCCATGGGGATACCAACAAAATTTATATCATTGGGCCTAAGTGTAATATTTGCAAGAAAATCTACCAGTTGGTTTTGGCCTCTCTCCATTTGATCAATTCCAAAAGCATCAAATTGTTATATTGAATCCAAAATAACATTCTTATACTCCTTGAGTCTCTTATATTTTGATGCAAACTTGGATCTCACCTAGGATATGAACAACTTAGAATCACCATTTCTTTTTTATCCCATGCTTTTTTGTTAATCTTAACCCTAGCAGTAGAGCTTCATATTCCACCATTTTGTTTGTGCAAATGAATGATAGAGTGAAAGAAAACTTAAATGTATTGCCACTAGGGTAAACCAATACTATGCCTACACCAAATACTTCTTTGGAACATGCACCAACAAAATACATGGTCCAAAGGTCATCATTATCAGACAACTTTATCATTTCTCTTTCAAGAAGAGTAGATTGCATGTCTCCTTCCTCTAGTAATTTTTCAGTCCTAAAATCATTGATGCTAGTGTCCATAATGTGAATTCTATCTTCCTCAAGGGAAAACTCAATAATGTGAGGGAATTTAGACTCCCTAACTAGCTTGATGTCTTTTCCATCAATAGGGAAGGTAGCATAAGACATATCACACTACACGCTACCCCCCATGGAGGCACTCCACCTTCTTGAGAACAAAATTCCATTATTGGGTGGAATATCCACCACTGTGAAACTCATTTTAAATTCCTTGTAAGGAAATGTAGCTAACTATTATGGGAGTTCCTTGATCACCTCAATTATAGGGACTTCTTTGGAATCCATATCATAAAAATTTCCAATAGCACTATCTATCTTCAATCCCATATCCTTAATGATTTGAACTGACATTATGTTGGAAGAGGCCCCTAAATCTATCATAAAATTCCTTAGAAGCTTTCCATCAATAATCAGTGTTATAAAAAATTAGTCTATATTACCAAGATAAGTAGTAACTGTTGTTCCTAGGTAAATTTGAGGGATTTTAGTAATCACTCCCTCAACTTCCTTCTCTTTCAATTCATACTTTGGGCAGAGTAGATACCATTGTATCATTATAGGCTATAGTAGCACCATTGATTTTGGCTACTACCTTTTGTTTATGCTCCTGAATCCTCATCATCTCAAACAAAGAGACATAAACTTTTACTTATGAAATCAATTGAAACATGTCAACAAAGTGTACTTAGGTAAATCAAGTGGTATCATACCTTGTTCAATATTGTTCTCCTTTTGTTGTTCACATTTTACTTTAGCTTTAGTCTTAGCTTCCTTCTTCTATAACTCAGAAATCTACTTTTGTGTCTTTCCCTTCATAGTAGGAGATATGATTTCTCCATCAACCTTTAGTTTTTCAGCATTATTTGCCCATATTTATCCCACTTTACCATCTTTGGCTTTTTCCTTATCCAATTTGTTCTCAAATTTTGATCCTTTTCCATTTGCATTATGCTCCTTAATTAAGACACTTCTAGCCTTACCTTGATCTCCACCTACAATTTTATTTCTCAGGTGGTAAGTACTTATGGCATTTTTGGCCAAAGATACTATTAGCTTTTCAATCTCCTCATCCAAGCGTCTCCTCAAAGATACATCATCCTTAGTTGTCTCTAATGCACACAC
The DNA here is from genome assembly GCA_007258455.2 of Sequoia sempervirens. Lineage (NCBI taxonomy): Eukaryota > Viridiplantae > Streptophyta > Pinopsida > Cupressales > Cupressaceae > Sequoia > Sequoia sempervirens. The sequence goes on along the minus strand of VDFB02271358.1, from coordinate 57,854,338 downwards.
ATCATGATAAATCTTATTTCCTTCATCAAAGAGAACTTGCTAGTGATATGTACTAGCTCTTTGTCTTTGGTTTTCCACATCAAGTTCATGAGATTCCTCATTGAATGAGTAATCATTATCAACAAAATCATATTGGTTCATGATCGCATTGACTTCTACATCATCATCATGAGAAGCATAATAACCTTATAGTGCATCTTATTCAACTTCCACCAATTTTGTAACTACACATTGGTGAGAAGAGTGAGGAAATCAGAGAACCATGCACCAAGGAGTTTCATCAACAAAATTAGTAGAGTGATTTTGTAGAGGATCCGGTGTAATATGATCTTGTGTATTTTTATAATTACTATGGATTGGATTTCCATTCTACCAATTAGTTTTATAAGGATAATATTGGAGTCTTGGGGAATTTTGATTCTTCTAAAAGCATGGCTTATCACTTCCAAGACACATTTTATGTTTATCCAATCTATTGTTAACAAGAGTCATAGAGCTCAAAACTTTGTCTAACTTATCTTTGATAGAAGTTCCTTTATTTGAAGATCCTTTATCATGTTTAAGATTTTTTTAGGATTTTTACATCATCCCTTCTCCCTACCTTTCCTAATGCCCTCCTATTACCTTCAATATTTAACGTAGTCTTTCAAAGGACTCCATAAAATTTTGAGGGTTCTTATCTCTTAGATGGTAGCTAATTTTAACATCAAAGGCATTATAATAAGTGACCAAGCAGGTATCAAAATTTGGTCTTAGATTATTTGGTGATGTATTCACTTCCTTCTAAAATCTAGCATTGAAATCAGAAACCATTTCATAGATCACTTTGAGATGTTGTAGAATTAATTTAACATGAATCTTTGGTCAATATTATCACCATATTTCTCTTTGAACAACCTCTTCAAATCCTCTCACGACCCAATGCTCCCTACAAGAAATCCTGTATACTATTCCCTAGCATCCTCATTGAATGATTGTATTAATAGTTTCATCATCACATCCTCAACATTAACCTCAAAATCATCCATCATGTTATCAAAATATTTCAAATGATTCTCTCCATGGATGACATTGTTACCAAATAATATAACCAAAACAGTTCTAATATCATTAGGGATAGGTTTTGGGAAATAAAGAATCCCATCAAAGCACAATTTTCTATATCTCTTCAGCTGCATAGGTCTTTTGGTAAATTGATCATTCAGATTATAATGAGGCTTACCACCACCTTGGCCACTAGATTGTGTTATATATTCCATCTCCACCTCTAGTATTTCCATTCTTTCCTCCACCTCTGCTTCAACCAACATCTTGATTTCTAGATTGATTTTTTATATTCCCACCACCACAACCACCTTGTCCTCCACCACCACCCCTATAAGGGATATTCCCACCAGATTGAGTATTATGAGGTTAGGATGTACCAGAATATAATGGCTAGATGTAGATGTAGTATTCATGGCTACTGAATGGGAAGTATTATGAGATGTGGATGAACTGGTGTTAGGAATTGGATATTTAAGGAAGGAAATCCTCCTTTCCATCTCAACATTTGCAACTTGAATCAGCATCTTGTCTAATTACTTTTGCAAATTCTCATTAAGAAATTGTAATCTAAAGATTTTAGGGTTAGGGGGTGCATTTGAAGGGATGGAACTATTTTGAGAATTATTGGTCAAGGTGTTTGTGATATACATTCCCTAGTTTTTATTTGGGATAACTTTCTTAGGTTGACCTATCGGCATTTTCCTTGTATCTAATGGTTTTGACTCTGGTATAGTGTAATGTCCCAAATGAAATATTTTTTTGAAATAAATTAAATACATAGCAAAGAACAACAATTGAAATTTAATTCTCATTCAAATACCCAAATGAAATTACTTTTTCAAATAAACTGAAGTTGTCTCAAAGAATTAACAAGAAATTGCACAAACTATGCACTTGAATTGGAGGTTTGATTTCCAAATAAATTTGAAACTTTACCAAACATAACATGAAAGTAAATAACTTGAAAATACATATCATTTGAAAAAAACATGATGCAATTCAAGAGTAAACAATCTCAAAAGACTTACAAATAGTCACTCATCCAAAACCTCAAACATCAAATGATGGGTTTTGCTTCACAAACCCTTGTTCTTCCTTATAACCTTTCAAAAAAGAAAATTGGTCATATATTTTGACCCATACCTAATCTATAGAAAAGGAGACCCATTTAGGATACCCATTTTTCCATTCTTAGGTATATCCAAAAATAATGTAGGGTTTCTTTGTATGGAGGGGCTCAAAATTTGACTGTCCTACTTCTAAGAGGGTCCTTTTTGGACCGTCTACACACAAATGCAAGCAAACTTTCATTAGTAAATCCACAAAAAATTAAAAAATATAAAATATACTCTAAAGTGTTCTTATATACCCTCAAAACAAAAAATTTCACCAATTTTTATAGATTTTTGATGGAGGGAAGAGAATTTATGGAATTTTCTTGTTCATTGGAAACCTTAGGGAAGATTCAAAGCTGTTGTTACAAAAAATGCTATAACTTGCTATAAAATTAATGAAATTTAACCAAACCAAAACCAAATGAAAGCTAACTTAATTATGTTTCCAACCATACCATGTGTAGGTCATAAAAAGGTCATACAAATATGTACCATGATAAAGAATAGGACTATTACAAAAAGATACACAGAAAAAAAGGGTTTCATTTATCAAAACTTCAAATACACAATTTTTCCTCATCCTAAACTTGCCTTTGACCACACAAAGTGTTTTAAAAAAAAAATCAATAGATTCCCAATGGCCACTAACTACATTTCAACTTCCAACCATTCATATTCCACTAGTTCACAAAAAAATGCGAAAGTTGCTTTTTACAACATTATGCAACTTTGACAAGTTTTGCAACTAGCCCCTAAATTACCCCTAATGACTCAACTTAGACTCAAACAAACATGAAATGGTCTTCTTAGACCTTATTACATGAAAATGTCACAAGACAAATCAAAATGAAAAATTTTGATCCTTAGAGGCATGACAGCTTGTGGGTGCCCCTACACCCAAACCCATGTCATCAAGGCTAATATAATCAACTAAAAATTTCTACTACACATAATCCCAAAATCAGTGAGCAAATTTGAATCCTGAAATGCAGTGCAAGATCATAAACTTTCGGATAAACCCACCAAACCTTAGGAAAACTTACTTATTGATAAAATAATGATTTTATACATAAAATATAAGTAGAACCGTTGTCTTAGTATTGGAAATGAACTCCTGAAAATTATATTTCATGAAAACCCAAAATATTCCCAAACATGGTGCCAACATACACTATAAAACTACACTACTAGAAACCAAACATCACCAAAGGAACCAAAAATAAAATATGCATGAAATAATAGGTATAAAATGATTAAAAACAACAAAATTAAAAAAAAAATACTATTGATACCAACAATGAAAAACTAAAATCAAATATGAAACTATTCACCCCAAAACTCCTTAAAATCTCCTACAATTTGTCAGGAAAACATTATGAATGGGAAGCCTTCAGTACAATGGAAATCTCTGGGTTAAATTGCACTAATAGACCCTTGGAACCACTACCCTTGAGCCTTTTTCCTCCATGGTTTATCAGCCTGGAAGAACTATCTTCATAGGTTTATCAACCTTGGAGAGAAAGCAACAACTTTTTAGAAAATAACCAAGTGAAATGATGCAAGAATGAATCCAAATTCATGTTTTATTGGAAAATATTCAATTTCCAATTTGGGAGACCAAAAATCATGACCAAGGGAGAGAATGATCTTGCATACAGAGATGTAACTCCCACTACCAAGGGTAAATCAAAAATCAAGTGCACCCAAATGAAATAATAAAATATTTCCATTTCCTACACCACTTCATAAGCCAACAAAAATCCATTTTTCCTTTTTCCAAAAACCCACACCCAACTTGGATCAATTAAATATTTCATAAAAATTTTATATTTAACCTCCCAAATTATTTTAATTAATCCACCTTGAGAAACCAAGTTTCTTAATTTTTTTATAGGACCTAGCTTGTTATTTTTGGAAACCTGACTTACTAAAATTAATAATTTTCTATTTTTAGAAAATTCAAAAAAAGAGACATTACAAGTCCTCCCTTCTAAAAATTTCTTGTCCTGAATCAATTGCAACCATAGTGATTCCAAAATCCTTATGCCAAAATGATAACTCATGCCAAAGTACATATTAAACCTTGATCTTGTACTTGTGAAATGTTGTAATTCCTACCCTTAAACATTGTGCAAACTTGATAGCTCAAACTTCTTTGTGACAATACCATAAAACCAACAAGAATATCAATGCAAATATTTAATATATTCACTCCAATTCCAAATCCGGATGACATCTTGTCCAACAAATTTTGTAAACTCGCTAAATGCTTCCCACTGAATATATGTGTTAGCATGTAATAAACAAAACTTGCAACTTCTCCTAATAATAAAAATATAGTTAGTGTTTCTATTAGGACTGTTATAAAATTGATTTCATCCTCTCTAATAGCAAGTACATCTTTAAGAATTAACAACTACCTCTAGCCCCAAAATACTAAAATATACATTGTTGAAATGCACACTAGTAAGCCTAGACATTACCTCAACTTGGGAGATGGTAAATTCAACTTCATAAACTGATCTATAATAGAAAAAAAAATTGAGAGGGGAAGCAAGTAATATCATGTAGCAGCAAAATTTACACCATCATTTCCCAAAGACTAAATCTGCAAGCATTAGTTAATTTTGATACCATTGTATGTGTGCACTAGCACTATGTATTTTGTACCAAAAATATGGGAAAATTCCTATCATGAAAAAAATATGATTTTGATGGCCCATAGGATTGTAATAATATTGAATGCAACCTTCAAAAATGTGAATATGTAATTTGGAAACAACTACCTCTTTTACCTTAAGAATGTAGTGATACACCCTATTGAAAACAATACTAGTTGTTCCAAACTTCGCCTCATCTTGAAAGATGTTATATGCAACATTTGGATCTGATTTGAAACAAAAATGGTAATATTGAGGAATAATAATTAACACCATATAACATCAACTCATATAACACCATTTCCAAAACATTAATTCTACAATTAATAGTTCATTTTTGAAAGAAACTATGCATCTCTTGAGTCCTCCAATGATGTTAATATTTTTCAGCTTGAAACATGTCCAAGACAATCTCTCATAACAATTTAGATAGTGTCTTGGAGCACTTCTAGAATTGCACTGTCATTGGGTAGCTTGTTCTTGAGACTTGTGAGGAATTTGATAATGTTTTGGATATTATTTTTTCTACTATTATGACTATTATAGCATTCATTACATCCCTTACAACAACAAATATATATATTGGAGACAACAACTACTTCCACCTCCATAATATTGAAATGAATATTGTTGAATTGCATAATACAAAACTGTACAATAAAAACCTCATACATTACCCTAACTTGAGAGGTGTTTTCTTCATCTTAATGGGCCAATCTATAACAAAAATAATTGAGAAGAGGAGTTGAAAATATTGCTAAGTAATAGCAACAAATACTCCACAATTCTTGAAAAATCAAACCAAACTTCCATATCACACTATACTACCAACATTGATTTTCTCCATACTGAAAGAGTGGACCCAAAACCTTTAAATCTGATATGATTGGAGTAAATGAAAATATAAATTGGTCTTCATTAGCATTAGATTGATTTATAACATAATCATACTCCATCATACACAATACCCAAAATTCTTCACAAAATTTTACTAGGAATGTGTAAACAACACATGCATACTAAACAACATCCCTTAATCCTTCCCCAATTAAAAGATATGGTTGTCGTATTATTTGAAATTAACAATGATAACCTTCTATGAAATGAAACCATATCCAAGTGCAACAAATTGTAGCTATTGAAAGCAAGAGCTACCAAGATTAGAAATATATCAATGATACAATAAATTCATAAATTACTAGCCTGGGTAGAAAATCATGATGTGTCCCTTGTATGATGTGTGATAAACCACGTAAGGGCTATAAAATATGCATGAGTAACCATAATATGAAATAATTCTTACCCATGTTTGAAATTTTCATTAGAGAATAAGCATTGACATGCAAAAATCTCATCTCCAAAGATGACCCTAGATGCACATATCTGAACATTCTCCTTTGTTGATTTGAAGTAATGTAACGTTAGAATGAAATATGTGATGCTCACTAAAGGATAACACATATAGTGTATTATCTTATCTTTCAAACATATTGCTTCCCACATAGCTTCTCCTACAACATCATATTCTCCTACACATGTCTATGAGAAATTAGTAATAATGATTGCAAAACATGGGTTGATTACCTCCATAGCCCTCCCAAAAGTCTTCAATGTTTCAAAATCTTGTATGACTAGATTTTGAATGGGGTATGTGCAGGATCATCATGGAAAAAATAGGCCCTTAAGTGGAAAAAAATTTAGAAAAATTAGAGTTCAAAAACTTGATGTAAACATTTGAATAAGTTATCTATATTATTTTAAAAATATCCAAGCATAGAATCTGTAGCAAATTGAATGTAGTTTCTAAACTATTAGGTTTATTTTAAAAAAATATCTATTTGGTGAAAATTTAATATTTCAATGTAGTAGCACTTAAATTTTAGGAAAAACTATGAAGTAGGTGTCTATCTGACCACCCCAACCACAATAAAATGATAATATTTTTATAAGATTTTAGATATAAGTAGAGGACTCATGTCTCGATGTGATTCATATTTTTTTGTAATTTTTTTTCAAGTATAAAATTAATTATGAATTTTTTATTAAAACTTTTAAAAAATATAAAAAATCATATGTCTGACCACTTTAACTTGGTGAAAACTCCATGAATTTTTTTATTTTTTTTAATCCCATATTATGCAAAGCATAGAATGTGATGCATGTTTTGGATTCAAAAGATGTGATACCATTTGAAAGCTATAGATGTTTTTCAATCAGCCTATCAATTATAAATTTAGTCGTAATTCAAATAGAAAATGAATAATAATTATTTATTAAATTCAAATTAAAGCATAATTTATATTGGTGGAAAGCTGAGAATCTCCTTTAAAAACCCTTTTCATTTCATTAATTTTGGGTAAAAGAAAGTCATCAGCCACATACACTACACATACCCATCATATCGCCACTTTTTGGCCCAACATGACCCTGCACATACCCAATGACATAAGTCAAGTATGAAATATTTTCAACCCATTTTTATTTCAACCATATAATCATTGTAGCTCTATTACATATGATATGGAAATATATTCATTTCTTTTGTTCACCAAGTAGTAATAATAACTTCATTTCCTTTATAATGCTAATGGCTTGTAGAAGTTCATCCTTTATGAATCCTTCAACTGTCATGAGACTTGATTTTCATATCATTAAAAAATGGTTAGTCATAAAATAATGAACCTCAATATTATTTATTTTCCCCTTACCATGTTTAACAATCATATAATCCAAGTTTCCTATCACCATTTGGCTATTATTCAAAATCTTGTCTTCAAGTGTGGTGCTTGGCTTGCATAAGTATTCCAAAAAATGTGAATATTGATCCTTCATTAAGTGGTTAGAAAGAATAAATAACACTATATGAATTCTCATAAACTTCTTTTCATTCCAAATAGAACATATGGAGAGCTCAATAGTGTCTCTAACCCTTTTAATCCTCAAGTGATTCCCTACATCCCATATTCTTATGTATAAACAACTTTGAACATTGAAATATTGTTCTCCCTAAATCGGAAATAAAACAGGTGGTAGAATATACCTACTATTCTCCTTTGACAATTTAATAATGTCCTAGGAACCCAAATTGGATTGACTACCAACCTCAAAGGTGAGTCAATTCTCAACAAGGAAGACATAGGAGGGGGTTCTTTAAGCTTTGAGGTGTTCACCACCAAGCAAAGCTTGGAATAAACAACTTAACATTCAACTCACAAAACCTAGTAATGCAAGCTAAATGATGGATGTAAATGATGAATTCAAGTAATAGAAAGTTATGGTGTATGTATCTAGGAAGTCTAGGAATATAATCAGGATTCAAAAAATGCAAAAATGCTATCAAAAAGTGCTAGGGAGGACTAAGATTCCCTTAGTGTTGTCTTAGTACTCCTGTTGGTTTTTGGGGGAAATGCAGAATCTTCAAATGCCAGAAAAAATTCAAAAGAATCTCTACAAAATTCCACTTGGAGGACTAAGACACCCTTACTATTGTACTAGTCTCGATCTGAATTTCTACAATTTTTAAAGGTGATCCTATGATTCAATGTCTATACTTCCTTCTTCACTGAATCTTCAAATTTGAACCTATAAAATAACCTACAAAACAAAGGAAATTTGATTGATTGTTTATGGGGGTTTTCCTTGGTCAAACCCCTTTTTTTGGTAATTAAACCTTGATGAAAATGCATATATATGAAAATGGAAATGTGTGTATTCCCCAATCTTAATTGTTTCTAAGATTATGCAAGCTAGAACATAGAGAAACCCTATTCAAATGTGTCAGAATAGAATCTATAAGATGCAAATTAAAATGACCTACAATGGAGATCTCTAATCATCCTAATAAGTCATAAACATGAAATATACCTTCCATAGGCAGAAAATATAACAACAATGGAAGATGGAATCACTCAAGAAACAAGTCCTTAGGCTTGGAAGTATGGCTAGTTACATCTCCAACCTAGAATCTCTCATGATCCTCCATAGGAATCCATCATTAGTCTTTGGAAATGCTAGATCTTGACTTGGAAATGGATTTGAAAAACATGTAAAACCACTAGAAGGCTGCTCCAAGACTTCAATTCATTGATTCTTGAAACTATCCTTCACTTCTCTCTTATCAACTTCTCTTCTTCTTCAAAACTTATGTAAAAGTGGGTGTGAATCTTAATTTTATAGGCATTAACATCAAATTGACTGTTATTTAGATTCCAAAGGTTGAGAAAATGAAAATTTAAATCAAATATTTTCATTTCCAACTCTTAATTCCCAAAAATAAATCCCTTAGGACTAAGACACCCTAGGTGGCATCTTGGTCCTACCCAAGGGGTCTAAGATTCCACCAAGGGCATCTTGGTCCTGCAAGACTTATTTTTCCATTTTGAAAGGTGGGTTACAAAGATTAAATGTTGTTTATGGATTTTGGTCAAGTTTATAGTTGAAATATGCCTTAGGATGCACAAAAAGGGCTCTTAGGGGCCCATAATAAGTGACTTAAAGTGAATTTAATGCAACGGATGCTAAAATAGGTCCAAATTAAGTGTGAAAATGCAAAGGTATGCATTTTTCTACACTACATTTAGCGCCCACTTTAGCACCCATATGACACTACATGCATATGCAAGCTAAAGTACTTCAAAAATTAACTTTATAAAAGGATACTCATATGGATTCATTAGGGAGGATGAAGCCCCCACTATAGTTACCTAAAAAACCACAATGTTAGTAACCGCATCCTACATCACAGATTCAATAGTATCTCAAATATAGTCCTCTTATCTAACTTTCCGAGTAGATTGAATTTGAGGGTAGATGTATGCCCCGCCTTGATTTTTATTGCTTTACAGAGGTGGAATCAAGGTAGAAATCCAACCACATCAAACTGCACAAGTCCATCATAGGGAATTTCAAGTACCATTCCAATTGATGATTGAAATTTGATGAGAATAGGAGTAGAACGATCATTCCAATGCAATAGAAGACATCAAAAACGGAGTTCGCTAGCTCCTAATATGTTAGTTTAAATAAAAAAGAATGTCTTTTATTTTTAACAAAAATTGACCTAAATATGCATGTATAGAAAGGTAAAAGGGAAGGTAATTCATGCTCATTTTATCTTTTACCTTTTAGCATAGTGAGCCAAGACGCTAAGTAGATGCCCACCCACATGTTCGTAGATCGAACTACTATGGGAGGCGATCACACAAGATGAGCTACAACCTACTGTGAGTTAATTCTTCCTTCTCTATACTTTGATTTAGTCCATTTTTTATGTTTTTATGAAATTTTTAAATGAGTTTAGAGTCTAGGGAGGGTTTTTATTTCATTTTTATAGATTGTTGCAAAGTGTCCCAGTTAAGGAATAAAGTGTCTAGAACCCTTAATTAAGATATTCTTGAGCAACTTTAGCACACTTTTTGACCATTAAAGCAAAAATAGAAGTTTTTAAGATGTTTTAAATGACATTTTCCTTCTTTCCTATGATAGACTACAACTCGTTCATGCCAACACCTGTGCGGTCAAAATTTTAGCCATCTATGAGAGCTAGTCGATTAGATACCTAAGGACATGCATATCTTCTAGTAGATGGGCATCTACTAGGCCTATCTCTCCCCAATGATGCAATATCACAATTCCATGCTGATGGAAGTAGCATAGAGATGGGATGCAGACACTTGCACAATTCACCTACCTACAAGGGAGATGACTATCACACTAGAGGATGTGCACTATGTACTATGAGTGTCAATCCAAGGAGAAAGGGTTTTTCTAGCACAGGGCAAGAGCTTTGAGTACATGCGGTCTGACACAGAATATTGCTTAGGGAGACTAGTTCATCATAGGATTGTAGGACCATGCATTGAGCTTGCATGGCTTCTACATGAACAATCACCACTTGTTAGTTGCATCATGATCTTCACAGTAACACTCATACTAGTTCCCGATGGCTATGGGGCACATCTAGAGGGGGGGCTAGTGCACATGATTCAAGACTTGGAGCACTATTGTGTTGTATTTGCATGGGGTTAGAGCATATTGGCACATATGTATTATGACTTGGATCAATTTACCTATAGAGAGGTGAATAGCATGTTGTACTGCACTTTACTACAAATGTGGTGCTTATAGCACATGACCTATACCATGTCAAGAGGATTTTTGATTGCCACCACAGTGGGATACCCATAGGCCTTCAGTTATCCCCTTAGACAAGTGTGGTAGCACAATGATGTACTATTTTGGAGGGTTAGATTTGATAAGCTAAGGGAGAAGGATATTTTATGGAGACACTATTTGATGGAGCTATTTTGGCCAGACACTATAAGACAAATGAGGTGAATACAAATCAAAATAATTTTGATAGGATGACATGATCACGTAGTGAGACCCTTCTACTACGATCACATTATGAGACAATTTAGGTAGGTACAAAGATGACCACAACTACGAGATTCATATAGGAGGTCAGTATGGAATGCCCATAGACCTAGGGACCTTAAACAACTAAAAACATACGATGTCTAAAGCGATGCATAGGAGGAGGATACAAACATGCTCCTAGTCTCTGATGCTCACTACCTTAGCACAATAGAGGAGTATGATGAGTGGTGGGAGGTGGTTGGGCTAGGACCTATCAATCCTATAAGTTATCCTATGGGATTTGTAGGAACTTTATCAGATCCAGGAGAGGAGGACAGAGAGTTAGGTAGGAGGGTAGATCTAGCAGACCTATTTCTAGATGGGGATGAGAAGTCAAAGGAGGATAACAACTATGAGGGAGAGGAGGATGACGAGGAGAAAAAGGATGAGAAGATCCAACCTATGAGTGAGGATAGTGACAAAGGTGAAGCTTTTCCTTATAGACCTAAGTGGAGAGATACTATTACCACACATGTTACGAGGTCACAGTTTGCATGTGCCAGTTTCTGAGAGAATGAGGAGAATAGCAGGGTATTCAAGATTCCTATAGATCATGCTACAGACCAAGGTGGTGATATTTATTATTATGCTTTATGTTTTTATGTATATCATGCTCATGTATATGTATTTATTATGATGATCTATACTAATTATTCTTATGATTTCTATCTCATAGGGCCCGTGATAGATCATGAGGACCTCTTCTGACATGCGGTTGTTGAGATAGTGCCACCCCTTCTTTCAGATGAGGCTACTATCGTAGAGTACATGCCCCCATAGTTTTTGGTATAGTGCATGGACCTATTCGAGCCTTATGTGAGGCTTAGTGGAGCATTTGATAGTGTATCTAGATGCATTCATCAAGTTGAGGGTTAGGTATCAACACTGGAGGTGGAGTTAGAGGAGGCTTAATCAACTCAAAGATCTAAGAGAGAAGTTATCTTATAGTTGGAGCTCAAGTAGCTATAGAGAGAGAATGTTAGAATTGAGGCTGATAGAGACCACACATAATGAGAGCATGTGGATGCAATGATATGTGAGGGTTAGTTATGTGGGGAGCAGGAGATGACTACCATGAGTAGATATTGATCACACACCATCGTTTCTTGATAGGTGTGGACAATAGATCCCAAGGGATTTAGCAATCATAAGCCATAGTGACACTATACTTTTGATGAGATATATTAAAACTTTTGATATATATATGAGCATGTTTGGATTTTGTATTTATATGTGTAAGATGGAAATGTGATTTATTAAATAAACTCTATTAGACTATTCAATAAATATCCCCATGTTCTAACATGTCCTTTCTTAAGTTTTCTTAAATTTATGATGTAGTATGTTATGCTAAATTAAATGCACTCATGATTTAATTGTAAAATATAAATTGTAAATAAGGATTTCATCTAACATAACATACACCATAAGGTCTAAATAGCATGATACCTAAAGTAAGAATCTAAAACAACATTGGACCCACTACTCCACTATTCAAGAGACAAAGAAACTATGTGTTAGGAATGAATAAAGCGTGAGAGACAATGGGATACTATCCATTAACTCTAAAAACACTACTTTAAGAACTCACACTATTCAGAAAGGCTAGGTATAATACTGGTGCAAATGTGTAACATTGATAGGTTCTCGAAGAGGTGTACCATCCATTTCGGATATGAAGTATGCTCCAGACCCATAAGTTTCTTCAACTACATAATTTCCTAACCAATTATGGCTAAACTTTCCTTTCTCTATCAGATTAGCATTGATATTTCACTGGTTCTCATATAGCACCAAATCACCCTTGTTGAATGAACAAGAGATGATATGATTGTTATAACTTCGTTGCATTTTATTATGGTAAGTTTGAAGATGTTTGAGGGTGTTGATGCACCCTTTTTCAAGCATTTCAAGTTGGTGTAATCATTATTCCTTATAAGTACATTGTCATCAATTAGCCCTTGAAGAGTAATTCTTGAGGAGGGAATCTCTAACTCTAGGGGCAAAATTTCCTTGACACCGTAAACAAGGTTGTAAGGCATGTTTCCTATTGAATTTTTGATACTAGTACAATAAGCTCACAATGCATATATTAATTACATATGCCAGTATTTGTTATGTTTGTTCACTATTTTTCTTAGAATTTGTTCCAAAGTTTGGTTAGTTGATTCAATTTTCCCATTAGATTGTGGGTAGTAAGGTGTTGAAAATTGATGTTGTATATTAAATGTTTCCAAGAACTTTTTCATGTCATTATTCTTAAATGGTGTCCCATTGTTTGAAACTAACGTAAAAGGAAGTCCAAAATGAGAAATAATGTGTTCCAATATGAAATGAAATATAACATCAATGATTGTTGAATGCAACTAAATGGCTTCTACCCATTTCATGAAATAATTCATTGTTGTTATTATAAACATATGTGGTGATAATGATGTTACTCACAACAATAGTGTAGATAAAATCCTCATAGGAAAACCGTGAAGAACCTATCTTTACTTGAAAGACTAAACTAGCGCAACCTAAAGTGTTCATGTAATAGGAAAAGGTTGACTCAACTTAATCCCAAGGCTATGGTAGTCAGGTCTTGACCATAATAGGTTTTCTTTATGGTTTGATGTGATACTACTGTTAATCTCAAGGGTTCTATGGTTATCTCTAGTTTCATTAAGAATCATAAGCATTAGATACAAGATTTCTAGTTCAATCATAAGATAATCTCATGAAATCAAAAGATTTGCAATAATATTTCATGAACATCAAATAATTTTTCTATCACTTAAGTAGATTTATCTTTAAGCATTCAAAAATTTCATAGAAAACAAAATATTTTCAATAAATTTCCATTCATTCATCTTTTTTTTGGAACATTTTCAAAAATTTAAACATCTAATCTGAAATAAAGCATAAAAATACCAAACAATAAAATTTCTCCTTGTTATTCTCCTTGCATGCCCCAATATTTAATAAAATCAAAGCAAACTACTTTATACTTCACCAAATTACTTCATAGTTAGGCATAAAACAATGCAATCTTTTAAAGAAGGGGGTTTTAGTTTGGATGCTAAGTAGGTTATGTATGCACCCTTAAATGGTGTAGCATATAGACTTGTTTGGCTGAACTAACAAAACCAGCTACAAAAAATACATGAGAAATGTAGCTATCAAATTGGATTCGATATTGATTAAGTTTTATGTGCATACAAGTTTTTAATTCGGAATGATTTAGAAAATAGGAAAAAAGAACAAAACTTAGAGAAGTTTTGGCTCTTCTAACATCCAAAAATTTTGAACTTAACTTAAAAAGAAGTATCCCCTAGCCTTTTATAGAAATAAGACATAGGTAGGATAAGATGAATACATGAAAGGAAATCCAAAGGATGAATCACATCAAGGCACATGAAATACAGTGACTGGTAAGAGAGTTGCAAATAAAGTCAATGAAGGTCAACCTACATCTACACGTTGAAGTCCCTCAAGTTTTTCATCTTCTTATTATTGCCAGGAAAATAAATTGAATTAGGATAGTGTGTAGGAACTTTCCCATATATTTAGAATGATTATTTCGTCATCTTATTCCTACACTTCTATTTTTCCTCAGGATTTCTACTCTCAGGAATGAGCTTCCTCGAAGGCTGGCACTTTTTGACACCAAATGTGGAATATCAGGATCCTTAGTATTCTAGTGGATTCAAGCCACTTTGCATACAATATCCCATAATATGCAACCCAATTTGGATATGATTCTATCTGTGATTCAAATTTTCCTAACCATCCATACTCAAACTTTGTATCACAATCTACTTGTCCTACAATCACAAATTCCACCTATTAAATCCCTTTAAAAAGCATTTATAAAAATCTAATTTAAATAAAAACATCATAAATTATTTTTCATATAAATCCATCATTAATAACACCCTTTGAATAAAATCACATAGTCTTATATAATTATCCTTTATACCAGGTTATCGGACTATCAAACTTCTTAGATAATCTTAAAATTTTAAAACTTTGCTTTGCACTATTACGTGATACTCGGTACCCGATATTCAACTTTACCCATGATATTCCTAGACTTCATTTTTACTGAAACTTCCATCTTTACCAGACCTTGACTATCAAACCGGAACACTTTTCTTAACACTTGCATTACCTTTTTCCTTTCTAATATTCTCGATTCCTAGTACCCGGTACCTAGTACACTTGGATTATGAAGTACTCTTTTGAAAATATTTCTCTTTACTTCTCAATTCTGATGACCTTTCCAACTAGCCAACACCTACCATAAGCATTAGTTTTCACTTGGCTTCCCCAAGTCTTATAGTCTTGGGGCGTGTTGTGAGACCACACAACAACTTGCAACCAATAAAACAAAATTTAAACCAAAGCTTGAGATTAAATAACCAATCATAAATTATAATTTATGCATATTTTAAAATAATAGCTCTTTACCTTTACCTATATTCTGACATAAAAAATAGTAAAACTCCTCCAAAAACATCTCTGTGTGCTTTTATTAGTTCCAGTTTTTGGAACTTAGTGAAAAAAAATCAGTTCATTGACATTGAACTACATAATTTGGTAATCCTCCAAAGCCAACTAGGGATAGAGTATTTTTGCTAGTCAAGCGTCCATAGCCCCAACAAGGTTATCTTGGTAATTCCCCCATACATAGCTCTACTACCAGCTAGGCATCTATATCCCTAGTAGAGATATTTGGATAGCCTAAAGAGTCTTTTTTTATATATATATAGCTTTTGATATTTCATTGATAGCTCATTTTTCTTTTGATATTTCATTGATATCTCATTTTAACTTGAAAGAAATGAAGCCCACTATTAGGTTGGGAATTACAGTGGTAGAAAATGTTACCTTTTTATTTTTCATTCAATGCAAATACCTTCATCGCTTTAGTACTTCCCAAAAACTCATTTAATAATTACCTATTGGTGTGTATTCTTGACTAAAATTTACCATTTTTATGCCAAATCCTAGCTAACTACAATTTTCTATATGCTAGAAAATATGCATAAATTAAAATTTAGTAGCTAACAACTTAATCACAAAATTTAAATCTAAATTTAGAACCATTAGTCACCACCCTTCCTATTAAATTTTATGGAAACTACTAAATTCCATAGATAGAAATTCTGATTTGATGATGCTACACCACATTAATGGATAAAAATATCATGATGACACTTAAACATGATCACACTATTCTACATTAAATTTGCATGCCTCACTGTGCATGTATCATTTCTTTCAAATTTACAAGGTGATGCCATGTGCTGCCTTACCATCTTCATTTTCCTTTATGCTTTGCACACATGGGCCCTCCATGATTAATATGGCTTAATAAAAACACAATGAAATGACCACCATTAATTTTTAAATCTTTAGCATGCTTGATTCACAATCTTCATACTAGCCAAATTTGAAGCAAATTGTCAACAATTATCTATAAAAAATAATTTGATTTAGCATTCTGCTCCAGAGAAACTCGTCTAGTTGCTACCTTGCTTAAAATTTCCAATATTTCAATCTAGGCAACTATGTACAACAACTTCCTCATAGTTTTTTATAAATTCAACACTTTTTCTCTAATTCTTCACACTTTTGCTTTGCCTTCCTTTTATTTTTTTCATTTTTTGTTCTACTAGTGTTTGCTTGATTTTAGGTCATGGATACTCCAATTTTCCTGACTTACTTTTGCCACTAGAATGTTTTCTGGGGTCGTATCATGAATCAAAGGCTTGAAAAGGTTTTCTTCATTTGAACTACCAGTTTCACTATGCCAAACTTATGCTTAGTCCTTGGGGAACAATAACTGGAATCCATAGCTTACTACTAGATTTATTCTAACTTGGCTTCTCGCATTGTAGCATTGCTCCTAGACATTGGCTTTCTTGTTGAAGATGTTCGCTCAGCTGTGAATTGGATAGTGTGACCTGAATGTTTAGGGAATTTGAATATAGTTCTATCTGTTGCACATATAACCATTGGAATCCCTTCCATGGATGATATTCCCCAGTTCCTGGAACATGGGGAAAGAGTTCCACTCCAGCCATTCCTTACTGACCTCCATACTCCTAACTTTGAATTTCATCGATAAATTTCCTACATAAGATATTTAGCTCTGATGGATGAGGTATCCTAGATTGACTAAATGGCTACTCCTATCTGTAGCTCAACACCCTCTTTTTTCTTTTTGATTTTTTTTAAAGTAAGAATTTTGATACTTCCATGTATATATGTGATACATAGACATATATAACTTTGTCGTACATTTTAAAGCATGTACTTAGTATGTGTGGTTTTATCATTTTACATTTCATAGCACAATGTTACAAATATTTAAATTAACTCTCATGTGTATGATAAGTTAAGAAAAATTTGCTAATGGAAAGGGCCAAATAGAAAAAGAAAGAAAAGAAAATGAAAACAAACCCTACAAATGCAAACTAACCCTAACTAACCAATACTCTAATCTAACAAGTGACTAACCTTGAAAAAGTAATTTATTCTAAGTTCAATGACTATTTCCATTGTTGTTTTGGTATGGATTATAGTAGGTTTATCATTGAATTCACTAGAATAAATTTCAAATGTTCTACTGTAACAATGAATTTCTTTAAATTTTCTACATTTAACAAATGTAAATTCAAAGGTGTTCTTACTGATAACTTGGTTCATATGTATGAAAATGACCTCATTAAATGTTTATCACACACACTTTCTCCAATTCATTAATTCTCTACCTTCTTTAAGCCTTGGTTCATGGTTTTCCTTTTTACTCTATTTAGTTTCATGAACGGTTGTGTCCATTTCTTGATTTTCTTCTCCTCCAAAAATTTTCGTGCCTTCAACCCTGTCTTCACTATGAAATTTTCTAGACCAAGAGATATCACAATTTATATTGTTGTCAAAGAGAGAAAAAAAATAAAATTGATATTCTATATCTTGTATAAAATCAGGAAAAAATCCTTTTTTAGCTTGTGAATTTTCAATTTGGAACAAAAAACACACACCTCCCACTCGATTTTCCCACTTCTTCTCTTCACTTACGGTGTCCATGTATGAAGAGTATGATGACTCATTAATGTTATTTCCTCATTTTCAATGCAATATTTCTAAGTCTCGGCATTCTTGTTTGTCTTCCTATAAAACCTTAATATTTTTGTCATAACAATTACAGTTATCAAACCGTTTTGATATATCAATTAATTTTTTAACATTTTCAATTCCACTAGGGCTATACTCTCCTTCAAAATTTATAATATTTCTCATTAACATTCCCTTTCTTCTAGCAATTAAAACTGCTTTCATTAA
Organism: Sequoia sempervirens; assembly: GCA_007258455.2. Classification (NCBI taxonomy): domain Eukaryota; kingdom Viridiplantae; phylum Streptophyta; class Pinopsida; order Cupressales; family Cupressaceae; genus Sequoia; species Sequoia sempervirens. The sequence continues at coordinate 57,835,764 of VDFB02271358.1, read as the reverse complement.
CAAAATCACCTTATACATAGCCAAAATTACCCTAGTTAAAAAAAAATTCACAATTGAGCTTGTCGTGATCAGTTGTATCATGAATTCTATACTCGGTGAATCTACCAAAGCTAAATAAACTCAAAGGATGTAATCTTTGGTTAAGAATATTTTGGAGCTTTTCAACTTCCATTTTTGGAATACCGGCTTGCATCAAACTTTCACCTTACAAGCTCCCTTTTAAACTCAGAACCAATATAGATTCATAAACAAAAGACAACGAGAAAGATATAAAGAAAAATGAAAAGATGACCCTCCTTCTAGTGCCAGTTACTATTAACAATGATGTCACTCACAACAACAATGCAAATAAAATCCTCATAGGAAAACCACAAAGAACCTATCTTTACTTGAAAGACTAAACTAGTGCAACCTAAGGTGTTCATGTAATAGGAAAATCTTGACTTAGCTTAATCCCAAGGCTTTGGTAGTTAGGTCTTGACCATACTAGGTTCACTTCATGGTATGATATGATATTGTTGTTAATCTCAAGTGGTCTATGGTTATATCCAGTTTCATTAAGAGTCATAAGCATTAGATACAAGATTTCTAGTTCAATGATAAAATAATCTCATTAAATCAAAAGATTTGCAATAATATTTCATGAACTTAAAAAAAATTTCTATCACTTAAGTAGATTTAGCTTTAAGCATTCAAAAATTTCATATAAAACAAAATAGTTTCAATAAATTTCTATTCTTTCATCTGTTTTTTGGAACATTTTCAAAAATTTAAACATCTAATCTAAAATAAAGAAAAAAATACTAAAAAAAAAATTCTCCCAGTTATTCTCCACACATGCCCCATGATTTAATCAAATCAAACAAAACCACTTTATACTTCACTAAACTCCTTCATAACTAGGCATAAAACAATGCAAGATTTTAAAGAAGGGAGCTTTAGTTTGGACACCAAGTAGGTTATGTATTCACCCTTAAATGGCATAACATACTGTCTTGTTTCTAAACTAACAAAACCAAATACAAAAGATACATGTGAGATAGGTAGCTATAAAATTGACTTTGATATTGATTAAGTTCTATGTGCATACAATTTTTTAGTCCAAAATGATTTAAAAAATAGGAAAAAATAACAAAACTTAGAGAAGTTTTGGCTCTTTTGACATCCACAAATTTTGAACTTAACTTAAAAAGAAATACCCCTAGAATTTTATACAAATAAGACACATGTAGGATAAGAAAAATACATGAGAGGAAATCCAAGGGACAAATCACATCAGGCATGTGGAATACGATGATTGGTAAGAGAATTGCAAACAAAGTCAATGCAGGTCAACCTCTGTCTGCACATGGAAGTCCTTCAGGTTTTTCATTTTCTTATTATCACGAGGAAAATAAATTCAATCATTATAGTGTGTAGGAACTTTCCCATATACTTAGAACGATTGCTTCATCATCCTATTCCTACACTTTTGTTCTACCTCAGGCTTTCTACTTTTGGGAATGAGCTTCCTTGAAGGTTGGTGCTTTCTATCACCAAATGTGAAATACTAGGATCCCTAGTATTCTGTTGGATTCAAGCCCTTCTACATATAACGTTAAAGAATATGCATCTCAATCTGGCTATGATTCTATCTGTGATTCAAATTTTCTTGATTGTCCATATTGCATCGCTATCTGCTGCGCTTGCAATCACAAATTCCACCTATTAAATCCCTTTAAAAAACATTTATAAAAATCTCATGTAAATAAAACCATCATAAATTTTTTATCATATCAATCCATAATAAATAAGATTCTTTGAAGAAAATCACATATTCTTTCATAATTATCCTTTATATTGGGTTACCAGACTATCAAACTTCTTAGATAACCTTAAAATTTTAAAACTTTTCTTTGCACTATTACCCAGTACCCAGTACCTGGTAGTCAACTTTACTCATTATCTTCTTGGACTTCGGTTTTACCAAAACTTCCATCTTTACTAGACCTCGATTTTCAAACTGCAACACTTTGCTTAATATTTGCATTACCTTTTTTGTTTCTAGCATTCCTGGTTCCCTATACCTAGTACTTGGTACACTTGAATTACAAAGTACTCTTTTGAAAATATTTCTCTTTGCTTCTCACTTCCAGTGACTTTTCCAACTAGCTAGCACCTACCATAAGCATTATTTTTCACTTGGGGTCCCCAATTCTTATAGTCTTTGGGTGTGTTTTGAGACCACACAACAATATTTCCAGCAGATGAAGGTGGAGATATTTTGTCAATAATATCTAAAACCCATACCAAGAATGGCCAAATAGGAACTTGCGCATGAAGTTCAAAGGTACAAGCATGAATTAAGTTTTGATGCTCTTGAAATTTATGACATTTCTTAACGTATTCATAGCAATATCATTCCATATTCTTCCAATAATATCGCATGTGGAGTCTTCCTATGAAAAATCCCCCACAAGAACCTACATGAGCTTCTTCAAGTGTCATGGGGATTTTAGATTTTTTAAGACACCTAAGCAAAAGGCTATCAAATGACCTCTTCTATAAGACATCTGCTAGGATGATTTATCTATATGCAAATTTTCAAAGACGAGAGTGAATTTTTTTATTTTTTTGGCTCAGGAAAGATATTGTCTTTCAAATAATTGAATATTGTATCACCATTCACTTGATTCTTCAATGGTTGTTGCTAGCACTTCATCTTCTTTATCTTTGATTAATGGTTTAATAATTGTATGCATGATGAAGGTGAAGTATTTTGAAAGATCTTGAGGGGAAATAAGAGAAGTTGCACTTGCAATTGCATTTGCATGATGATTATCTTTTCAAGGGATGTTATCAATGTTGAATGATTCAAACTTCTCTTACAAATTCATTGTGAGATCCTTGTATTTTGATAAATTTTCATGCTTTTTTTATATGTTTCATTTATTTTTTTGATGACTAATTGTGAATCACCAAATATCCTAATGTCTCTAGCGCCCATAAATAGAGCGACACACAATCCAGTGAGTAATGCTTCATACTCAGTAGTGGTGTTTGTACATAGGAAATTTAACCAATATAATAAGGGAATAGGCTCTTTTGTGGGTGGTTTTATTATAACCCCTGTGCCAGAGCCAATTTTTCTCTTAGATCCATCAAAATACAATTCCCATGTATTTTCTTTGATTGTCAACACGTTATCATCAAGGAAAGAATCATTACCAGGTAACACTAAAGGAGGAGGAGCATCAACCAATTATCCAGTTGAGGGTTGACCCTTAATTTACTTTCGTGAGAAAAAATTAAGGTCAAACTCAGTTAACAACATTACCTATTTAGCTAAGCATCATGATAAGTCTGTTTTAGTGAAAAGGTGTCTCAAATGGTTAAACTTCGTCATCACTTTTATATTTTAGAATTCAATAAGTAATGTTGCAGCTTATTTGTAGTGAATACAAGAGCCAAACACTATTTTTCTATTGTTGTGTATGACTTCTCATAATAAATCAATGTTCTACTAATGTAATAAATAGTATGTTCTTTACCATTTTCATCTTGTTGAGACAACAATGTTGTGAGAGCATGGGCTGATGCCGATGTGTAAAGGATAAATGGTTTTTTTTGCATGGAAGATTGTAAAATAAGTAGAGTGACAAGGTAATCTTTCAAACTCTCAAAGGCATGTTTGCAATCTTAATTTCAATCAATATTTATGCCTTTCTTGAGGAGATGTGTAAATGGTAATGTTTGATTTGCTAGAGATGCTATGAAATGACGAATGACTTTAATTCTTCCTTCATAGCTCATTGATTTGTTGCACACACATTATTCAATCCAAAAGGCATGATAAACCAACAAAATTTCCCCAAAATAGTTGTGAATGTTGTTTTGCACTAATCTTGAGGGTTGATAAAAAATTGATAGTATCAAGAAAATCCATCCATGAATGAAAACAAAGCATTTCCCACAGTCGAATCCATTATTATGTAAATATTAGGAAGGGGAAAGTCATATTTTAAAGATGCTTTGTTAAAATCATGAAAATTTTTACACATCCTAAAATGATTTTCAAGTTTTGCAACAACAAAAAATGTTTGAGATCCAAGGAGAATAATCTATAGGTCTTATAAAGCTAGCCTCAAGGAGTTTTTCAATATCTTCCTTAACCAGCAAGGCTATTTTAGGGTTCATTTTTTAATCTTCTATCTAAGGGCCTTATCATTTTCAACAAGGACTATATTGTGTGTTACAATCTTAGGATCAATTCCTAACATATCCAAATAAGTTCAAATGAAAAGTCCGAGAAAGTCATGAAGAAAAGTTGTAGCATCCTCCTGTTCTCCATTACCAAGGAATTTTCCTATCTTAATAACTTTCTCTTTATTATTGATGTCCATTGCTATATCCACAATATCTCCTAAAGGAATTCTATTTGATCTAAAAAATTCAAGGTTGTATTCTTCATTATTCATGTCTATCTCACCATTATTCTTTTCTCCATATTTTTCTTTAGTTCTAATCATAGCACATGTAACCTTTTTTATTTTTAGGAGTAGATGATTTATCATAAACCCCTCGTCTATGTTTCAAGGCCTCATCATATTGAAAGTATTCCCATGATGGTTCAAAATTCATATCAAGGAATTATGGATGCTTTAAGGTAAGATTGAATTTTGGTTTACATAGAATGGTGTTGATGTTTAATGGTCGAGCTTCTTTGCTTGTGTTATCTTAGAAGAACAGTATCCCAAACCATTTTTTTTATCTTGCATGTTAGGTTCTAGGGAAACACAAATTCCTTGTTCTTTCTTTCCACATCCTTTTGCACTATAACCCAATTCCTTCATAATTTTATAACCTCTCCCATAATTTTTTTCCATTTCTTTCAGGTTTGGTGGTTGTGTATAATCTATCTCATCGAAGTTTGTTGTGTAGCTTGTGTCTTCTTCAAGGATAGATGAGGTAGATGCTTGTTAATTTTCTCTTGAGTTATGTGTTGACATAACCATTGGTTTCTTTTGTTTTTCATCCTCTTTTCTTGTGATTATATATTCTCCCATAAATGACAGTGTGAATTCCAAGGAACCCCAATCATCATCTGCTAATTTTGAAACTATCTCCATTTCTTCTTTTTCCTCTTTTATAGGTTCTATTTTTTATGTTGGAATTAATGTTTTCAGAGGATTGGCAGTTCCTTTTTTAATTTATTAACAACTTTCAGGCTTAGGGTCCATTTCAATTTGGTATAAGTTATTTTTATAGACATACTTCATGATATGATGAAGATTTGAAGGCACCACATGGATGTCATGAATCCATGGTCTTTGTAAAAGAAGATTGTATGAAAGGTCATAAGGCATAACATGAATATGAGTTTGTAAGGTAGCCTTTTCAACTGTAATAGCTAGAGTAATCACACAGAGTGGTTGCTTTCCTACATTGTAAAATCCTTGAATTGATAAGGAATTAGGTTTAATTTTTTATTTATCCACTCTCAACTTATCTAAAATATTCACATTGCACACATTAAGAGCTGAGCCATTATCAACAAGGGTCCTTTTTATTCCCGTACTATTGTATCTAGCTATTATCATGAATGCATCATATTTCTTTCTCAACTCCAATGGAGGGAGCTCATGTTGGTGAAAGGTAATGAACCTACATTAACTATATTTGTTCCTTGTATTAGAGTTTCCACATCATTTACATTTGCACTAGGAGAAACCACAACTTGTTGTATGACTGTTTGAAGCATAGTGTGGTAACTAGGTGAAGTTTGAATAAGATCCCATAAGGAAATCTTAGTAGGAGTATTCTTCAATTTTTCAACAAGATCATACTCCTTTCCATTATGTGATGGCAAATGAGGAGCACTAGGAAATATAGGATTAGGCAATGGTAACAAAATTGGATTGGGTTGAAGTTTTCTATTATTCCTCATGTTGTATGTATGAGCAACAATATTATAACTCAATTGTTGTGACACATTTTAATTAGGTTCTTCAAGGATAAGGAAAGGTTTGTTTGTAGGTTGAGGTTTGTTTGAAGGTGAATAAAGGATAAGTTGAGGTTGAGTGACATTGACTTCTCTTTTTTCAGGTTTGTTTGCACAAGCCTTAGTGGATGAAACTTGTGAGATGAAATCCACAAGGGCTTCATCCAACATATCAAATTAGTCACTACTAAAAGGATTAAGGGTTAAGCTAATTTGGAAAAAGGGTTTTGACATACTTTAACTAACCATAAATCTATGCTTGTTTTAGTTTAATGTTTTTAATTTTGTGTTTTGACTATCTAATGAATATAAAGTGAAGTCTATAACTAAAAAAATAAAAGTGCAGTAATCTATCTTTATCAATCAATGTGAACATGAACTATGGAAATGCATGAAATAGAAAATTGACAAACTAAAACTGCAAAGTAACTACAACAAACTAAAGCACAAAAATTCACAATTTAACCCTGAAAAATGCAACCTCAAACTCCATAGGGACTAAGACGCTAGTAAGGGCATCTTGATCATGCTAATAGAATTTGGAGGTTCCAGAAACTAGAATAGAAAGCACTCAACTCATATAGGGTTCTGAGGCAGAAACCCACAGAGGGACTAAGATGCCAGTAAAGGCATTTTAGTCTCACTAAGGATTTTTTTCAAAAAAAAAAACCAAATCTGGATTGGTTATAGTGTTCCTAGGCTGGTTGCCCAGGGATCTAGTGTTTAGAAATAGAAAAGTGGGAAAATGAATGCAAGAAAAAGTGACTAATGATAAGAAATTGGATGTAAAGTTGAATGCAATTTTTTTTCAGTTTTGAATGCATTAAAAATGTTTCTAAATGCAATTAGGATGATCAAAAATGCACTTTTCGGTTTTTCAATGAGATAAAATGATGCAAGAAGGAAAAAATGCAACCTATATGCACTTTCACTAACGCAAGATGCAATGCAAGAATGAATGCAACCTAGACCTATGACTTTAATGGACTCAAAATTAGAAAATGAATGCTCTAAAATGTTGGGTTCACCAAAATGAATAAGAAATAAAATAGGTTCTTTAAATTGGACTGCCTACCAACCTCAAAGGTGAGTCAATTCTTAAAAAGGAAGACCAAGGAGGGGGTTCTTTAAGCTTTTACTAGTTCACCACCAAGGAAAGGCTTGGAAAAGACAACTTAACATTCAACTCACAAAACCTAGTAATGTAAGCTAAATGATGGATGCAAATGATGAAATTAAGCAATAAAAATTTCTAATGTAAGTATCTACAAAGTTTGGAAACGTGATGAGGATTTTGAAAATGAAAAAATGTTGTCAAAAGATGCTAGGGTGGACTAGGATGCCCTTACTGTTTTCTTAGTCCTGCTACTGATTTCCAAGGGAAATGGAGAATCTTCGAATGTTAGAATAGAATCTAAAAGAATCTCTACAAAATTCCAATTTGAGGACTAAGACACCCTTACTATTTTCTTAGTCTTGATCTAAATTTTTGCAATTTCTAAAGGTGATCTTGGAATTTAATGTTTGCAGTTGCTTCTTCACTAAATCTTTAGATCTGAAACAACAAAATAACCTATAGAACAAAGGAAATTTGATTGAATGTTAACGGGGGTTTTCCTTGGTCAAACCCCTTTGTTTTGTAATTAAACCTTGCTAAAAATACATAGATCTGAAAATGGAAATGTGTGTGTGCCCTAATCTTAAGTGTGTCTAAGATTATGCAAGCTAGAACATGGAGAAACCATATTCAAATGTGTTATAATATAATCTCTAAGATTTGAATGAAAATGACCTACAAAGGAGATCTCTAATCACCCTAATAAGTCATAAACATGAAATGTACCTGCCTTAGGAAGAAAATAGAACAATAATGGAAGATGGAATCACTCAAGAAACAAGTCCTTAGCTTGGAAGTATAGCTAATTACATCTCAGACCTAGAATCTCTGATGATCCTCTATAGGAATCCATCATTAATCTTTGGAAATGCTAGATCTTGACTTGGAAATGGATTTGAAAAACCAACAAAAAAAAGTAGAAGGCTGCTCCAAAATTTCAATTCCTTTCTTCTTGAAACTTTGGGTATGTGTAGGACCATAATGGGCCAAAAAGTGGTGATATGTAAGCGATATGAAGGCCCATGAGGATGACAACCTTTTTTTATACCCAAAATTGATGAAACAAAAATGGTTTCTACATGAGATTCTTAGCTTTCCACCAATATAAATTATTATTTACTTTGAGTTTAATAAATAATTATTATTCATTTTCTATTTAAATTATGAGTAAAGTCCCAATTGATAGGCTAATTGAAAAACCTCTATAGCTTTCAAATAGTATCACTTTTTTTGAATCCAAAACATGCCTCACATTCTATGCTTTGCATACTATAGGATTAAAAGAAAACATTGAATTTCATGAAGTTTTGACCAAGTTAAGGTGGTCAGACATACGAGTTTTTATATTTTTTAAAAGTTGTAATAAAAAAAATCATAATTAATTATTTACTTGGAAAAAAATAAAAAAAATATGCATCACATTGAGACATGAGTCCTCTACTTATATATAAAATATTATAAAAAAATATTATCATTTTATTATGGTTAGGGTGGTTAGATAGACACCTTATTTTTTCCATGAAATTTCAAATTTTTACCAAATAGATTTTTTTTTTGAAAAATAAACCTAGTAGCATAGAAGCTACATTCAATTTGTTATAGATTATATTTTTACATATTTTTGAAATAATATAGATAACTTATTCAAATTTTTATGTCATGTTTCCCAACTCTAATTTTTTTGAATTTTTTGCCACTTAAGGGCATGTTTTTCCATGATGATCTTGCAGATACCCCTCTCCTTCACTTCTCTCCTAGAAACTTCTCTTCTTCAAAAAATATGTAAAAATGGGTGTGAATATTACTTTTGTAGGGAAAAGCACTTAATTGACCATTATTAAGATCCCAAAGGCTGATAAAATGCAAATTTAAATCAATTATTTTTATTTCACACTCTTAATTCCCAAAAATAAAGCCCTTGGGACCAAGACACCCTAGATGGCATCTTGTTCCTACCTAGGGGGAATAAGATGCCACAAAGGGAATCTTGGTCCCACAAGGCTTATTTTTCCATTTTGAATGGTGGGTTAGCAAGATTAAAAGTTGTTTATATATTTTAGTTGGATTTACAGTTGAAATATGCCTTGGGATGCACAAAAAGGGGTCTTAGGGGCCCATAATAAGTGACCAAAAGGGAATTTAATGCAAGGGATGTTAAAATAGTTCTAAACTAAGTGTTAAAATGTAGATGTATGCATTTTTCTACATTACATTTATCCCTGACTTTAGTGCCCATATGACACTACCTGCATATGATAGCTAAAGTACTTCAAAAAGTAACTTAATAAAATGATACTCATAGGAATTCATTAGGGATAATGAATCCACCACTATAGTTATTTGAAAAACCATAATGTTAGGAACCACATCCTGCATCATAGATTCATTAGTATCTCAAATATAATCCTCTTATCTAACTTGCTTAGGAGATTGAATTTGAGGGTAGATGTATAGGTGGGGGAATATACCCACTATTCTCCTTCGACCATTAAATAATTTCCTAGGAACCTAAATTGGATTGACTACCAACCTTAAATTTGAGTCAATTCTCAACAAGGAAGACCTACGAGGGGGTTCTTTAAGTATTGAGGGGTTCACCACCAAGCAAATCTTGGAAAATAAAACTTGACATTCAACTCACAAAACCTAGTAATGCAATCTAGATGAAGGATGCAAATGATGAAATTAAGAAGTAGAGAGTTATGATGTATGTACTTGGGAAGTATAGAAATGTGATGAGGATTCTGGAAATGCAAAAATGTTGTCAAAATATGCTAGGAAGGAATAAGACATCCATACTATTGTCTTACTACCACTACTATTTTTTGGAAAAAATGCAGAATCTTTAGATGTTGGAATAGAGTCTAAAAGAATCTCTAAAAAATATCAATGGGAGGACTAAGACAACCTAGGTGGTGACTTATTCCTATTCTAAATTTTTGAAATATTGGAATGTGGTCCTAAGTTCCAATGTCTACACTTCCTTCTTGTCATATCTCAGGTCCTGAAACTTTTGGATCTAGCTTATAGGTGAGTTTCCATGAAGATGAAAACTTTGAAATGCAACTTTACAACTTTTCACTTCAAATGATCTTCAATTATTCAACCTAAATATGAAATAAAAATCATTCAAGAGAGTAAAAACTTGTTGATTGTTAGTAAATGGGGGTTTTCCTTGGTCAAACCCCTTTGTTGGTAATTAAACCTTGGAATGAAATGAAATAATGGAGGGAAATGAGAAATGAACAACATGCAATGTTACAAGTCACCAAATCCTTCTTGTGAAATATGCAAACTTATGTGAAATGGCTAGATTGAATGTAGATCTTGACTTAAAAGAGTACTTGATATATGTTGACTTCAATTGCTTGGTTGAATCCAAAACCCTACATTGTAAATGTTAGATCAAAAACACACATGATGTAAGAATATCTTTGACATGATGCTTGAATCTTGATGATGGCTTTGAATGATTGATGAACTACTCTTGAATGCTCTTATGAACTCAATTATGCTATAATGAATTCTCTTAAAAAATTCTTGATGTGAAAATGAGTGAAGGAACCTTGTATTTATACTTATAAATGCTTAATATCCCAAAATTACACCACAACAAGCTGACATATGAAGTCATTAATTAAAGGAGGGTAAATCCTCCCAAAATTTGAAATGAAATCTTGAAAATAACCCAAGGGGGACTAAGATGACCTAGGTGGTGTCTTAGTCCTGAGGCATCAAACTCGGGGCATGGGCTCCAAAAAGGGGCCCATTTAGGATGCCTTTAAAATCAAGATTCCAAGATATTTGGGGGAAAAAGATGCCCAAGGTGGCATCTTATTCTTGAGAAAAAAATAAGCGGCACATAGCTAGAATCATTAAATTATCATTTTCCCTTTGATGTTTGTTAGGATTAGTCAAAAAAGATATAGTTTATTAGGCTTGTGGATACAAAATAGGAACAATTAAGACATAAATAGGAATAAACAAAGCAAGGAAGGCCCAAATAGGTGTGAAAATGCAAGGGTATCCATGTTCTTGCACTACATTTATCCACCACTTTAGTGAGAGGATGAACTTGCTTCAAACTCACACTAAAGTATTCAACCACACAAACAAGAGGGGTTCAAATGTATGAATGCTAGAAAGATAGGATGGAAATAACCAAGAGGGTGGCCAAGCCCCCATGATCAAGATCCTATGATAGACCAACATAGGCACAAAGTAATACACTTGCAGATGATATATGAAGCCATAACCAGATCAACAACATACAACATCAAAGATAGGAAAAAGGTAAAAACCAAAGAAGGAAAAATAAAATGCAATAGATCAAGAATCAACTAGTCATCCAATGCATTGCGGATTGGGTCTAGGCTATTTTTTCCAAAAGGGGTTTACAAGTTGAATGCGTTGTCCACTATGCAAACAAAATGCATGCTCACAAGGGCTAGTGGAGCTAGTTGTCCACTAGGTGAGCCCCAAGGATCCATATCAAGGTCATACCCCCATGACTATGATAAGGACAAAAAGAAAATGCATGCTCACAAGGGCTAGTGAAGATAGTTGTTCACTAGGTGATTCCCAAGGAATCATATCAAAGCCATATCTCCATGAATTTAATAAGGTGCAAAATGAAAATACACACTCACAATGGCTAGTGAAGCTAATTGTTCACTAGGCGATCCCTATGGGACCATATCAAATCCATACCTTGATGACTTGAATAAGGTAGAAAAATGCAACAAGAAAGAGGGATGTTTGAATGGATTTCACTTAGTTCATGTGAGGTCTTAATATTAGGGGGCATTGTTCCTAATGTCTCCAAGAGTGGACCAATCAAAGAATGAAAGATTCACAACTTAGGGAATGCAATGTGTCATAGCACCACTAAGAGGAATGTAATATGCTAAGATAGATCAAGCTCTTGGAGGACATTACTCCCAATGTCACCATAAAGAGAAAAATACATCGTATGAAGTAAGAGAATCACATCAAGGAACATGAAAAATAAAAATAAAAATGAAATCATGCCAAAATAATGCCAATGTATGCACCCACTTTAAAGAAATTGGTAACACCATGATGTGAGAAATTACTTTAAAGTAGCCAAATAATGGAAAAGGAAAAGAGGGTTTCCCCTTAGAAACACATAAGGGATTTATGGATTTGGGGTCAGTGTCTATCTCTTATGCAATGATATTAAAGAGAGCTCAAGATTGTCATCATTCCACAAATACACATAGAACTAGAAGAATGACACAAAGATAGAAAAAACAAAGAGAAGCCTTTTGGGTCAACACAAAAGGGACATACTGTGTCTCAACACCTTGCATCATCCTCGAAAGGAAAACACAAGACAAACATGAAAAGATAAATGAAAATAAATGCAAAAAGCTTACGACATATAAAATAATGAAGATAGAAATAGAGGAATGCACATAGAGAGGAAACATCAAACAATATGGGGGATCACATCACACACATGTAGTCACACAAAAAGAAAGAAAAAATGAAAGAAAAATGATTAGTAAAGCACATGTTTGTAACTAGCCAAAGGGACAACATCAAGTGTTGTACTAGGAGAATCACTAGGCTCAACACATGGTGAATCACTTAGTTTAGGAGGCTCATCATGGCTGTTATCATTTAAGCTCATAGAAGAGTAAAATAAAAAATTCAACTCATTGAATTCCTCATCAATTTTAGAGGTTTCTTCATCGTCATCCAAGTTAACCACAATAGGGGAACGAATGATAAGATCCATAGAAGGTGTTGGTCCTTGTTGTGTTGGAGACATAGGATTTTTTTGTTTTGGTAATGGATGAGGCTCATCGTTTATTGCTTCTATCAATTTTGGATTTTGATTGTTTATGTTTTTCTCTTCATTCATTTTTCAAGCAATAGCATGACATATATGCCTACGATCTCTACAATTTTGATTCCTTTTATTATGGTTTACAAGTTTCATTTGTGTATGAGTGGGTTTGTCAACCATAGGTTTCTTTTCTCCTTGTGAAGGAATAATGGAAGAAACTATGGGAGATTGTTCAACCACTTTCTCTTTGGATTTATAAATTTTCCTAGGAGGCAGATTAGGACTTGTTTAGTTCTCTCTTGGCCTTTTGTAGGAAATAGGAAAGGGATTTTATATGGATGGGTCTCTGTTAGGTGGAAAGGCTTTAAGCTCAATATTGTTTTGTTCAAGGGGAAAAGGTTCAATCATACTATAGGAAAATGCATAACCTTGAATTTTCACACTTGCTTGGGTGCACCTTTATTTTTTTATTCTTATTTATGTCTTAATTGGTCCTATTTTGCATCCACAAGCCTAATAAACTATATCTTTTTTTGGCTAATCTTGAAAAACATCAAATGGAAAGTGATAATTTAATGATTTTGGTTGTCTGTCCCTAATTTTTGGGTTGAGAATAAGATGTCACCTAGAGAATAAGATGTCACCTATGGAATCTTGGTCCCCCAAAGGTCTTGGGACCCTGATTTCAAAAGAACCTTAAATGGTCCCCTTTTTGGAGTCTATGCCCTGAGTTTCATGCCTCAAAACTAAGATGCCACCTAGGGCATCTTAGTTCTCATTGGGTTATTTTTGGGATTTAAATTCAAATATTGGTGAGATTTAGCCTCATTTAATTAATGACTTCATATGTCCTCTTGGGTATGTGCAGGATCATCATGCAAAAAACAGGCCCTTAAGTGGAAAAAAATTCAGAAAAATCAGTGTTAGGCAACTTGACATAAATATTTGAATAAGTTATCTATATTATTTCAAAAATATGTAAGAATAGAATTGTAGAAAATTAAATGTAGTTTCTAAATACTAGGTTTATTTAAAAATAAATAAAATCTATTTGGTGAAAATTTGAAATTTCAATGCAGTAGTACTTAAATTTTAGGGAAAAATAAGAAGTAGGTGTCGTCTGACCACCCTAACCATAATAAAATGATAATATTTTTTTGTAAGATTTTATATATAAGTAGAGGACTCATTTCTGGATGTGATGCATATTTTTTTGTAATTTTTTTCCAAGGAAATAATTAATTATGAACTTTTTATTACAACTTTTAGAAAATATAAAAACTCATATATCTGTCACCTTAACTTGGTCAAAACTTCATGAAATTTAATTTTTCTTTTTTTAATCCTATAGTATGTGAAGCATAGAATGTGACACATGTTCTAGATTCAAAAAATATGATACCGCTTTGAAATTTATAGATGTTTTTTCAATCAGCCTATATCGAGGACTTTAGTCATAATTCTAATAGAAAATGAATAATAATTATTTATTAAATTCAAATTAAATCATAATTTATATTTTTGGAAAGCTGAGAATCTCCTCTAAAAACCCTTTTCGTTTCATTAATTTTGGGTGGAAAAAAAGTCATCAGCCACATACCCTACAAATACCCATAATATTGCCACTTTTTGGTGCACCATGATCCTACACATACCCTCTTGTTGTAGTTTAATTTCAGTATATTAAGCATGGACAAGTATAAATACAAAGTTCCTTCACTCATTTTTAGATCAAGACTTTTTTGAGAGAATTTCTAATATCATAATTGAGTTCACAAGAGAATTCAAGAGTAGTTCATCAAGAATTTGGAGCCGATTGGCAATACAAGGGCAGACAACTAAGAGGAGGGGTGAATCAGTTGTCACAAAAATTCAAAACTTATTCAAATTATTGACCTTATTCTCTGATCTGATTATTAACCATGAAAACATAAATAATCAACACATCAGAAACACACATATCACCAAGATTTTTTACTTGGAAACCCTGTTAGGGGAAAAACCATAGTGGAGGTCAGTCCACAAGATTATACCCTGTTAAAGTATAATGAAAATGAAATATGGGGAATGAACCTACATTCAAGCACACTTCCTATAGCTCACTGCTTAATTACAAAGGAAGACCCATTGTCTTACAAAGAGATTCAAATTAAATCCATCTAGACTTTTAACTAAGAAAATAACATATGCTAATGCCTAATTACAGTTCTAATTAAGCACATGAAAAATTCTTCACAATACTTCACACTTTGCTCTGCCTCTAAATGATTTATAATATTATTTGTGCATAGACACAAAAGCACACCTTTCTCACTCTCAAATTTGAATAAACAATTGCTCTTATATATCCACAACATGAAATTTCATCGCTACAAGTTGGTCACAAAGAAATAATAAAATGAATATAAATTGTCAGCCCAAAACATTAAAGATTACCAATGCAAATCAACCAAGGTTGGCCATAACTTAGTGAGGACCCAAATCAACATCTTCAGCATGAAGACACTTCAATTAATTTCTCCTCAAAGATCCACAACATGCTACAAACACTATGTCAGCCAGGAACAAGAAAAACATGAACACACAAGAGAAAATCACCAACCATGATCACAATGATCAATGTGGACATGCAAAAAAGATAGTGCATGATCTAGAAAAATCCACAATAATAAAAAATCACAAGATAAGCGTCCACAATAGCTAAACTAATTGAAATAGCATCATCTTCAATCAGGAACACCAACTGAAGAAACAAAAAAAACTGTCTAAATGGAAATCTTCATAACACAATCAAATCTTCATTTGGATCTCTAAAAATTGACATGGATAAACTAGATGCACTAAAAAAAACCATTTATTCCACAACCTTTGATCAACAACATATAGAAATAACCACCATACTAAACTTCAGTTCACCACTGACAACCTGGAACTCATTGATTACAATTTTCTCAATATCCTCGACATATACAACTTTAAATACATTTATGCTAATAGTGTTGACATCCATGAAAACAACATATCATCAACACAACCACAACATCCAACAATCTCCCCCTTTGGAATTCATGGCAACACATGATGTGAAAAACACCATCAACGCAACTAACACCTGCTTAGGTTTTGACTCATCTTCTCCTCAACACTTTCACATAATATCTCCCCATAAGGCTCTTCTCCTAAGATAATCACTAGTTTTTCACATGAATCTTCTCCTCCTTTCATGTCAATGAAAAAATTTTCTAAGCTCTGAACCACATATCTAAATTTCTAAACATCTAACTACTCCCGCTGAGTAGTATCCACCACAACATCAATATGAAACAAGATATGACTATGAAATGCATAGACTGATGGACACATTGCATTGCATCCTTAGTTCTGATTAGGAGGGGTAATCACCCCTAGCTTCCATTTGAGATACTCAAAAGTATCCTTAGGCAATGACTTAATAAAGATGTCTAAAATCTATGCCTTAGTAGGCACATACTCCAATCTAACTTCCTTTTCACTTACCTTCTCCCTCAAAAAGTGAAACTTGATAGATATATGTTTTTTTTTAATGCAACATCGGATTCTTGGAAATGTTAACAACACTTGAGTTATCAAAGAATATAGCAATAGGCTCATCATATATAATTCTTATATCCTTCAACATTTGTTTCATTGATAGGATTTGAGCACAATTATTAGCAGCAATAATGTATTCAGCCTCTATAGTAGAAAAGGAAATGGCATTTTGCTTCTTGCTTAACCATGAAATTAGCTTCTTACCCAAGAAAAATGCTCCACCACTAGTAATTTTTCTATCATTCACATCTCCTACCTAGTCAACATCAGTAAAGGCACTCAAAGTAAGATCATCATCTTTAGGATACCATAGGCCAAGATCAATAGTTCCCTTCAAGTATCTAAAATTTCTCTTCACAACAGACACATGAGATTCTTTCAAATTAGCTTGAAATATTGCAACAATACATACAACGTTCATGATATCAGGCCTAGCTTGAGTTAAGTACAAAAATCCACCAATCATTGATTTGTACCTTGTCTTCTTTTCTTTCAAAGAATCATCTTTTGTTGTCAACTTGCATCCGGTCCCGATGGGTGTACCAACCGGCTTTGAATCTTCCATACCAAATTTTTTCAGCAATTCCTTCACATACTTAGACTGAGATATTAAAATCCCTTTATCTAACTAAGTAATTTGCAATCCCAAAATTAATTTCATCTCACCAATCATCGACATTTCAAATTCATTCTACATCTCATTAGAAAAATTCATGCACAAAGCATCATCTCCTCCAAAAACAATATCATCAACAAAGACTTCAACAATCAAATCTTTATCATCATTCTTGGAATAAAAATTACTATCAGTACTACCTTTGTTAAATCCAAGATTCAACAAATACTTTTCCAATCTTGCATACCATGCTGTAGGGGCTTGCTTAAGTCCATACAATGCCTTCTTCAACCAAAACACCATATCTTCTTTAACAATCAACTGGAATCCATCAGGTTGCTCAACATACACTTCATCTTCTAATTCACCATTTAGAAAAGTTGATTTTACATCCATCTGATAAACTTTGTAGTTCTTGTGAGTAGCATAGGCAATAAATAATCTTACAAATTCAATTCTAGCAATAGGGGAAAAGGTCTCTTCAAAATCAATTCCTTCCATTTGTGAATATCCTTTACATACCAGTCTTGCTTTGTTTCTAACCACTTCACCTTGCTCATTTAGTTTGTTTCTAAAGACCCATTTGGTTTCAATGACATTCTTATCCTTAGGTCTGGGAACAAGAATCCATGTATGATTCTTTTCAATATGTTTTAACTCTTCTTTCATTGCTTCAATCAAATGCTCATCTTTACATGCTTCATTCACACTAGTAGGCTCAATTTTTGAAATCAAACAATAGTCTTATGTAGTCTTTCTCCTAGTTTGGACACCTTTGTTCTTATCACCTATAACCTGATCTTATGAATGATTCAATCTTACATACCTAAGAGTCTTCTTAGGATTTTCTTTATCTTTAGGCTCTTCTAATCTTTCTTCTACTCTTTCACCAGTTTCTCCTTCTTCTTCATTTTTTTGATTTACTAGATTGATTTGCACTTGATTTGTAGTCTAAATTTTTTTTCCTTTGTTTTTACTATCATCCTAATCATCAGAGTCATATCCAAAAGGTCTAGATAGTGTACCAAAGTCTTCATCAACCTTAACATTTTCACTTTCAACCATTTTCTTCAATCTTTTATTGTAACACTGGTAGGCCTTAATTTTAGTAGCAAAACCCAGAAAAATACCTTCATCACTCCTAGCATCAAAATTTCCTATGTCTTCATCTCTCTTAATATAGCATCTACTTCCAAATATCTTTAAGTATTTAACAATAGGATTTTGACTAGTCCATAGCTCAAAAGGGGTCTTACTAGTATCACCTTTGATTTATACCTAGTTGAGTGTGTACACAATAATACTTGTGGCTTCTCTCCAATAGATATGAGGAAAATTTCCTTCAAACATTATAGTTCTAGCAACATCTTCAATTGTTCTATTCTTCCTCTCCACAACTCCATTTTTTTGAGGGGTCTGTGGTGTAGATAATTATCTCTTTATTCCCTGATCTTCACCAAAAGTATTAAATTCACTGGAAGTGAATTCACCACCTCTATCAGATCTCAAATATTTAATCTTCAAATATGTCCTTGTCTCAACCATAGCTTTAAAGATCTTCAAATTTTCCAATGCTTCATATGTCTCCCTTAAGAGAGTAACCCATACCATTCTAGAATAATCATCAATGAGTAACATGAAATACCTGTAACCTTGTAAAATTCTAACCTTAGAGGGACCACACAAATCAGTGTGCAAAAGCTCTAACAATTCATTTGAACAATGCTTTTTACTCTAAAATGAAATCCTAGTTTTCTTTCCCAATTGACATTCCTTACATATTGCATTGGTAGGTTTCACCAGCTTAGGTGGATCTCTCACAACCTTAGTGGAACTTATCTTGACAATACTATCAAAGTTAACATGACACAACCTCCTATGCCATAACCAAATTTCATCAACTTGAGCAATCAAACAACTTTTACTAGTAGCACTCAAGTGAAAGATATTACCTTTTGTTTTTTTACCTAATGCAATTTCATTTCCAAAACTCAATATTCTGCACTTTCTATCCTTGAACTGAAGATTATATCCCTTATCAACCATTTGACCAACACTCAAAAGATTATTCTTCAAGCCTTCTACATATAGAACATCATCAGTATTATGCTTACCATCAAGAGAAATGCAACCTCTTCCATGGATCACACCAGTTTTATTATCACCAACTCTCACATCACCACCATCATACTTTTCCAAGGTTACAAACTTACTTTTGACTCTTGTCATATGATGTGAACATCCACTATCAATTACCCATTCATCTTTTTCTTCAACTTGACCAACTAGGGCTTTCTCCACATTTGTACAACCAACAGATTCAATAGATAGAGGATTATTTTACTTGATAACAATAAATACCCATTCATCATCACTTCTATTTCCTTTATCAAATTCATCATCTGTCACGTCTTCATCAGCAACATAGTAACACTTCTTCTGAAACCTAGGCTTGTTATGTGTTGGTTTAGCAGCTCTTTCCGAACACCTTGATGCAAAATGACCTTTCTTATTACAAGAAAAGAATTTAAGATGTAATTTTCCTTCATACTTACCTTTTCCTCTCGGTACTCTTTTGACAATAAGTGCTTCCAAATCTTCTATCTCTCTTTCTTCTTCTTCAATTTTTCTGATTTCATTCTCATACATGAATATCTTTCTAGATGAAGTCTCACCTAGATCACATATTTTTCTATCTCTTTTGGAAGTAGTAGCCGTAATGCAGATTCAACCTTAGGAAGAGAATCACCAGATTCGCTCAACTCAAAATATGTCAGCTTACCAACCAATTTATCTCTAGTTATGTTTGTTACAACCTGGAGTTCTTCAAAGCAGTAGCTTTGACTTTGTAAGAATCGAGCAGGGATCTAAGCACTTTAGCAACAATCTCAGATTCATCTATCTTTCCACCAACACATCTAATACCACACACAAGTTCATTCACTCTTTGCATGAAAGTATAAATGTTCTCATCATCACCCATTCTCAACCTTTCATATTTCCCTTTCAAACTCTGGAACTTAGTAATCTTCACATTAGTATCATCTTCATACAAGGTTTCTAACTTTTTCTAGATCTCATAGGCAATCTTCAGATCCATAACATTTTTCATCTCAGAATCAGTCAAAACACTCAAAAAAGATTCCTTAGCCTAGATATTATACTCAACATCTTTGATTTTAGCTAAAGTAGTAGGACCATTATGCGGAATAATATACATATTACTTGTAATGCTTCAGTAGGGTTCACCAATGAATCTTAGATGGCACTCCATTCGAGTCTTCCACAAAGAATAATTTGTTCCATCAAATCTCAGACTATCCTTCTTGTAAGTTACCATCTTGGATCACCTTAAGCTATTAAACTTCTTCCAAGGAACCTACTATGATAGCAATTGTTGGAAATACATGGGTAGACAACTAAGAGGGGGGTGAATCAGTTGTCACATAAATTAAAAAATTATTAAACTTATTGACCTTATTCTCTGATTTGATTACTAACCATCAAAACATAAATCATCAACACATTAGAAACACACATAACACCAATATTTTTTTATGTGGAAACTCTATTATGGGAAAAACCATGATGGAGATCAGTCCACAAGATTACACCCTGTTAAAAGTATAATGAAAATGAAATATGGGGAATTCACATGCATTTAGGAACATTGCCCAGAGCTCATAGCTCAACTACAAAGGAAGATACATTGTCTTACAAAAAGATTTGGATTAAATCCATCCAGTTTTTGAACTAAGAAAATAGCATCTACTAATGCCTAATTACAGTTCCAATTAAGCACATAAACAATTCTTCAATTTTCTTCACTCTTCTTCACTCTTCTTCACACTTCTTCACAATACTTCACACTTTTCTCTTCCATCAAATGATTTACATTATTTGTGCACACACACAGAAGCACACCTTTCTCACTCTTAAATTCAAATAAACAACTACTCTTATATATCCACAACATGAAATTTCATTGCTACAAAGTGGGCCACAAAGAAATAATAAAATGAATATAAACTATCAACCCAAAACATTAAAGATTATCAATGTGAATCAACCAAGGTTGGCCATAACTTAGTGAGAACCCAAATCAACATCTCTAGCATGAAGACACTTTAATTAATTTCTTCTCTAAGATCCACAACATGCTATAAACACTATGTCATCCAGGAACAAGAAAAACATGAACACGCAAGAGAAAATCACCAACCACGATCACAATGATCAATGTGGATGTGCAAAAAAGATAGAGAATTATATAGAAACATCCACAAGCATCACAAATCACAAGAGAAGCATCCATAGCAACTAAACTGACCAAAATAGAATCATCTTCAATCTCAAACACCAAATGAAGAAACAAAATATTGTCTAAATGGAAATCTTCATAACTCAATCAAATCTTCATGTGGATCTCTAAAACTTGATGTGGATAAGCTAGATACACTCAGCAATAAACCCTTTAGTCCACAAGCTTTGATCAACAATGTATAGAAATAACCACCATACTGAACTTCACTTCACCACTAACAACCTGGAACTCATTTATTACAATTTTCTCAATATCCTCGACATATACAACTTCAAATACATTTATACTAATAGTTTTGGCATCAATGAAAACCACATATCATCAACAAAACCACAACATCCAATAGAGCCATCATCAAGATTCAAGCATCATGTGTGTTTTGGACATAACCTCTATAATGTAGGGTTTTGGAATCAAGCAAGCAATTCTAGTCAACATCTATCAAATACTCTTTTGAGTGAAGATCTACATTCAAGCTAGCCATTTCACACAAGTTCGTAGATTTTAGAACAAGGGTTTGGTGAGTTTCAACATTGCATGTTGTTCATTCATCATTTCCCTCCTTTATTTCATTTCATTCCAAGGTTCTATTACCAATAAGGGGTTTGATAAAGGAAAACCCCCATTTACTAACAATCAACAAGTTTTTCCTCTCTTGCATGCTTGTTCTTGAAAATTTAGGTTGTAGACTTGAAGATAATTTGAAGTGAAAATTTGAAAAGTTGCATTGCAAAGTTGTCATCTTCATAGAAACTCACCTACAAGCCAGATTTTGAAGTTTAAGGACCTGAGATCTGAGAAGAAGGAAGTATAGACCTTGGACCTCAGGATCACATTCAAAGATTTCAAAACTTTAGATCAATTCTGAGAAAACAGTAAGGGTGTCTTAGTCCTTCCAAGAGTATATTGCAAATATTCTTCCAAATCCTATTTTGACATCCAAAGATTTTGTATTTCTCCAAAAAATTAGTAATGGGACTAAGACAATAGTAAGAGTGTATTAGTCCTCCCTAGCACATTTTTACAACTTTTTTGCATTTCTGGAATCCTCATCACATATGAAGACTTCTCAAGTACATACATCATAATTTTATGTTGCTTAATTTCATCATTTGTATCCATCATTTGGCTTGCATTACTAGGTTTTGTGAGTTGAATGTCAAGTTGTCTTTTCCAAGATTTTGCTTGGTGGTGAACCCCTCAAAGCTTAAAGAACCCCCTCCTAGGTATTCCTTTTTGAGAATTGACTCACCTTTGAGGTTGGTAGTCAATCCAATTTGGTTTCCTAGGACATTATTAAATGGCTAAAGGAGAATAGTGGGTATATTCCCCTGCCTATTTTCTTTCCAATTCATTTTGGTGAACCCGATGTTTTACAACTTTCATTTTCTGATTTGGAGTCCATTAAAGTCATAGATCTAGGTTGTATTCATTCTTTCATTTCATCTTGCATTAGTGAAAGTGCATCTACGGTTTCTCATACTTTCATTAGTGAAAGTGCATCTAGGGTTTCTCACAATTGCATTAGTGAAAGTGCATATAGGTTTCATTTTTTCTTTCTTGCATCATTTTATCTCATTGAAAAACTAAAAATGGCATTGTTAATAATCCTAATTGCATTTAGGAATATTGTTATTACATTCAAAACTAAAAAAATTTCATTCAACTTTGCTTCCAATTGCTTGTCAATAATCACTATTTTTGTTGTTTTCTTTCTATTCCAGTTCCTAGAACCTCAGAATTCTATTATTAGGACTAAGATTCCCTTAATGGTGTCTTAGTCCCTATTGAATTTTACTTTCCAAATTTAAGGGTTTAAAATTTCTTTTTTGTGCTTCTATTTGCTTCTTTTAGTTTTCTGTTATAGTTTGCAGAATTTTTGATGTTCCAATTTCTTTCATTTCAAGTGTAATTGTAAGCATGGGATATTGTGTACATTGCACTTTCTTTGGTTTATCCCTATCATGATTTTTACTACTTGGTGTCCTACAATCCATACTATGGTGAGACGGAGTGTGAGACTCATGGCATCCCACTATAAGAAACTCATTGTAGATCTTGGCTTATCTAGATCTCTTACTCCTAGTTTTGGTACTAGTTCACTAGGTATGGACCATACCTTTGATTTAACTCTTTTGATATACCTACCTTACCTACAAGTGCTATGCCAAGTGTTCAACCAATGGTTGAGCATATCCCTCAAGAAACCATAATGAAAATGCTTGGAGACTTAACCCATTTACAATATACCATGAGTACTAAAAACATTTCCAAAATTGTTATACCTACCATAGATAGTCTTCAACACACGATGGAAAGTGATGAAGGACTAGAAGTTGTGAGTAACATAGCTCAAATATTTGGAAAAAATCTTCCTCCCACCACCAATGGTGCTCAAACTTCAAACAATGTGCAAAGCCAAGGAGGAAATAAAACTCTTCCCCCTTCAACTATAACCTCCATTCCCACCTATACCAATCCTCAGGTGACCACAACCATGCAACCAACTAGTAGTGTCTTTACTACCTCAAACATTTCCACTACTATTCCTTATAATTATGTGGCATCTAGCCTTATATCTCCTCTTGTAAGAAATCCATTCACTTGTCCTCCCAAAACATACACACCACCACCATATTCACCTCCATCTCAAAAAAATGACCTTATCATTATCCACCTTTTACAAAGCATTTCATCCATTCAACAACAAGTTTCCACCACAAATCAAAATCAAAATGGTCCACCTTCATACTATGTAAAAAGAAACCCATTATCTTTGGAGATATTAAGAACTTCGATGCCACAAGGTATAGAGATCTCTAGATTTGAGAAATATGGAGGAAAGGGAGATCCTACTAATCATGTTAATTCCTTTACTACTTTTTGCAGTGTTTTTATCCTTGAGAAATTTTGTTTGGGTAAGCTCTTTCCCCGACCCTTGAAAGATGTTGCCTTGGACTGGTTTTCTACAATACCAAATAACTCAATTCATTAATTTAATGAACTTTTTTAAGCCTTTATTAACCACTTCCAAGTGCATATGCTTCCTGAAATTGCATTAGCTAATTTGATGATATGTAAGAAAAATGAGGGTTGAAAAGTCACTAACTTTATTTCACGTTACCAATCACTTTATTCCCAAATTAGTGTGAAGATTCCCAATTCTCTCCTTCAAAATATGTTTATATAAAATATATAATGCAAGATACGAGAGAAGCTTACCATGATGAAATTCCCTTCCTTCATTCACTGCCCTTCAAGATTATCAAAATTTTGTAGGTAGTTGTGAACCAAAAACCACCCCTACCCATTCTGAAAAGTTCAAATCTTCAAGCCAAAAAACCTACCAACCTTTTATAAGACAAAATAAAAATTTCCTTCAACTAAATCCCACCTCCCACCCTACCCTACAAGTTGATACCCAATTAGTTGCTATAAAGAAGAGTAATCCTTATATCCTTGGGGATCCGCAAAGACAATTTACTCCCTTACTTGACACACTTCACAATATCATGACCCATATAGTAAACAAAAATAGGCTTACCTTACCTCCCATTCAACCTCTCAACCCTAGCAAGTCGTTACCTCCAAGCTTTAGACACAATGCCTATTGTGCTTATCACCAACAAAAATGACATGATATAGAACATTGCAAGCATCTTAAACACCTTGTGCAAGACCTCATTGTTTCTAATCAAATCCAAATTGGAGGTGTGAATGAGAAAGGTAATAAAGTTTTAGCTCCTCTTAATCAAAACATACAAATATTTACCAATCCCATGCCTAACCATAATATTTCATTTGTTAAGGCTACTGAGACTAAGCTCAGTGTGATTAATGTTGACATGAATGATGAAAATATGAACACTAATGAACAAAATTCTATGGATGATGATGAAAAAACTCATATGGATACTAATGACCAAAGTCCTATTAGTACAATGATAGGATTTATTGACATCTAGCCTCAGAAACAATAAACCATAATTCCCATTGACATTACTTTCTCTTCAGAAGAAGTAATAAAAAATTCACCTGATGGTCCTCTTTACACGGTAGAATCAATAATAGGCCCACTCATGGGATTTTAATTGATCACATCTATGGAGAGAATATGATAATGAAAGAACTCTTATATGTGCATGAACTTGCTCAAGATAGATATGATAAACCAAAATAATGAATTAAAATGCATGATGGTTTTTCTCATGCTACGATGGGCTCAATCACACTCCCTTTACAAGTAGGACCAAATATATTAAATTTATCATTCTCTATATCTCTAATTCGGATCATTTTTGTGTGAAGCTAGGATAAAAATGGATTTTCTCCATGAATACAGTCCCATCCATTGTCCATAAGTGCTTAAAATTTCTAGTTAGAAATGAAATATTCATTGTGAATCATTGTGGCTTTATCCCTTCATCTTCTCATGGAAATTTTTACTTAGACTATTTTTTGCCTAAGCCCATGGAACCTATAAGACCCTATGAGGACTTCCTTTTCTTATCCTACCAAAAGTTCAAAGAAAAATTCATAGCCAAATTATCCCTTGAGAATTTTCTTCCACCTATGATTGAACCTCCACCCCTTGAAGAAAAAAATATTGAGCTTAAAGCCCCTTTGCCTAAAAAGATCCATCCATCAAAAATCCCTTGCCTATTTCCTACAAAAGGAAAAGAGAAAACCAAACAAGTCCTAATCCACCTCCTAAGAAAATTTATAAAGCCAAAGAGAAAGTGGTTGAACAACCTCTCATGGTTTCTTCCATTCTCCCCTCACAAGGAGAAAAGAAACTATGGTTGACAAACCCACTCCTACACAAATGCAACTTGAAAACGATAATAAAAGGAACTAAAATGCTAGAGAGCATAGGCGTAGATGTCATGTTATTTATCAAAAAATGAACAAAGAGAACAACATAGAAAATCAAAATCCAAACTTGAAAGAAGAAATAAACTATGAGCCTCCTCCATTAATAGAAAAAATAGATCCTATGTCTCTAACACAACAAGGACCAACACCCTTTATGGATATTATCATTCATCCTCCTATTCTAGTTAACTTGGATGACGATGAACTAAAATTTATGAGGGAGTGTATAATGAGTTGAATTTGTTATTTTCCTCTTCTATGAGCTTAGACAATGACAACCATGATGATCCTCCTAAACTAAGAGATTCACCACTTGTTGAACCTAGTGATTCTCAAAGTACAACAATTGATGTTGTCCCTTTGGCTAGTTTCCCATATTCTACATATACTGAACAAGACAAGGATGTGGATGACCTACTAGATGGTTGACTCATATGTGCTTTACTAGCCGTTTTGCTTTCCTTTTTTCTTTTTTTTGTGTGATTGCATGTGTATGATGTGATCCCCTTATTCTTTGATGTTTCCTCTCTATTTGCATTCTTCTGTATGTCATAAGTTTTTTTCCTTTATTTTCATTTATATATATATTTTTTTCTTGTGTTTTCCTCTTGGGGGTGAAACAAGGCATCCAAACACCCTACGTCTCTTCCATGTTGACCCAAAAGGATTCTCTTTTTTTTCACTATCTTTGTCTCATTCTTCTAGTTCTATGTGTATTTGGGGAATGATGATAGTTCTGAGCTCTCTAATATCATTGCAACAAAGAAAGATACTAACCCTAAATCCATAGATCCCTTATGTGTTTATGGTGGGAAACCCTCTTTTCCTTTTTCATTATTCAGTTACTTTAAATCAATTCCTCATAGCTTGGTGTTAGCAATTTATTTAAAGTGGGGACATACAATGGCATTATTTTGGCATGATTTCATTTTTGTTTTTTATGTTCCTTGATGTGGTTCTCTTACTTCATGTGATGTGGTTTTCTCTTTGTGGTGACACTAGGAGTAATGTCCTTCAATAGCTTGATCTATCTTAGCATATTGCATTCGTCTTAGTGGTGATACAACACACTACATTCCCTAAGTTGTGAATCTTTAATTCTTTGATTGGTCCTCTCTTGGAGACATTACAAACAATGTCCCCTAAGAGTAAGACCTTACATGAACTAAGAAAAACCCCTTCGAACATTCCACTTTCTTGTTGCATTTTCTATTTGTACCTTATTAAAGTCATGGAGGTATGGCTTTGATATGGTCCCCTAGGGCTCACCTAGTGAACAACTAGCTTCACTAGCCCTTGTGAGTATGCATTTTCCTTTTGTCCTTATCATATTCATCAGGGTATGACTTTGATATGGATCTCTTGGGGCTCACCTAGTTGACAACTAGCTTGCCAATCCCTTGTGAGCATTCATTTTGTTTACATAGTGGACAACGCATTCCACTTGTAAACCCTTTTTAGAAAAATAGCATATACCTAGTCCACAACATGATGGGTGGCCAATTGAAGCTTGATCCATTACATTTTATTTTTTCTTCTTTCTTTTTTTCCCTTTTTCCTTTCTTTGATGGTGTATGTTGGAAATCTAGTTATGGCTTCATATATGATCTGGAAGCATGTTCCTTTATGCTTATGTTGGTTTTCCATAAGATCTTGATCCTGGGGGCTTGGCCACCCTCTTGTTTATTTTCATCCTATCTTACTAACATCCGTACATTCAAACCCCTCTATATTGTGTGGTTGGCTACTTTAGTGTGAGTTTGAAGAAAGTTCATCCTCTCACTAAAATGGGGGCTAAATGTAGTATACGAAAATACATACCCTTCCATATTCACACTTGTCTGGGCCCGCCTTGATTTTTTTATTCCTATTTATGTCTTAATTAGTCGTATTTTACATCCACAAGCCTAATAAACTATACCTTTTTTTGGCTAATCCTAACAAACATCAAAGGGAAAATGATAATTTAATGATTCTAGTTGTGTGTCCCTAATTTTTGGGTTGGAACTAAGACACCACCTAGGGCCTCTTTGTCCCCCAAAGGTCTTGGGACCTTGATTTCAAAGGAACCTTAAATGGGCCCCTTTTTGGAGTCTGTGCCCTGAGTTTCATGCCTTGGGACTAAGATGCAACCTAGGGTTTCTTAGTACCACTTGGGTTATTTTTTAGGATTTAATTTCAAATCTTGGTTGGATTTAGATTCCTTTAATTAATGACTTCATATGTCGACTTTTTGTGGTTTAATTTTGGGATATTAATCATGTATAAGTATAAATACAAGGTTCTTTCACTCATTTTCAAATTAAGACATTTGTGAGAGCATTCCTAATAGCATAATTGAGTACCAAAGAGCATTCAAGAGAAGTTCATCAACCATTTGGATAAATCATGAAGATTCAAGAATCATGTCAAAGATATTCTTGCATCATATGTGATTTCTAGCTAACATTTGTGATGTAGGGTTTTGGATTAAAGCAAGCAATTGAATTCAACATCTATCAAGTACTCTTTTGAGTCAAGATCTACATTCAAGCTAGCCATTTCACAGAAGTTTGTAGATTTCACAACAAGTTTTTGGTGAATTGTAACATTGTATGTTGTTCATTCATCATTTCCCTCATCTATTTCATTTCATTCCAAGGTTTAATTACCAACAAGGGGTTTGACCTCTTGAGGTAAACCCCCATTTACTAATAATCAAAAAAAATTTCCACTTTTGCATTCATTTTTTTGTAGATTTATGTTGAAGACTTGAATATCATTTGAAGTGAAAAGTTGCAAAGTTGCAAAGTTTCATTGAAAAGTTGTAATCTTCAAGGAAATTCACCTACAAGCTAGATCTAGAAGTTTTAGAACTTGATATTTGAGAAGAAGGAAGTGCAGACCTTCGATCTTAGGATTACATTTAGATATTTCAAAAATTCAGATCAGGACTAAGACAGTAGTAAGGACATCTTAGTCCTCCCAAGGGTATTTTTTGAAGATTCTGCATTTCTTTGAAAAAACAGCAATGGAACTAAGACAATAGTAAGGGCATCTTAGTCCTCCCTAGGACATTTTGATAGCATTTTTTCATTTTTAGAATCCTCATCACATTTCTTGACCTCCTATGTACATACATCATAACTTTTTGTTGCTTAATTTCATCATTTGGCTTGCATTACTAGGTTTTGTGAGTTGAATGTCAAGTTGTCTTTTCCAAGATATTGCTTGGTGGTGAACCCCTCAAAGCTTAAATAACCCCCTCCTAGGTCTTCGTTGTTGAGAATTGACTCACCTTTGAGGTTGGTAGTCATTATAATTTTGGATCCTAGTACATTATTGGAAGGACAAAGGAGAATAGTGGGTATATTCCCCCACCTATTTTCTTTCTAGTTCATTCAAGTTTATTTTGCAGGTTTAGATCTACAGATTTAGTGAAGAAGGAAATACAAACATTGAATCTCAGGATCACCTTTAGAAATTGAAAAAATTTAAATCAGGACTAAGACAATAGTAAGGGTTTCTTAGTCCTCCAAGTGTAATTTTGGAGAGATTCTTTCAGATTATGTTCCAACATCCAAAGATTCCACATTTCCATTGAAAATCAACAACGGGACTAAGACAACATTAAGGGCATCTTAGTCCTCCCTAGCAGATTTTGACAACTTTTTTACATTTCCAGAATCCTCATCACATTTCCAAACTTCCCAGGTACATACATCATAACTTTTTGTTGCTTCATTTCATCATTTGTATCCATCATTTGGCTTGCATTACTAGGTTTTGTGAGTTGAATATTAAGTTGTCTTTTCCTAGCTTTTTCTTGGTGGTCAACCCCTCAAAGCTTAAAAAACCCCCTCCTAGGTCTTCCTTGTTGAGAATTGAATCACCTTTGAGGTTGGTAGTCAATCTAGTTTGGGTTCCTAGGGCATTATTGAATGGTTGAAGGAGAATAGTGGGAATATCCCCCCCCCACCTATTTTCTTTCCAATTCATTTTGGTGAACCGGTTCATTTTTCTTCACTACACTCCCCCTTTGGCATGCTCTCCAACATGAAAATAATTTTGTGGTAACATAGAAAGTGAAAAATATAAAATATTTATCCTCATTTTCCAAAATAAACTTCATTGGGAAATCTTTAAAATTTTATTTTCTTGATCCAAAATCTATGAGTTCAAGTTATCCAAAATTTTATTTTTTAAAGAAAATCCATCCATAATGTTACTTTATAACTCACTTAATGGATCACCAAGTGCCATTACCCTTTCCCTTTTTCAAAATTTTCACTTTGAATAAGGGACCCTCTTACATCATCATGCATGTTAGATACATTCTCTTTTTGCACAAAAAGAGTTTCCTTGGCACTATTTTCAAAGGGTACTTCATTGAAAATATTTAGAACTTTTAAATTATCTTCATAATCAACATGAAATTTTGATCTTGAATTAAATTCATCAAAATGAACACATTCTCATTGTGACATTTCATTTACTGAAATATCTTTTTGAATTAAAAATTTATTACCTTCAACCTTTGCTTCTGATTCTTCATCTTTTTGTAGAGACATTTCCTTTACTTCATGATACTGGATCTCCTCCTTTTGATTTTTCTCACTTGAACTTGGTTGTAATTTATAGCCTTTTAGTGTCATCATTCCTTTCATATGAATTAAGAAATCATTGTAGGGGTTTGAATTCCTAAAACCCTCATCTAGTTTGCTATATGAAGTCCTCATAGAAGATGGATCCATAACCAATTCTTCCATGGGGTTGGAAGAGTGAGTGTAAGGTAACCACCGCTAGGAAATAAATTAGATTTAGTGGGTTGATTCTTTAAAACCCTCAAGCTGGAAGGATCACAGCTCTATTACCACAGTAATGTCCCAAATGAAATATATTTTTTGACATAACTTAAATTCACAAGGGACAATAATTTAAATTTATTTCTGATTCAAATACCAAAATGAAACCAATTTCTCAAATGAACTGAAGTGCTCTTGGGGTGAAAGTACAAAGTTGTGTCACACTTTCATCCAACTTGATTTACACAAGGGTGACCTCAAACCACTTGAACCATGAAATCACAATCTGATCCTAAAAGGTCTCTCAAAACACCAGTTTGACTCTTTAGTGTACAAGGCACCCAACGGCTAAAACAAACTCTTTGTTTCATTCTTTTCCCAAACTCCAAGAGGCATCTAACAAGATTAAATTGACCAAACAAACATGATTAACTCACCTTTTAAGTCTCAACTACTTCTAGTTGCAATTTCACCTTCTCAAGCACCATTCACCTACTAGGGATCCAAGACCAATTTTTAGACATTTTCTCACAACTACCCACTAAAATCCTTCAAGTGTTTACACTTTCAGTGACCCATTAACCTAGCACACAACATACCTCAAATCCACCATAGGGTTCTTCAGAACTTGAACACCCAAATTGACTATTTAGGGTGAAACGAGCTCCAATTAGCCCTCTTTTACAAAGGAACCTATCTTTAAACTTTCCACAAACTCTAAACACCTCCAAGAATTCTTCAAACTACTTTCAAAACACAATATTTTTCCAAATTTTAGGTCTTCACTCACTCGCTAAGACCCATTTATCTCAAACCCCCATTTTCCACAACTTAGACTAGGGCTTATTGTTTTACCCATACCTTAACCACTCACCAACCTGAAACCACTTCAATCCCTCTTCATTTTCCTTGTACATGCTCAAAATAAAATTACATCATGCTTCCCTCACATTTGACACACACTTCCTTTGTAAATCAACTCATTTTCCTTGTTTTCACCCTCCTTCACCTAGGGTTTCTAATTTTTTCCACTCCTTAGACTCTTCTCAACCATTTAAACCTTAAAATCATCCTCAGATACACTTGTTCTGACTACTCTTAGGGGTTCCTACCCACTTCTAAATGAATGTCCTCTTTTTACTTACTTTAGCCTTATTTTTAAGGAACCAAAACTGAGTTTTGACATGGGGCAATGTGGAGAATCACTTAAAACCCTTCATCAAACCTTATTCTTGAATCATACACCTAACTTTACATCTACCAGGTCATTTCCACCAAGGAAAAATTATCAGAGAAAGGTGGAAAGGCCTTTTACAACATTTTAGGCCTCAAACCCTTGCTTCCCTATTTTCAGACTAGTCAAGGAAAATCATATCTTAAAGTGCTTTATACTCAATGAAATCCTACAAGAATGAATTCAAAAGGAATCCAATACCATATTACACAAAATAAAAAACATTTAGAACCCAAACCCTACTGTATGGACCCGTACACAGGTTGTATGTGGAGGAAAACTCAAAAAAATTGAAAACAAAGCTTTTGATTACTTTTTTCTCCTTCAAAATGTAACAAAAACCCCTTCTCAAGCCCTCAAGAGGCCTTAAATACATGTTCCAATCCAAAAATACTACTAAAATTCATATAACTGACCATCAAACTACCTTGACCCCCTTAAATTCCACATTTTACACTTTATTTTGACAATTATTACATCAAAATGTAACTTTTGAATCAAACTAATACTAGCACCCCCAAATACATTAAAAGTGGTCTTATTATAACTTTATTACCACAAAAGACTCCAACTTACTCCTAATTCCTAGACCTTCATATTAACCAACCTTGACAAAGTGAATCTTTACAAACACATGTTTTAGGTGCTCATACACCATACACCTTGTGTTAAGCATTATTCCAAGTCCCTTGGAAGCCTTTATGACTTGAACCTACAACAAAACTTGTGTCTACAACCTTTGATGCTCCTACTTGTCCTTGTAAGTGCTTCATTTTTACCTTGGGCTTAGTTTAATCCATGCTCATCAATCATTTGCCTGGATTGTCTCCTTGAACCTGTATCTGCATGGTCAGACCTATACTCACACATCTCAACCTACTACTCCCAACATTGTCATTATGGTTATCCAATACCAAACAGTCCATACCATGTTCTTCACCTTTCATCTTAACCTTGGGTTCATTTTTCATCAACAAAATCATCAACACAAGGAAGTAACATAGGTCTCCCTTCACTCCCTGCCTTCTAACTCTTCTCTTCACAAAATTTCTCAGATTTCCCATGCTTGGAACCATATTCATAGTAGCATACATCTTCCATACAACCAAACCTGACAACCAAGGACAATCCACTATTCAATCCATATCATTTTCTTTCTTCTCCATCACAATTGGAGACTTCTCAAAATATTTTTCCTAAACCTTCCCTTGGCCAACCACTATTAACTTTTCCACTCTAGGCTCTTTTAGTACTGAGACCTCACTCATCCATTTTTGTTCAACTTCTTCACCATTCAAGGTGATTGCAACTCTTTTACATCCTACACACTCTTTCATAAACTCATCTTTTGTCACTAGCCATTCTCTTTTACTCCCTAACTTCTCTTCTATCTTGAATTTCTCTTCACACTCTTCATTTACCATCTCCACACTCTTAGGCTCATCAACCTTAAAAAATTTCATTAGACTTGCTACCTCAATTGCCTTTATACCTTTTGCCTCATAACTCACTGTATTTGCAATCTTTGTCTTCCTATCACTTGCATCCTCCCTGAAGGGACACACCACTACCCCAATTATGATCATCTCACCATCTTCAAGACCTTCATGGCATTCTATCATCCTTCCACCTTCCTTAATTGTATCTCCCTTTTCTCTCTTAACACTCTCAGTCTTCAAGACCTCTATGTCATAAGATCTTCCATCCTCTATGTCAACATACACCTTTTGCAGCTCATCTCCTTTGTCAATATTCTCTTGTTGCCTCCCATTACTCTGTCTGTTTGGTGGACATTGCATTTCCTTATCATTGACCTCACTAGGCCTCCCTTTCCTCTCCATTGACAACTCTCCTACACTATTATCCTTTTTTGTTTAAGGGATCTTTGTCCCAAGTGTTCTTTATCCACAAATCACTGTAGCAGGCCTACCCTTTGCTGCCACTGCCTTGAACTCATTTTTTTGTAATTGAAAAAACTCTAACCTGCCTTTTTCTTCACCACATCCTCCATCCTCATCTTGTGCCGTCAAGGTCTTTTCACCTATGACCTTCACTTTCTCTACTTCCCTTGTGTCTTGAAGTTGCTTTGTTTTCCTCAATACTTCTTCAGGGTGTTTTACTCTCTCCATGGCATCTATTTTATGCCCCTTTGTTTCTTCCTTGTCCCCTTGTTCCTTTTTCTCTAACAACTCTCTCTTTCCACACATTCCTATCCTCTTTTGTGTCCCTTCATCCTACAAAAAAATCAAGGTATACCTTTTTCCATCCTTTTCAATTTCATACACATTAAGTCTTCCATCATGCATATCAAACCTATCATATTTCCAAGCTCTACCTATTATCATGTGATAATCTATTATAGGTATAATATCACATAGTACACATCTTTGTAAGGACCAATCTGAAAATATACCAATGCTTGCTCTCTAACCACAACATGCTGACTATCACTTACCCAATCTGCCTTGTAAGGCGATTCATGGATTATCCTTGTCAAATGTAAATTTTCAACCATTTCTTCTGAAAAAACATTATCCAATGAACTTGAATCAATCATTACTTTACATACCTTGCCTTTGCATTTGCACCTGGTCTTGAAAATGATATTCCTCATTTGTTGCTCTTTCTCAACCAACCTTTTGATAGCCATAATGCTTCTCCTTTAATCTTCAAGAGATCTAATTCCTAGCTTAGATACCACTTTGATGTAGATAAGGGTGACCTCAAACCACTCGAACCATGAAATCACAATCTAATCCTAAAATGTCTCTCAAAACACTAGTTTGACTCTGTGGTGCACAAGGCACCCAATGGCTCAAGCACACTCTAATTTTGTTCCATTATTTTACAAAACTCCAAGAGGCATCTAACAAGATTAAATTGACCAAACAAACATGATTAACTCACCTTTTAATTCTCAAGTACTTCTGGTTGGAATTTCACCTTCTCAAGCCACCATTCAATTACTAAGGCTCTAAGACCAATTTTTAGACCTTTTCTCACAAACACCCACTAAAATCCTCCAAGACTTTACAATTTTAGTGACCTATTAACCTAGCACAAAACATACCTCAAATCCACCATAGGGTTCTTCAAACCTTCAACACCCAAATTGACTATTTAGGCTAAAACGGGCTCCAATAGGCGTCTTTTGCAAAGGAACCTATCTTTAAACTTGCCACAAAATCTAAAAACTTCTAAACAGTCTTCAAATTTCTTTAAAAACATAATATTTTCCAACTTTTAGGTCTTCACTCGCTGACTAAGACCCATTTCTCTTAAACCCCCATTTTTCACAACTTAGACTAGGACTTATTGATTTACCCATGCCCTAACCACTCACCAAATTGAAACCATTTCAATCCCTCTTCATTTTACCTATACATTCTGAAAATAACATTACATCATGTTTCCCTCATGTTTGACACACACTTCCTTTGTAAATCAACTCATTTTCCCTTGTTTTCACCCTCCACTTAGGGTTTCTAATTTTTTCCACTCCTTAGACTCTTCTCAACTAATCAGACCTTTAGATCATCCTCAAATACACTTTTTCTCACTACTCTCAAAGGTTCCTAGCCACTTCTAAACCACTATCCTCCTTTTAATTACTTTAGCCTTATATTTGAGGTACCAAAACTGAGTTTTGACATGGGACAGTGTGGAGAATCACTTAAAACCCTTCACTAGACCTTATTCTTGAGTCCTACACCTAACTCTACATCTACCAGGACATTTCCAAAAAGGAACAGTTATCACAGAAAGGCAGAAAGGCCTTTTACAACATTTTAGGCCTCAAACCCTTGCTTCCCTGATTTCAGACCAGTCAAGGAAAATCAAACCTTAAAGTGATTTATACTCAATGAAATCCTACAAGAATGAATTAAAAAGGAATCTAGTACCATATTACACAAAATTCAAAACATTTAGAACCCATACACAAGCTATATGTGGAAGAAAACTCAAAAAATAATTGAAAACAAAGATTTTGATTACTTTTTTCTCCTTCAAAATGCAACAACCCCTGCTTGAGCCTTCAAGAGGCCTTAAATACATGTTCCAATCCTAAACTACTCTTTAAACACCTATAATTAACCACTAAGCTACCTTAACCCCCTCAAATTCCATATTTTGCACTTTATTTTGACAATTATTACGTCATTTCATGCAACTTTTGAATCAAACTAATACTAGCACCCCCAAATACATTAAAGTGGTCTTATTAGACCTTTATTACCACAAAAGACTCCAACTTACTCCTAATTCCTAGACCTTCATATTGACCAACCTTGACAAAGTGAATTTATACAAACACATGTTTTAGGTGCTCCTACACCACAACTTATCAACACAAGTAAATTTTAGTATTTCTAACGAAAAATATATTTTGGTTAAACATATGATCTTGTAAGATGCATTCTAGCTAAGTTAGATATATCCACAACTTTTCCAACTAAATTTGTTGGCTAAATGCATACGTAGCACCACTTTGAGGCCAATTTACCAAAAAATAGATCTATTTGAAAAAAATGATGTTTCAACAATTTATACTCATGTAAATAACATTCTTTTTTAAAATATAAAAATACCCTTTTGTAGATCAATAAATCTAATTTTCAAATATATATATATATATATATATATATATATATATATATATATATTAATAATTAAATTATCATTTCTATTTTCCTTTTTATTTTAATAAAAGTAGGTTATCAACACAAAATATTAGGTTGATTACCATGTCAAGGAAAAATAGTAAAACTTATTTAAAATAATTTAAAAAATATGATGCACTAGATAAAATAATCCATATCAAGAGGGTATAATTTTTTTTCATTTTAGATAAATAGATAATATGAAAGTTGACGTCGAATGGAAACAACTATGTTTTAATATGCATACATTTTAATATTTATTTAAAAATATATATTTATCAAAATTGCAAAAAAAAAAAATTCAATGCATTAAAGTTTCAAGTTATAAATACACACAAAAAATTGATGGAGAAAAAATAAAAATTACTATATAAAGGTTGACATCTCATGTAACTTCATTTTTCAGCATTTTTTTGCAAATAAATTATAGTCTCAATTTATAAAAATCTATATTCAAATAATTTAAAAATAAAAATAAAAAATACAAGCATAAAATATACTAATAAATAAATATTTTATTAGTTTACATCATTCCAAAATTCAAAACATATATGCCACTTTTTAATGATTCAGGTTTAAAAGTTGGATCAGTGTTAGTTGTTTCTTTTAAAAAGTTTGACGCAACTTTGTGCTTTTACCCCTCAAAGAATTAACAAGAAATCTCACAAACTATGCACTTGAATTGCAGATTTGACTACTAAATCAATTTGAAACTTCACCAAATTTAACATGAAATTAAATAACTAGAAAATGAATATTAATTGTAGAAAACCCATGCAATCAATGCTAATACAATCAACCAAAAAAATCTACTACACATAATCCCCAAAATAGTGATCAAATTTGAATCCTAAAATGCACTACAAGATCACAAGCTTTAGGATAAGCCCACCAAACCTTAGTCCAACTTATTTATTGATAAAATAATGAGTCTACACATAAAATATAAGTAGAACCATGACCTTAGGACTAGAAATGAATTCCTGCAACTTATATTTCATGAAAACCCAAAATACTCCCAAACAGGGTGCCAATAAGCACTATAGAACTACACTATCAGAAACCAAACTTCACCAAAGGAACCAAAACTAAAATATGCATGAAATAATAGGTCTAAAATTATTAACAATATAAAAATACAACCGAAAATAGTATTGATACCAACAACAAAAAACTAAAATCAATTTTGAAACTAGTCACCCCAAAACTCATAAAAATCTCCTACAATCTGCTAAGAAAACACTATGAATGGGAAGCCTTCAGCACATTAGAAATCTCTGGGTAAAATTGCACTAATAGACCCTTGGAGCCACTGAACTTGAGCCTTTTTCCTCCATGGTTTATCAGCCTTGAAGAATTGTCTTAATAGGGTATGTGCAGGATCATCATGGAAAAAATATGCCCTTAATTGGCAAAAAAATATAAAAAATCTGAGTTAGGAAACTTGACATAAAAAATTGAATAATTTATCTAAATTATTTCAAAAATATGTAAGAATAGAATCTGTAGCAAACAAAATGTAGTTTCTAAAATACTAGATTTCTTTTAAAAAGAAATCTATTTGGTGAAAATTTAAAATTTCAAAGTAGTAGTACTTAAATTTTAGGGAAAAAAATAAGAAGTAGGTGTATGTCTGACCACTCTAACCACAATAAAATGATAATATTTTTTTATAATATTTTATATATAAGTAGAGGACTCATAACGTTACCTTAACTTGGTCAAAAAATTTATGAAATTCAATTTTCTTTTTTGAATCCTATAGTATGTGAAGCATAGAATGTGACGATGTTTTGATTCAAAAATGTGATACCATTTGAAAGCTATAGATGTTTTTTCAATTAGTTTATCAATTAGGACTTTAGTCATAATTTTGAATAGAAAAATAATAATAATTACTATTAAATTCAAAGTAAAGCATAATTTATATTGTGGAAAGCTGAGAATCTCCTTTAAAAACCCTTTTCGTTTCATCAATTTTGGGTAAAAAAAAAAATTACCACATACCCATCATATTGCCATTTTTTGGCCCATCATGATCCTGCACATACTCAATAGGTTTATCAATCCTAAATAGAAAGCAACAACATTTCAGAAAATAACCAAGTGAAATGATGTAAAAATGAATCCAACTTCATGTTTTATTGGAAAATATTCAATTTCCAAGTTGGGAGACCAAAGGTATGACCAAAGGAAGAGAATAATCTTGCATGCAAAGATGTAGCTCACACTACCAAGTGTAAATCAAAAATCAAGTGTAGTCAAGGGAAATAATGAAATTTCCATTTCTTGCACCGGGTATGTGCAAGATCATCATGGAAAAAATAGGCCCTTAAGTGAATTTTTTTTTAGAAAAATCAGAGTTAGGAAACTTTGACATAAAATTTTGAATGAGTTATCTATATTATTTCAAAAATATGTAAGAATAGAATATGTAGAAAATTGAATGTAGTTTCTAAATTACTAGGTTTATTTTAAAAAATCTATTTTGTGAAAATTTGAAATTTCAATGCAGTAGTAATTAAGTTTCAGGAAAAAATAAGAAGTAGGTGTCTGTCTGACCACTAACCACAATAAAATGATAATATATTTTTATAATATTTTAGATATTAGTGGAGGACTTATGTCCTAATGTGATGCATATTTTTTTGTAATTTTTTTCCAAGTAAATAAACAATTATGAATTTTTTATTACAAATTTTAAAAAATATATAAAATTGTATGTTTGACCACCTTAGCTTGGTCAACACTTCATGAAATTCAATTTTTCTTTTTTTAGTCCTATAGTATGTGAAACATAGAATGTGATGCATGTTTTGAATTTGAAAAATGTGATACTATTTGGAAGCTATAGATGTTTTTAAATTAGCCTATCAATAAAAACTTTAGTCGTAATTCAAATAAAAAATGAATAATAATTATTTATTAAATTCAAAGTAAAGCATAATTTATATTGGTGGAAAG
This sequence comes from Sequoia sempervirens, assembly GCA_007258455.2. Lineage (NCBI taxonomy): Eukaryota > Viridiplantae > Streptophyta > Pinopsida > Cupressales > Cupressaceae > Sequoia > Sequoia sempervirens. The sequence continues at coordinate 57,795,824 of VDFB02271358.1, read as the reverse complement.
CTAAGAATCTCCTTTAAAAACCCTTTTCGTTTCATCAATTTTGGGTAAAAAAAGTCGTCAGCCACATACCCTACACATACCATCATATTGCCAATTTTTGGCCCATCATGATCCTACAGATACCCCACCACTTCATAAGCCAATAAAAACCCATTTTTCCTTTTTCAAAAAAGCCACACCCAAATTGGCTCAATTAAATATTTCATAAACCTTTGATATTTAACCTCCCAAATTATTTTAATTAATTCACCTTGAGAAACCAACTTTCCTAATTCAACTGTAGGACCTAACTTGTTATTTTTTGAAACCCGACTTACTGAAATTAGTAATTTTCTATTTTTCAAAAATTCAAAATAAGGGACATTACATATAGAAGAAGTAGGGTCTAATACTTTGGTTGTCATAATGGAACTAGTGTATGTGTTCATTATAGTTGTTCCAATAGGAGAACTTACTTTTAGATTTTCAAAGACTTCTCTAGCAGCCGGTTGATCTAAATCTTCTAGAGGTGGCTCCTCATTGAGCAATTTTCTTAGATATTCTACCCTTCTCCTTAATTGATCTCTCTAGATCATGGAAGTCCTTATCTTCTACTCTCTTTCCTTGCCTTGTTTCTTTTTCAATTCAACATGTCTTAATGCCTCTTCCAAAATTTGTTTGATATCATTTATCACCTCCTACAAAACCTCAAGAGTAACCTTAGATTCAAATTTTGCAAGTGTATAATTTATAAATTTCATTGGTTCCTTTTATATAAGAGGGTTGGGAGTCCTATCTCTAGATCTCCCTCTAGGATTAATTTTTTTCTCATTGAAAAAAAAGGTAATTCCAAATTATACTTTCTAGCTGACCAAATTGGATCTAATTGTTTGTCCCAGAAATTCCACCAGTATGCAAGTTCTTTTGAAACTTTATGAATGGGGGTATTCTTGCTACTAGGAGGAAAATTGGTAACAAGGTTTTCTTCATTATTACCAAGAATATAGAACTTATTTACTTCTTTATCTTGAATAGATTCATTAGAATTAGAACTCTCAAGTATTGGAGGAATAGTAGACTTACTTCTTTGAGCACATTTCTCCTTCCATGATGCCTTGGATTTCAGAACTCTCAAGTATTTGAGGAATAGTAGACTTACTTCTTTGAGCACATTTCTCCTTCCATGATGCCTTGGATTTTTGAGGAAACTCCTCTTCAAGCTTCCTTTTAGGATGTTTCTTCATGTTGCTTCTAGATCCTCTCATTCTCTTCTCTACAACTTCTTCTTCTACTCCTCTCATGATCTTGTAATGAATGCTTGTGCATTGGCACAAAGACTCGAAGTCACCATCCACAAATTTATGGGAATAGTGAAAATATTTATGAATATTGAATAGATTTGCAAGATTTCATGCATGCAAAGACTCTTGAGAGATAATTTTGACAATTCAAGAAAAACTTGGCAAAGTAAAACACAATTTACTTGGATCTTTGACAAACAAACTTTAATTCAACAAATGGAAGGACAATTTGATACAACTTTTCATGGATAAACACACTTTGCAAAATATTATGACTCTACACTTCAAATCTCAAACTAGAGATATTGTGTAAGCTTTATCCCTAGCAAAGTCACCAATCAATTGATTATTTTTAATGACCCAAACTAATCTCATAATATAGCCAATGGAATTTCCATCTTCTAATGGTTATCTAATTGGAGGGATTGGCCAACGAACAAGTGAAAGCTATGATAAGCTTTCCTCCTGCATTTTAGGCTCTACAAAACTTTGGAGGGTGATAACAAAATGTATTTTAAGATCCTTTGTACAAATTAATAATATAAATTGTAAATAACAAATGAGCTCTACTTGAAATTGCTTTGACAATTGAATAACTGCAAAGATCTAGAAAATCCTTACATATTAATTGTTTATAGAACAATAAAGCATTGTAGATTTCGAATTGACATACATTTCAATAATAATTGGAAAAGGTTAAGTAATTTGAATGTATTTGTTGTGAAAGACCAAACATAATTCAACACCATAAATCCTAGAACAATGCCTTAATTCAGCTATCATATCAGTATGCTTTGTTCTAAATTTGTCCCTCTCCTCTATTAAGTACTCCACTATAGCTTTGGTGAATTGAGTTATATTAACATTCAATGTAGCTGCCTCTATAGTTGGTGTATCAGATACTCTTTTAATTATTAACCCTCCTCTAACACCTGTAGTTGGCTCAACAACCTCTGGATTCTTATTATTTGGGGTGAAGGTCCAAATATCCAATGTGTCCCATTGGGCACTGAATGTTGATCCTGCTCAAGCCAATTCCACTTATTCTTTAGTGGTAAATTTTGAGGCATCATTCCTTTTAAATATGTTAAAGGAAATTACTAATGCAAAGTCCCATTCTAGAAATAACATCCTACCACTCTTCATGATTAATTTTCTTCCCTTTGCTAATATGATGTTTCGATACTTAGTCCTCATTTCTTCACGGGAATTAGATTCAAAAACTTCTCTTGGAAACTCATGGTTTGCACTACTTTTCATCTCTACACTCATATCATATTCATCTTTCATGGCTCTCCATACACATTCTTGAAAGGCTTGTGTTTTCATAAATGAATCATCATCCATAAACCTTTCACAAGCTTCTACCCTGACATCATCAGAATTGTTTATCCCAATCAAGTAATCTTTTCTGAATTGAAGACTTAAGAGGTATGTGTAGGATCATGATGGGAAAAAAGTGGTGATATGATGAGTATGTGTAGGGTGTGTGGATGATGATTTTTTTTTTTACCCGAAATTGATGAAACAAAAAGGTTTTTTAGAGGAGATTCTCAAATTTCCACCAATATAAATTATGATTTACTTTGAATTTAATAAATAATTATTATTCATTTTCTATTTGAATTATGGCTAAAGTCCTGATTGATAGGCTGATTGAAAAACATCTATAGATTTCAAGCAATATCAAATTTTTTGAATCCAAAACATGTGTCACATTCTATGCTTCACATACTATAGGATTAAAAAAGTTGAATTTCATGAAGTTTTGACCAAGTTAAGTGATTAGACATAATGAGTTTTATATTTTTTAAAAGTTATAATAAAAATTCATAATTAATTATTTACTTGGAAAAAATTACAAAAAATATGCATCACATCAGTACATGAGTCCTCTACTTATATCTAAAATATTATAAAAAAATATTATCATTTTATTGTGGTTAGGGTGGTCAAAAAGACACCTACTTCTTATTTTTCCCTAAAATTTAAGTGCTACTGCATTGAAATTTCAAATTTTCACCAAATAGATTTTAAAAAAAAAAAAACCCAGTAACTTAGAAACTAAATTTAATTTTCTACAGATTCTATTCTTATAGTTTTTTTAAATAATATAGATAACTTATTCCTATTTTTATGTCAAGTTGCCTAACTCTTATTTTTATAAATTTCATTGCCACTTAACAACCTATTTTTTCCATGATGATCCTGCACATACCCTAAGGTTTGTGGAATTGTGTCTCTTTGAGGAGAAGGCATACCTTCCCTCATCTCATCTTCAGTGATAAAGATCTCTTCATCAAAATCATCAATGGGATAAGTCTACAAGGCCACTTGACTCAACCCTTTTCCTTTTTTCTAGTGGCTCCCTAGGAGGGAATGGTCCTCTAGGATGTGAATCCAATTTATGTATTTTTGGAATGGATGAATGTGGGGTTATGGTGTTGTCAATTTTTTCTAAAGATAGGATTCCCTTAACTCCTCTGATTGGGTAGGAGTGACAATTTTTAACTTTTTCTTTATAGTACTCTTCCTTCTAGTAAAAACATGCACCTTCTTTGGTGGCTAGTAGGTTGTCCTTTCCTTTGTCATAAGGGATTTCCTCTTATCGCATTCTTCAATGACCACATCCTTTCCTTTATCTGGAACCACCCTTTCTTCTTTCACACTTGTAAAATCTTTATCAAAATTTTACAAAACTGATCCCACTCTCAATATCGCATCCTTTATATCAAACAAAGTTGTGAATTGGGGATCTTTCACCCTTTCTTCTCTGTCCTAACTTTAAAAAAAAATCCACTTCATCTTTCTATTTTCTTGAGTCTGAAAATAAAAAATATTTCTAATAATGTCCTCAAGGAAAGAGATTGTTTTTGTAATACCCCTCATGCTACTATTTGATTTTTGACATTCACTATGGTTTCTGTTTAGCACATTGTGATTTGTGGTTGATACTGTTGCTATTATGTGTGGTAGCTTAGACTATTACTATGCTCTTATGATGCCATGGATATTGTGATGACATTCTATTATGATCATTTGATGGAGTTATTTGGAATGCAATAGACTATAGAATAGTAATTTATGATGTGGTGTAAAATTTTATGATGATATGTGTTGGTGAGGGGACAAGTAGCATCACTCGTTCGCGAGTGCCCTGCTACGCTGTGAATCCTCCTCACAATGCTTTGATTTTATGTATATTGTATATCACCTTGTGGATGTAGGCTTTGCAGGAATAAGACTCGATTCCACCTATTTCGGTAGGTCTGGGCGAGCATTGAACCAACCCAACGGTAGGAAGTTGAATTATTTGAGGTGACATGAAAAGTAACTCCGTACCAAGTTGACAACAGTCTTGTATCTTTATGGTTTGTGCATAGTAGTCTCATTCGTTTGAGTGGTTACATTGGTCTTTGTATGATTATATGATTTATCTAAAGTAGTGAATGGTCTTATGTGGTAATTTAAATAATTAAGTAATTGGTAAAATAAAAACATAGAATAATAAGTAAATATGGCAATGAATAAATATTAGAAATAATAAAAATATTGCATGTATTTGGAGTCTCAATGGTTGATTTTAAATGAGTATATATTTAATGAAGAATTGTGGAAATGAGGAATGATTATGTATTTGTTTGAATAAAAGTTTATGAATTTATTTAGTTTTAATTAAATGCATGAAAATGAAAATGTAATATGAGAAAAGCATCAAAATGAATTTAGGTGAAATATTATTTGATTTTGAAATGTGACCTATGGTATTCACGGGAAGAGGAAATTGAAGGGGTTTCATGGGAATGGATTTTAAGAGGGGGTTTCTTTGTTTGAGAAGGGGGCTTTTGGAATGCTGGAGAAATTTCTGTTGCAATCAATTTTCTGTCCTTAGTACTTTTCCGTTTGTGGAAAAATTGGTAAAGAGGAAGGAGGATTCAGATCAGTTGCTGGAAGATTTGCAGCAAAAGAAATTGATACAGCAAAAGGATCGAAGCTTCTTCAATCTTTTGCAAAGCGAAGGATGCCAGGTTCCTCCTTTAATTTATTTACCTCTGTTAAAATAGGAATGTGTGTTTGTGAATTAAATTTGTATTTAAGATTGGAAATTAAATTTACTGGGGTTTCAGCTTAATCAAAGGAAATTGGGGATGGTTATTGATTAAAGGAATTTCTAGGGCTCTGGGTTGTGATTGCTTATTAAAAGGGATTTGTCTTGCAATCTGGAAATACACAGTAGTTTGCTGTCTCAATTGTTTTTTAAAAAAATATACATAAAATATAAAAAGATAAAATATACATATGGTGTAGGGACAATTTTTATTTCCAGCAAATCTCTGAGTGTGATATTCTGGTCTGTATTGACATTTTTATTAAAACAGTCCTCCTATTTTCAATTTGGCACAATGAAATGTACCGTAATATCTTTTCCCTGTTTTCTTGAAAAATGTTCTTATCTCTGTATATATATATATATATATATATATATATATATATATATATTCGAACTTATGAAATTTTTGGGCAAAAATTTAAATCCGCCGAAAACTATAAATAGTATTCAAATTTTGTTTAAGCTTTATATTCATTGTTAATGGCTGTGTGTGGGGGTCGGCCTTGGCCGTACCCACCACCCCCCACCGGTCCGTGGGACAGCCTACAGACCTGGCACGTCCGTAGGACTGCCATGCCTGCCACGGCCGGCGGCGAATTACTCCGTGGCTGTGTTCGTTGGGAATAAAATTCCCATATGAATTTTATATGTTAAGCCTTTTATTTATTCCGCGGATTTTTATATAGTAATCTCTTTTGTGCGGATACTTATCTTTGTAAATATATATATATATATATGTATATATATATGTATATATATATATATTTTACATATATATATATTTATTAGTTAATTTAATTATTCTGTGTTTTCTGATAAAAAAAAAATGTATATATATATTATTCGATTCTGTGTACAGTATACAGATATGTATATATATATTAAATTTCGTTTTGATGAATATATTCTGTTATGTATAGCTGATAGTTAAACAAAGGCATGTATGCATATATTATGTTCTGTTTCGTTTCTGATTTAAATGATATTTTTCTGTTAATTCAATAGTTATTTAGAAGAAAATATATCTATACTGTTTAAATCTGCTTAATAGACATTCTGTTGATTTAACTGTTAGCAGCAAATGCATCAGTACATTCTGTTTTGATTTATATTTTATTTTCTGTAACTCAGCTATTATCTAGAAAATAAATCTGTATAGTTAGATTCTGTTTCTTGTCTTTTTAGAAAAAAAATATAATAAAGCAAAAATTGTTTCCATGAAAATATTAGTGAAATAGAAATAAATCTGTTTTATAGGATTTTCAACTTTGAAAGGATATTGCTGATTAAACAACATTATTTATTTATTAATTCTGTTTGTAATACGATTGTATTTTAGGAAAGAAAATTATTTTGTAATCTGCTTTGGAATTAAATAGGTTATTACTTTTAATTATTTAATTTCGAAATTTAATCTTGTTGGATTGTTGGGTTTTGGGACATTGTTATTTCCTTGATGTGGGAACCCGTTTTTTTTTGTCAACACTTTAGTCTTCCAGAGAATGATGTTTTGTTCTGAGTTTTATACTTTTCATCTTGATTTATGATGAGTTATGTTTCAGTAATGGGGTGTACCGAATTATGAGATTTCATTATGGTGTTTTTACTTGCGAGATGGTTTATGCCTCGTGTGTTGTTTTCTTGTCATACTTTGGTAATTATGTTTGGCATGGTACAACCCCCTTGTTTGATGGGTCTCTAGGGAGAGTGGCTCCTCGTGGGGGCCGGCGCCCCGTTTAAGGGGAAGAGCTCAGGATAACCCACGAGTGAGTTAGTAATTAAGTGAAAATCTAATAATTAACTTAGGAGGGTTGGGTTGGGTAGTAACATTATTGCAAGATTTTAAAAATGGATGCCTCGTCTTCATTAGTGCTTCCGCAGACTAATGGAAGATTGAGAAGGCCGTGGTTGGCAAGGTCGTGACCTCGTCCTCACGAGAGGTCTGCGGCTCCGCATGAGTCACCCTATGGACCGGCGCCTCCAGTTGGGAGGAAGAGCACAGGACAGCCATAGATGGGACCGGCGCCTCCAGTTGGGAGGAAGAGCACAGGACAGCCCATGTAGGACTATGCGATGACACTCTCCCCTAGTTGCCCATGTGTTGTTTTATTGTGTTCCTCTGGAAGTGGGGTATGGGAATTGATTTAGGTTGTTGTTTGAATTGATTTATAATTATTGTTTTGATACATCTTTAGCATGTATTGTATGATCTCATTTATATTGGTTTTATCACCTTGCATCTTTAGGACATTATGATTTGATGTTATTGATTGCTCTTATTAATTGGTGTATTGTGTGATGGATCTATGTTGGTACTTTTTGTTTGGTTGTACCTTTTGTTGTCACTCTTGGTCGGAGTTACTTCTCTGTGACCTCTTAGCACGGGGGTAGTCGGGTGGAACGTGCTCCGCACACCGTTGGGTTCCCCATCAGCGTTCGTGGTTTCAATCTCATCCAGTTGAAGATTTATTTCAGTTGATATCATTGTATTTTGATAAACTTGTATATTCTATTCATCCCACATGTTTGGGGATTCATGATGTAACTTTATGGATGATGTAACATTTGAAGATGATGTAATGTAATCTTCTACTTTGTAATTTTTAATTGGCTATGAAATGTATCATGGGTTTATCATGTACTAAAATTTATGTATGTACTTATTTAATGTTGTCATTATAGCTCCTTTGATATCTTATGAGTTTGATGTTTAGTAATGTCTTAATTTGATGTAATCTCGTGGGGCCCCAAAGGACTTGGTTGTGTTATTGTGTATAATCGTTTTATATTGATATGATGATTATTTATCTTTCTCTTTTAAAAAAAAAATTATTTGTGTTCTTTTGTTGTTTGTTCTTTGGGGCTTGCATGGTGGGCGTTACAACTTGGTATCAGAGCCAAGGTTGCCACGCTGGGGTCTCTGGGTAGTTTGTTCGCTAGGTAACCTTTGCGTGTTAACTATTGAGCTCATGTGTACCTTCGTCTTGTTGTACAGAAGCATGGCTAGAGGCAGAGGCAGAGGTAGAGGTAGAGGCCGAGGAAGAGGTCGAGGTGGTGGCCATGGGGCCAATCAACGGGATCCTTCACCACCTAGTTCTCACGGTCCTAAGTCTGAGGAGCAACAAAATTCTCAGAACAATCCGTCAGATGGTGGACCGAATCCGGAATAGCCGGGGTTGGATGGGCAGTTGCAGCATTTGTTGGGTGAGCTTCTGGATAGATTGGGTCCTAGACCTAATGGGGATCAGCCGGTCGAGAGAGAAAGAGAAAGGTCTCCAAGGCACAGGGGAGCTTCAGTTGATCAGGATGCTTTATTAGCTAGTCATATGAGGGATTTAATGAGAGCTCATCCACCTACCTTCGATGGCTCTGGAGGAGGGTTGGAAGCCGAGACCTGGTTAATTGATTTGGGCCAATGCTTCGCAATGCACCCCTACGGTAGTAATACCAAGGCTCGATGTGCTGTTATGCATTTATGGGGTTTCACGTCCACTTGGTGGCAGCTTGAGGAACAAAAGTTGCATATGGATATTAGTATGGTCACTTGGGAATTTTTCTTGGAAAGGTTCAGGGCTCGCTTCCTCTCAGATCATTGGAGGCAGTGCAGGGCAGATGAATTTCACGATCTTAAGCAAATGGAAATGTCAGTGGAGTAGTATGAACACTGCTTCTATGAGCTAAAGCAGTATGCAGGGATTAGCCATGATGAAGGGATGTTGGTTCAGCACTTTGTTCAAGGTTTGAACGCACGCATCAGCAGTGGTGTAAGGGTCTTCGAACCTAAGACCATGGAGGTTGCTGTCGAGAAGGCTCGTTTGGTAGAGGAAAACTTGGCCTTAGCTTTGGGTGGTCATGTAGGAGTACAGATTGGTAGTGTACCGGCTCCTAGAGCTGTTGCGCAAGGGGGTTAGACTCAGTCAGCAGGACCTTCTAAGAGTCATTTTGGACCCTCAAAAGGGAGTCATCAGCAGCAGCAGTCAAGATAGAAGAACTTTCAATCTCATCAAGGTGGCCAATCTCAGTTTCGCAAGGACTGGAACCAGAATCGTACCAATTCGGGACAACCTGCACTGAGTTTTCAGTCCGCACCTAGTCGTGGTAGTTTCCAGCAATCAAATGCTCCGTCCGGGGGAAGAGGTTTTGGTCGAGGTTCTGGATGTTTCTCGTGTGGGCAGCAAGGGCATATTGCTAGGATGTGTCCTGAAAAGAGTTCTTCAGAGTTTAGTCAGAAACCAGCGCTGTCTGAGCCGACAGTAGGTGATACAGGGAGATCTCATCGAGTCTTCGCAATAGTGGATCATCGGCAGGTGGATCATCAGAGCACCATCATTGAAACTACAGGTTCATTACATAAGTTTAACATTTCAGTTCTATTTGATTCTGGTGCATCTAATTCTTTTATCTCTCCTTTAGTTGTTGAGCGATGTAAACTAGGGGCAATAAAGTAAAGCGAAAAGTGGTAGGTTGAGCTAGCTTCGGGATCTAAGGTGGAGGTCGAGAAGCTTGTGCAAGTTTGTAGGCTAGAGTTAGGGGCATTGTCGACTAAGGTGGATCTCAGAATTCTTCCCCTTGGTTCTTATGATGTAGTCTTGGGCATGGATTAGCTAAGCTCACATCGTGCTTTGATTGATTGTCGCCGTAAGGTAGTACGGTGTGTGGATGATTTTGGTAAAGAGGTGGAAATTGTCGGTGTTCATAGGCCTGTCTCTTTGAGAATGATTTCAGCTATGCAGTTAAAAAGGTGTTTTTGGCAGGGTTGTCAGCTCTTTGCGGTATCGGTTAATGACCTGGAGTCGGAGGATAGTCGGGGGGTGTCCTTGAATGATTACCCTCTTCTTGCAAAATTTTTTGATGTCTTTCCTGGTGAGATACCTGGTATGCCTCCTAAGCGAGAAGTAGATTTCAGGATTGATTTGGTGCCAGGGGCTGAGCCTATCTCTCAGGCTCCTTACAGGATGACCACGCAGGAGCTCCAAGAGCTTCGTTTACAGTTAGAAGAATTGTTGGCTAAGGGGTTTATCCGCCCTAGTGTCTCTCTGTGGGGAGCACCCGTGATCTTCATCAAAAAGAAGGATGGGTCTCTCCGCCTTTGTATCGATTACCGCCAATTAAACAAGGTAACAGTAAAGAATCGTTATCCCCTTCCCAGGATTGATGATCTCTTTGATCAGATAAAAGGGGCAAAGGTATTTTCCAAGATCGACCTTAAATCAGGGTATCATCAGTTGCGGATAGCAGAGGCCGATATTCATAAAACTGCATTTCGTACGCGGTATGGTCATTATGAGTTTACAGTGATGCCATTCGGGTTGACAAATGCACCTTCAGTCTTTATGAGTCTAATGAATGGGGTATTCCGAACTTTCTTAGATAGGTTCATCCTCGTGTTTCTTGATGATATTTTGATTTATTCTAAGTCTATGGAGGAGCATGAGGTGCACCTAAAGTAGGTTTTGCAGTGCTTAAGGGACAATCAGTTGTATGCCAATTTGGCAAAGTGTGACTTTTATAAGTCTGAGGTTCAGTATTTGGGCCATGTGACTTCTGAAGAGGGAATTTCTGTTGATCCTGCTAAAATCCAGGCTATCATGGATTGGCCCGTGCCCACTAATGTCTCAGAAATCCACAGTTTCATGGGACTAGCTGGGTATTATCGGCGGTACGTTCAGGGTTTCTCAAGGATTGTGCATCCCATCACTTCACTTCAGTGGAAAGGAAAGAAATTTCTTTGGTCAGAGCAGTGTCAGTTGGCGTTCCAAATCCTTAAGGAGAAACTGACTAGTGCTCCAATTTTGGCAGTGCTGGACCCTTCAGGTGATTTTGTGGTTTGTACTGATGCTTCATTGGAGGGTCTTGGGGCTATGTTGATGCAGGAGGGGAGAGTGATTGCCTGTGAGTCTCGGAAGTTAAAATATCATGAACTCAATTATCCCACACATGACCTTGAATTGGCCATAGTGGTTCATGCTCTTATGAGGTGGAGGCACTTTTTGTTAGGGCATCGGTTTGAGTTGCATACAGATCATCGGAGTTTGCAATACATCTTCACTCAGCCGAATTTGAATGCCAGGCAGAGGAGGTGGATGGAATTTTTGTGTGAGTATGATTTTGAGGTTAAGTATATTCAGGGTAAGGAAAATGTGGTGGCTGACGCTCTAAGTCGGCGTAGGCATGAGGTTTCTGCAATGTCTCTTGAGGTGGATTTGAAGAGTCAGATTCTTGCAGCCCTTCCTTCAGATAGTTGGTACTCAGAGGTGAAAGCGGAGGTAGAATCAAGTAGAGTTTTGGAAGGGAAATTTGCTGGCTATTCGCTAGATTTGGATGGTGCTTTGCGTTTCTCTGGACGGTTGTATGTACCTTCTTCATAGGGTCTTCGTACATTGATTTTGACAGAAGGGCATCGAGCACCGTATACAGCTCATCCAGGAGTTAAGAAAATGTATGCGGATCTTCGTGTGCTCTATTTTTGGTCAGGAATGAAGCAGGATATTGCAGAGTTTGTGGCTCGATGTCTTGAATGTCAGAGAGTGAAGGCTGAACATCATCATCCAGCAGGGTTGCTACAGCCTCACCTCGTTCCGGAATGGAAATGGGATGTTATTTCTATGGATTTCATTGTTGGGTTGCCTATGTCATCTAGACAACATGATGCTATTATGGTCACAGTGGAAAAATTGACTAAGGTAGCTCATTTTTCTCTTGTTCGATCATCATATACGGCATCTTATGTTGCTAAGGTGTTCATGAATGATATAGTTAGATTGCATGGGATATCGCGGAGGATCATTTCTGACAGAGATCCAGTATTCACATCTGCATTGTGGACATCTTTGCAGCAGGCTTTGGGAACGAAATTGAACTTCAGTTTTGCTTATCATCCTGAGACGGATGGACAGACTGAGAGGGTCAACCAGGTGCTTGAGGATATGCTTTGTATGTATGTCATGGATCAGCAATCACGTTGGGAGGACTATCTTTATTTGGTTGAGTTTGCATATAACAATGGGTACCATAGCTCTATTGGTATGGCTCCTTTTCAGGATTTATATGGTCGTCCTTGTCGTACTCCTTTGAGTTGGGATCGATTGGAGGATAGGGTGCTTCTTGGGCCCGAGATGCTTAGAGATATGGAGCAACAGGTGTCTCGCATTCAGGAGCATCTTGTAGCTACTCAGGATAGACAGAAAAAGTATGCTGATGCTCATAGAGTTGATCGGCAGTTTGTAGTTGGTGATTGGGTTTTCCTTCGAGTGCGTTCACGGAAGAGCCCAATTCATTACGGAAAGGGTTCGAAGCTTGCGCCTCATTTTGTTGGCCCCTTTGAGGTGTTGGAGCGGATTGGACCTATTGCTTACCGTTTAGCTTTGCCACCCAGTTTGTCGCGGATCCATGATGTATTTCATGTTTCTGTTCTTAGACCATATTTTCCTGATGTTACTCATGTGTTAGATTGGAATGCTCTTAAGGTCGAGGACGGGCAGCTGACACTCGAGCCCGTGGCCGTGCTTCAGCGCCGATGACTTACCCTCAGAGGCAGAGAGATTGATCAGGTGCGGGTTCAGTGGGACCCGAATGATGAGGCTTCAGCTACTTGGGAGGATGCCTCTCATATCAGGGATTCTTATCCTTATCTTTTCTATGGCTTCCAGGAGTAAGCCAGATTTTAGGGGGGGAGGATGTAATACCCCTCATGCTACTATTTCATTTTTGACATTCACTATGGTTTTTGTTTAGCACATTATGATTTGTGGTTGATACTGTTGCTATTATGTGTGGTAGCTTAGACTATTACTATGCTCTTATGATGCCATGGATATTGTGATGACATTCTATTATGATCATTTGATGGAGTTATTTGGAATGCAATATACTATAGAATAGTAATTTATGATGTGGTGTAAAATTTTATGATGATATGTGTTGGTGAGGGGACAGGTAGCATCACTCGTTCGCGAGCGCCCTGCTACGCTGTGAATCCTCCTCACAATGCTTTGATTTTATGTATATTGTATATCACCTTGTGGATGAAGGCTTTGCAGGAATAAGACTCGATTCCACCTATTTCGGTAGGTCTGGGCGAGCATTGAACCAACCCAACGGTAGGAAGTTAAATTATTTGAGGTGACATGAAAAGTAACTCTGTACCAAGTTGACAACAGTCTTGTATCTTTATGGTTTGTGCATAGTAGTCTCATTCGTTTGAGTGGTTACATTGGTCTTTGTATGATTATATGATTTATCTAAAGTAGTGAATGGTCTTATGTGGTAATTTAAATAATTAAGTAATTGGTAAAATAAAAACATAGAATAATAAGTAAATATGGCAATGAATAAAGATTAGAAATAATAAAAATATTGCATGTATTTGGAGTCTCAATGGTTGATTTTAAATGAGTATATATTTAATGAAGAATTGTGGAAATGAGGAATGATTATGTATTTGTTTGAATAAAAGTTTATGAATTTATTTAGTTTTAATTAAATGCATGAAAATGAAAATGTAATATGAGAAAAGCATCAAAATGAATTTAGGTGAAATATTATTTGATTTTGAAATGTGACCTCTGGTATTCACAGGAAGAGGAAATTGAAGGGGTTTCATGGGAATGGATTTTAAGAGGGGGTTTCTTTGTTTGAGAAGGGGGCTTTTGGAATGCTGGAGAAATTTTTGTTGCAATCAATTTTCTGTCCTTAGTACTTTTCCGTTTGTGGAAAAATTGGTAAAGAGGAAGGAGGATTCGGTTCAGTTGCTGGAAGATTTGTAGCAAAAGAAATTGATACAGCAAAAGGATCGAAGCTTCTTCAATCTTCTGCAAAGCAAAGGACGCCAGGTTCCTCCTTTAATTTATTTACCTCTGTTAAAATAGGAATGTGTGTTTGTGAATTAAATTTGTATTTAAGAGTGGAAATTAAATTTACTGGGGTTTAAGCTTAATCAAAGGAAATTGGGGATGGTTATTGATTAAAGGAATTTCTAGGGCTCTGGGTTGTGATTGCTTATTAAAAGGGATTTGTCTTGCAATCTGGAAATACACAGTAGTTTGCTGTCTCAATTGTTTTAAAAAATATATATAAATAAAATATAAAAAGATAAAATATACATATGGTGTAGGGACAATTTTTATTTCCAGCGAATCTCTGAGTGTGATATTCTGGTCTGTATTGACATTTTTATTAAAACAGTCCTCCTATTTTCAATTTGGCACAATGAAATGTACCGTAATATCTTTTCCCTGTTTTCTTGAAAAATGTTCTTATCTCTGTATATATATATATATATATATATATATATATATATATATATATATTCGAACTTATGAAATTTTTGGGCAAAAATTTAAATCCGCCGAAAACTGTAAATAGTATTCAAATTTTGTTTAAGCTTTATATTCATTGTTAATGGCTATGTGTGGGGGTCAGCCTTGGCCGTACCCACCACCCCGCCACCAGTCCGTGGGACAGCCTGCAGACTGTCCACGACAGTTCGTAGGACTGCCGTGAGCAGTCCGTAGACTGCCACGGCCGGCGGCGAATTACTCCGTGGCTGTGTTCATTAGGAATAAAATTCCCATATGAATTTTATATGTTAAGCCTTTTATTTATTCCGCGGATTTTTATATAGTAATCTCTTTTGTGCGGATACTTATCTTTGTAAATATATATATATATATATATATATGTATATATATATATGCATATATATATGTATATATATATTTTACATATATATATATTTATTAGTTAATTTAATTATTCTGTGTTTTCTGATAAAAAAAAATGTATATATATATTATTCGATTCTGTGTACAGTATACAGATATGTATATATATATTAAATTTCGTTTTGATGAATATATTCTGTTATGTATAGCTGATAGTTAAACAAAGGCATGTATGCATATATTTTGTTCTGTTTCATTATGATTTAAATGATATTTTTCTGTTAATTCAATAGTTATTTAGAAGAAAATATATCTATACTATTTAAATCTGCTTAATAGACATTCTATTGATTTAACTGTTAGCAGCAAATGCATCAATACATTCTGTTTTGATTTATATTTTATTTTCTGTAACTCAGCTATTATCTAGAAAATAAATCTGTATAGTTAGATTCTGTTTCTTGTCTTTTTAGAAAAAAAAATATAATAAAGCAAAAATTGTTTCCATGAAAATATTAGTGAAATAGAAATAAATCTGTTTTATAGGATTTTCAACTTTAAAAGGGTATTGCTGATTAAACAACATTATTTATTTATTAATTCTGTTTGTAATACGATTGTATTTTAGGAAAGAAAATTATTTTGTAATCTGCTTTGGAATTAAATAGGTTATTACTTTTAATTATTTAATTTCAAAATTTAATCTTGTTGGATTGTTGGGTTTTGGGACATTGTTATTTCCTTGATGTGGGAACCCATTTTTTTTTGTCAACACTTTAGTCTTCTAGAGAATGATGTTTTGTTCTGAGTTTATACTTTTCATCTTGATTTATGATGAGTTATGTTTCAGTAATGGGGTGTACCGAATTATGAGATTTCATTATGGTGTTTTTACTTGCGAGATGGTTTATGCCTCGTGTGTTGTTTTCTTGTCATACTTTGGTAATTATGTTTGGCATGGTACAACCCCCTTGTTTGATGGGTCTCTAGGGAGAGTGGCTCCTCGTGGGGGCCGGCGCCCCGTTTAAGGGGAAGAGCTCAGGATAACCCACGAGTGAGTTAGTAATTAAGTGAAAATCTAATAATTAACTTAGGAGGGTTGGGCTGGGTAGTAACATTATTGCAAGATTTTAAAAATGGATGCCTCGTCTTCATTAGTGCTTCCGCAGACTAATGGAAGTTTGAGAAGGCCGTGGTTGGCAAGGTCATGACCTCGTCCTCACGAGAGGTCTGCAGCTCCGCATGAGTCACCCTATGGACCGGTGCCTCCAGTTGGGAGGAAGAGCACATGACAGCCCATGTAGGACTATGCGATGATACTCTCCCCTAGTTGCCCATGTGTTATTTTATTGTGTTCCTCTGGAAGTGGGGTATGGGAATTGATTTAGGTTGTTGTTTGAATTGATTTATAATTATTGTTTTGATACATCTTTAGCATGTATTGTATGATCTCATTTATATTGTTTTTATCACCTTGCATCTTTAGGACATTATGATTTGATGTTATTGATTGCTCTTATTAATTGGTGTATTGTGTGATGGATCTATGTTAGTACTTTTTGTTTGGTTGTACCTTTTGTTGTCACTCTTGGTCGGAGTTACTTCTCTGTCACCTCTTAGCACGGGGGTGGTCGGGTGGAACGTGCTCCGCACACCGTTCGGTTCCCCATCAGCATTCGTGGTTTCAATCTCATCCAGTTGAAGATTTATTTCAGTTGATATTATTGTATTTTGATAAACTTGTATATTCTATTCATCCCACATGTTTGGGGATTCATGATGTAACTTTATGGATGATGTAACATTTGAAGATGATGTAATGTAATCTTCTACTTTGTAATTTTTAGTTGGCTATGAAATTTATCATGGGTTTATCATGTACTAAAATTTATGTATGTACTTATTTAATGTTGTCATTATAGCTCCTTTGATATCTTATGAGTTTGATGTTTAGTAATGTCTTAATTCGATGTAATCTCGTGGGGCCCCAAAGGACTTGGTTGTTTTATTGTGTATAATCGTTTTATATTGATATGATGATTATTTATCTTTCTCTTTTTAAAAAAAAATTATTTGCGTTCTTTTGTTGTTTGTTCTTTGGGGCTTGCACGGCGGGCGTTACATTTTTAACAAACTTTCCTCCCCTTACTCTATCCTTCAACCAAAACATAGAACCTTCAGGGTCATAGCTCCTATGTGCTCACAGCTGCATCCAATAAGGCTTGAGCTTATCAATTATATTCTTCCACCCATCAGTTATCATAAAAAATTTGAAAATACCATAGAAGTTCAAAAGAAAGTTCCTTTTCTCATATTGAATAATTGATTATCCTCTACATCTTTGAGCTACCATATGACTTCAAGGAAGGCAATCCTCAATGGTACATACCTAGGGAGTACATGAGGTGTGTTTGTTCCATACACCTAGAGAATTTTGTAATCCTGATAAAGAATTACATCCCCCTAATTAAGATTAATCTTTAAATTAGGCCTCCTCTCTTTTGGCCTTAGGAAATCATGAAATTTAGGTGGAATTCTTGGCATGTCCAAAATCAGAACTCTTTTCAACTTGGAAGAAAAGATGTTTGAGAAGACTACAAAACTATACTTCTGCTCATGTCTTTTCAAAAGAGGGGTCGATGTTTGTACAGACATGTCCTCACCATCCACTCTTCTTTTTAATTGCATATCATTTCCAAATAAATTTGTACCTTTGTATAATAACTTGTACATAAATAAGGAAAACCACCAAAATCTCACACCATTGTCTCCATTATTCAATGCTACTAGGCCCTTATGTATTTCCTCTAACAAGTAAGTGGAAAAATCATGTAAATTATTGATAGTGGGATGTTGAATGTAGGAAGCCATGTACATGGGTGCAATTGGCATACTTGAGATGAGGTGAAATCCTAAAATTTGATAGAGGGAATAGAAGGCTTTTAGGAAATAGAGGGAAAAGTACTTAATAAGAAATGGTTTTGTGTTAGATGGACCTAACACAATTTTGTTTCCCCACTTTCTTGATGCCAAGAAAGTGGCCAACACTGTTACTTTGAAGGTTGTCCTCACCTTCTCATATTATTCCCTTAACTTCTTTTGATCAATTTCTTCCATCTCCTTACTCCATGTGTTCAACTTGAAAATTTCTTCCAATTATTCTGAAGTAATGAAAAACATCTCCTTTCTAGAGTGTTTTATAGGTACCCTAATAGTAGGGTCATGGTTAGCTACAATCTCCTTGAGGATATCTATGTCTAGATACATATTGGGGACAATAAATTTACCCATATCTACCCTCCATTGGTTGTAGATTGGGATTTTGTCATTATTATTTCCAAACCAATACTGAAATAGTGACCACCCTATTTACAAAATTTTTACATCCTTAATAGTGCATTGTCTATTAATTATACCATCCTTCATATCTCAACCTTTATCCAATATGCTTTTCATTTTTTGAGGGTGGAAATTGGTCCAATAGGTCTTAGACTAGAGGTCTTTTCTTAGGTTTAGAATTGAGGGGTTGAACTCTCGGTGCTATTATGCTAGTTAATGACTCGACCTAGGGTTTCACTGGTTGAGATTATGTATTTTAGGTTTAGGGTAAAAAATTACACAAAGACTAACAAAATTCTTAAATTTGCAGCAATTTAAGTGAATGCCAAACCTTAAAAGAAACCCTAATTGGAATTCCGATGATAGAAACTATAATTGAATTAAAACTAGGAGAATTTTTATCTTGAATGAGGTGTGAATTGCACTTACTGGTTTGATGATGCACATAAACGCTAGTTTGAGGATGCCAAAATCTCAAAATCCACTACAAAAAATCCTGAATGCTTTAGAAATGCTTTTGTAACCATGAATAAGCTTTAAAGCGAAATTTTATGGTGAATAGAGACCTTAATTTGGTAGAAAAACATAAACTCCACCATTACTACTCACTCACACAAACTAGAACATCTCCATGATGTCCATTTTTGCAAATTTGAATTTCAAACATTGATATTCTTGTGACTTGGATTGTTGTGCAACTTAGATGCAATCAAAGAAGTTTAAAATTTTGACTTCTTGATGACTCAATATAACTAGCCATATTATAGCCATGTGTACATGTTCCTTGTTAGTTTCATGTCCCCACCACACTTTACAAGTCGTGGGAGAGTCCACATGGCAACCACCCATTAGCCCTTTGAAATTTCCTAGACTTTGATCTAGGAACACAGGCTAGTGAGAAACATCCTAGATTCATTCAGTACCCCTAGACACATGCATCCTTTAATCCTCAAGCCTACCCCCATGTTGTTATCATTCTCACATGCTAAACAATCGAGATTAAAACATCTCGCAAAGCTTTTATGCATGTACAATTGAAGTCTTGTTAGTAGATAACTTGTTAATGTTGCCATGGTCCCCATGAAATATTTTACCAAATATATAATGATTTATAAATTCTTTCAAATGGTGAAGATGATGCCACATGGCTCTTGCCCACCAACCCTCCAAGGAATGAGATTGGCCTATGGGCCCCTCATGGGTTGGAAAGGAATGGCTAGGATGCATCCACAAGACTGAAACTCCACTACAGATCTCTTAACCTCTCATCCTTAATGCATTCGAGAATGGTAGGTTCTGCCATGAGTGAGGACAATTTTCACACTGCTTGTTGCCCCACTAGGAATTTTAAAAGATTATTTTATTGTCACGAGCTAGTGAGCAACCAATTGAATGCACTTAGTGGGACCCAACAACCAAGGATTAAGAATTTTAAAATGAATGTGCATCAAATGATAACTTTAAAAGGGTCATTAGCTAGGTTTAAAAGATAATAAGACTTACACATTTCATCGGACCAAACATAGGATATATGGAAAATATTTAAAAGATTTTTGACCTACACAACAATAGATATGGTTTGAAATATTTGAGTAGGTAATGACTAGGAAAGCTAGGAAAGAAGGGATGGTAGTGGATAAAGCTTTATGAATTGGGAATGGGCTACCATAAGTCACCGAGCAATTAGAATGTATGGAAAGGATTGTCAACACTTAATATTTTTCAAGGATTTAGGGCATAGAAAAAACCATAAAACTCAGGAAAAAGAGAGCCCTAAGACATGAACATCATATAAGAACCAATGAAAATCCAAATATGGACTTGAAACTTAATGGAACACAAAGAAATAGGGGTTCCACCAATGTGTATGCTAAACTCTAATCCATCTTTATGTGTAGATTGATTGGTCTTTCTACTAAAACCTTATCAAGATGGTTATCATTCCAATAGATGACCTCCAAAATAAAGAGATCTAACCTCACCCAAATATGATATTAGTGTACAACTAATCATCTCATGCCAAATGAATTTAAGCTATAATAGTATAATAACTAGAAGCTCACAAAGAAAAATACTCACAACACTCATTCGAGGACTTACCATGATTTTGTGATAACCTCATAAGCATAGCTCAAAGAATATCTTTGAGAGATCTATATATGTAAAAAATATAACCAAATTATCATAAATGTAGGACCACCCATCCAAATTTATAGATCATAATAAATAATTCAACTCAAGACTACAATATATCTCCATGATAATGAACTATAAAAATCCTCAAAAGCATAAGGGTCTGTGTATGGCAATGGAGGGCCAAATAGTGGTGATACAAAAAAATGTGACATGAGGAAGTGAAAAGCATGAAAATCACATTTGAATTGATGGTTGTTTTGGTAAAAAGTACATTTTTCTATGGTAAAACTGAAGCAAAATAGATATCCATTAATAACATATATCCTTGATACGAAAAAGTGTCATATTGACTTGAAACAAATATACAATATGATATCTAATACTCATATCAGATATTCACTACTGGTTCTATTTTTAATAATATAATATTAGTTTGTCATATTTATATACAATATATAATATATAATATAATATATATATATATATAAATATATTAATATATAATATATAATATATATTAATATATTTCATATTTAAAAAAAATTAAAGTGTTCTTCAAAATGGATATCCATTTTGGAGAACACTTTAATTTTTAAAAATATGTACTAATATTAATATATGATGTAAATTTATATTAATCTATTAATATTAGGTCTCTTAGGTCTACTTCTCCCTCTATCCCTCCCACCATCTCCCTCCCTCCCTACCAAGATAACTCTCTCTATCTATCTCCTTCCCTCTCTCATAGGTATATCCCACTCAATTCTCTCTCTCTCTCTCTCTCTCCCCCCTCTCCCTCTCCCTCTCTCTTCCTTAAATCTCTCCCTCCCTCTATCCATCCCACACTACCTATAAAACTCTCTCTCTCACTCCAATCCCCTCTCAGGTCTCTCTTGGGTCTCTTCCTCTCTCTCAAGTCTTTACCTTTCAACTCTCTCTCACACTCCAACCCCCTCTCTGGTCTCTCTTGGGTCTTTCTCTCATGTTTCTCCCTCCATCTATCCATCCCACCCTCTCTCTCTTAGGTATCTTTCTCCCTCTATCCCTCCCACTATCTCTCTCTCTCTTTGGTTTGTCCCTCCCTCCCTACCTAGATAACTCTCTATCTCTCTCCCTCACTCTATGTCATGTAGATCTACCTCTCAAGTCTCTATCTCTATCTCTCAAGTATCTCTCCCTCTATTCCTCCCATCCCCATCTCATGCCTCTCCCTACATTTATCCCTCCTATTGTCTCTCTCTAAGTTATCGTTCTCTCTCTATCCCTCCCACCATCTCTCTCTTTAAAATCTCCCTCCCTCCCTACCTAGATAACTCTCTCTATCTCTCTCCTTGCCTCTCTCCCAGTTTTATCCCTCTCAAGTCTCTCTCATCCAACTCCCTCTCTCTCTCTCTTAGGTCTCTCCATCCCTCTATCTCTCCCACCCTACCTAGAAAACTATCTCTCACTCCAACCCACTCTCAAGTATCTCTTGGGTCTCTCTCTCAGGTCTCTCTTGGGTCTCTCTCTCTCTCAAGTCTCTCCCTCTCAACTCTCTTTGGTCTTCCTCCTTCTATCCCTCCAACTCCCCGCTCTCTCATTTCTCTCCCTCAATCTATCCCTCCAACCCACTCTCTCTTAGATATCTCACTCCCTCTGTACCTCCCACCCTCTCTCTCTCTCTCATTTCATTGTGCCTCCCTACCTAAATACTCTCTTTATCTCTCTCCCTCCCTCTCTCTCACATCTCTCCTTCTCAAGTCCCTCTCTTTGAATTCTCCCTCCCTCCCTACCTAGATAAATCTCTCTATCTCTCTCCCACTCCATCTCTCTCCCTCCCTCTCTCTTAGGTATCTTGCTCCCTCTATCCCTCCAACCATATATCTCTCTCTTTGGTTACTCCCTCCCTCCCTACATAGATAAATCTCTATATCTCCCCCTCCCTCTCTCTTATGTATCTCTCTCTCCCTCTTTGATCTCCCTCCCTCAATCACTCCCACCTTGCTTTCATCTCTCTCCTTCCATTTATCCCTCCTACTCTCTCTATCATATGTATGTTGATCCCTCTATCCCTCCCACCATCTATCTCTCTCTTTTTTCTCCCTCCCTCCCTACCTAAATAATTCTCTCTACCTCTCTCCTTCCTTCTCTCTCTGAGGTCTATCCCTCCCAAGTCTCTCTCATCTAGCTCTCTCTCTCTCTTAGGTCTCTCCCTCTCTCTATCCCTCCCACCCTACCCAAAAAAATCTCTCTCACTCCAACCCCCTCTTAGGTCTCTCTTGGGTCTTTCCCTCTCTCTCAACTCTCTCTCGCATCTCCCTCTATCTATCCCTCCCATGCCCCACTCTCTCATGTCTCTCCCTCCATATATCTCTCCTACCCTCTCTCTCTTAGGTATCGTGTTCCCTCTATCCCTCCCACCTTCTATCTCTCTTTGGTTCCTCCCTACCTAGATAACTCTCTATCTCTCTCCATACCCCTCTCATGTATCTCCCTCTCAAGTCTCTCTCTCTCTATCTCTCACATCTCTCTCCCTCTTTGATCTCCCTCCCTATATCCCTCCCAACCACCTCTAATGTCTATCCCTCCATTTATCCCTCCTAACCTCTCTCTCTCTTAGTTATCTTGCTCCCTCTATCCATCCCACCCTCTCTCATTGGTTTCTCCTTCCCTATGTAGATAAATCTCTCTATCTCTCTCCTTCCCTCTCTCCCAAGTCTATCTCTCTCAAGTCTCTCTCATCGAGGTCTCTCTCTCTCTCTATCTCTATCTCTCTTTGTCTCTTTCTCTCTCTCTCTTAGGTCTCTCCCTCCCTCTATCCCTCCCCCCCTACCTAGAAAACTCTCTCTCACTCCAAGCCCTTCTTAGGTCTCTCTTGGGTCTCTCTCTCAAGTCTCTCTTGAGTCTTTCCCTCAAGTACCTCCCTCCATCTATCCCTACTACCCCCTCTCTCGTAGGTATCTCTTTCCCTTTATCCCACCCACTCTCTCTCTCTCTCTCATTTCTCCATCCCTTTCTTTCCTAAATAACTCTCTCCATATCTCTCAAGACTCTCCTTCCCAAGTCTCTCTCTTAGGTATCTTGCTACCTCTATCCCACTCACCATCTCTCTCTCTCTCTCTTTGGATTCTCCCTCCCTCCCTACCTAGATAACTCTCTATCTCTCTCCCTCCCTCTCTCTCATGTCTCTCCCTCTCAAGTCTCTCTCTCTCTCCCTATTTGATCTCCCTACCTCAATCCCTCCCACTTTCCTCTCATGTCTCTCCCTCCATTTATCCCTCCTACTCTCTCTCTTATGTACCTTGTTCCCTCTGTCCCTCCCATCATCTCTCTCTCTTTAGTTTCTCCCTCCCTCCTTACATAGATAACTCTCTTTATTTCTCTACTTCCCTCTCTCTCTTCCTCTCTCTCTCTCAAGTCTCCCCCTCCCTCTATCCATCTCATGCTACTTGGAAAAATCTCTCTCCCTGCAATCCCTTCTCAGGTATCTCTTGGGTCTCTCCCTCTTTCTCAACTCTCTCCCTCTCAACTCTCTCTCTCTCTCTCACTCCAACCCCCTCTTAGTTCTCTCTTGGGTCTCTCTCTCATCTCCTTCCCAATATTCCTCACACCCCCTCTCTCTCATGTCTCTCCATCCATTTATCCCTCCTACCCTATCTCTCTTAGGTATCCCTCTCCATCTATCCCTCCCTACCTAGATAACTCTCTATCTCTCTCTTTCCCTCTCTCTCATGTCCCTTCCTCTCAAGTCTCTCTCTCTATCTCTCAAGTCTATCTATCCCTCTATCCCTCCTACCCTATCACTCTTTGGTTTCTCCCTCCAACCCTACCTAGATAACTCTCTTTATATCTCTCCTTCCCTCTCTCATAGGTTTATCCCTCTCAAGTCTCTCTCATCCATGTCTCTATCTATGTCTCTGTCTATGTCTCTCTGTCTCTCTCTCCCTCTCTCTCTCCCTCTCCCTCTCTTTCTCTCTCTATCTCTAATGTATCTCCCTATATCTATCCTATGATAGAAATAAAGGTGGTGATGCAACAAACCAACTCAAAATGATCAGGTTCAGACAAGCCACCAGCCCTTACAACACTATCCACTCAACCTTTCTCAAACACACACCTAGAGGCTTATAGCCATCAAAATATTCTTTTTCTCAATTTATTTTAGAGAAGGCCATATAAATACCATATAATAACCATATGAGATCCTCTTCCATACCTAACACACCATACAAAAATATTCCATGAGGTTTCTTTGAGACAATACTGAAAACCAATAAACTGTCCACATTTTTTAGGCCACCAAATAGCCCTATTTTACAAAGGAGGTACCTCAAAAACATTTTATTATCTCCCAAAATCAATTGAAAGTCCCTAATTTTGTTACAAAACAACAAATTCCATCATCATTTCTTAGAGCCATGACCTTTAAGATGATGTACTACAAAACCCTCACTTTTCATACGATTGCTAAGGGTTTACTGGAAATCTTGTCTCTCGGTCTTATAAAACCCCACCAATTACCCCAACACTTCAAAATTACCTTGTAAAAACTCAAACAAACCTTACATAGGTAGTTAATTCAACATTTGAAAAAACCCTACCTTAACACCCCATTTGCACTTGAAAAATACACTGTTCTACCCTAGGGCATGACCCAAATACTAACAACTTGTATCCTCTTCCTTCAAAACTATAAGAATATCTAACTTACCACATTACAATTCATTCCATCAAGATAAAAACCATGACAATAGGTGGAATGACTAGAACATCATTCAAACCTTGAATAAAGCCTTCACTGGCCTTTTACTGACAGATTTGGAAAATTAAAGAAATATGCCTCAAATCTCAATGATGGACTCTCAAACTTTATTCAAGTGTGGGCTAGTTCATTCCCATACAAAATAAAAGAATTTTTAGAGAAAAACATAGACTGTACAGGTCATTCAATTCAAGAAAAGAATAGAAAAATAGTGAAAATGTAGAAAAAAATGTAGTTATTGATAAGAAATCTTCAATACAA
The DNA here is from genome assembly GCA_007258455.2 of Sequoia sempervirens. Taxonomy (NCBI): domain Eukaryota; kingdom Viridiplantae; phylum Streptophyta; class Pinopsida; order Cupressales; family Cupressaceae; genus Sequoia; species Sequoia sempervirens. The sequence continues at coordinate 57,770,294 of VDFB02271358.1, read as the reverse complement.
TCTACTCCAACCCCAGTTCAAGCCTTTTAGAGGCTTTTTATACATGTTGCATTCAAATATAACCAAAAAAATTTCTACAAATTCCTTTTGAAATACTATGACCCTCCAACTTCCTAAAAGTTGCACTCTTTCAATTTTTGCAATGACAACATTTTTTACATTTTTGCAACTTTTGACTCTTTTACACAAGTAACTCAAAAATCACCTGATTACATGGAAAATGGTCTCATTAGACCTTATTGAATGTAAATAGACCTTATCTAATTCCAAAAATACCCTAACACCTATACTTGACATATTGGCCCCCAATTATAAACTCCATCTGCTTGGTGCTCCTGCACCATACAAACCCCCTGAAAATGATTCATGTCACATGAGTTGTACCTTGTACCATGATCCATCTAAAATCCTCCTTTCTTTTCACATAATATCTAGTCTAAAAATACCTTCCTTTGGTTCATATACAGAGATTTTGTAACCTTCCCTGCATCCTTGGCCTTGTTTGCATATGAATAAGACCTCATCTTTGTAGTCACTCCCGATGATTGTCTTCCACCTGCTCCCTGATCAAAGCCAAATGATGTTTTTTCTTTCATACCTTCAAAAAAATAATTACCAAAATCTTCTTGACCTACTTTCCTCTTTATCTCAGCTTCATGCTTGTATCTATCCTTAGTTCCTTGTTCACTCTATCCTTTCATTAGACCCTCTGTCTTATCAACAACATGTACCATTGTACTATCCTTTTTATAGCCCACTATACCTAAAAATCCTACTTACCTTGCAACCTTACTCCCAACCAATGGACACACAATTATTCCTACCATAACATTAGCATGCCAATTCACTATCAACTTATCCTTCAAACCTGGATCAACCTTCTCACATGCTATCCCAACATTCTTGTCTTCTTTCTCACCTTTTGCAATTTCCTTCTTCCCAAACATGATTACCTTAGCCTCTTTACCCTTATCTTTATCCTCTTCCACAAGTGGATTCAAAGTAAATGTATGGTCATACTTCTCTATGGTGTATGCATTTTCTCTCCCATCATATAATGCATGTCTGTCAAACTACCAGGGTTTACCTAGAAGTAAGTGGTAACAATCCATGGGAAATATGTCACAAAGTACCTTGTCTTTATAGCCACCAATTTGAAATTATACAACATATCAAGTTCATTAACCAAAAGTCATTTCCCATAATTCAACCAAGACACCTTATATGGAAATTGATGAGGAATATTTTGCAAATTCAATTTCGTAACCATTTCACTTGATACCATATTCTCAATAGAGCTTGAATCTATGACAATTTTTCATACCTTATTCTTGCACTTACATATGGTTTTGAAGAGAGTCTTTCTTTGCAATGGTTCCCTACCTTTTCTACCTTAAGTATGGTCTCCCTCATCATCAATGTTTCACCAGTTTTAGGAGCAGCAAGATAACTTGAAGAATTAGTACTTTCACACTCCTTTCTGTCCTCTTTTCACCTCCACTTGATGAAGTACCAAAATTTTCAAGGCACTTGAATGATGGATTCCCAAATTCATTACAATTATAGCATCTTCCTGTAAAGACATTCCAAGTTCTGCCACCACTAAATTTTCCTCTAGAACCCCTAAAACCTCCTCTTGCATCAAAACCTTTCTCCTTACATTTATTTGCTTCTTCTTGTTCCTCATATGGCTACTTTGATGTAGGGAATGATCCTCTACCTCTTGTATTAATGCCTCTCCCTCTAGCAGACTTATCTTTCCTTCTTTTTATCAAAGCAAGTTGGAAACACTCTTCAATAGTCTTCGGGTTAGCAACAACCAATTAATCTTGTATATTGAATCTAAGGCCACCTAGATACCTAGCCACTTTTTCAACTTCATCTTCATTTATTCCTAACCTTATACTTAGTTTGTAGAACTCATCAGTATAGGTCTTAACATCTAAATCCTTTTGCTTCAAACATTGTAATCTCTTATACAATTGAAATTCATAGTATTTAGGAAGAAATTTACCTTTAAGTTTTTCTACCATCTTGTCCCAAATAACTATCCCTGACTTACCTTGCTTTCTCCTTTTAGATTTCTCATAGTCCCACCATAGAAGTGCATGATATTTGAGTTTTTTCTTTGCTACCTTCACCTTATGCTCATAAACAAGATCGTCACTTTCAAAGTGGTTTTCCATGGCTACAATCCATTCAAGCAACTCTTCCTCATTCAAATTTGCACCATACATAGGAAAATCAACCTTTATCTTATGTGAATCACCTTTGACTACGTTGAGCAATTTTGCAATCCTTTGATCCTTAGGGTATAATTCTTCATCCACATCTTCATACTCTTCATCTGATTTACTCTTAGCTTCATCTCTTCTCTGCTTTGTTTCCAAGGCAACAAGCCTTGCCAACACAACATTATGAGACACTAGGGTATGTGCAGAATCATCATGGAAAAAAAAGGCCCTTAAGTGGAAAAAAATTTAGAAAAATTAGAGTTAGGAAATTTGATGTAAAAATCTGAATAACTTATCTATATTATTTCAAAAATATGTAATAATAATATATGTAGCAATTTGAATGAAGTTTCTAAACTACTAGGTTTATTTTTAAAAAAAATCTATTTGGTGAAAATTTGAAATTTCAATGTAGTAGTACTTAAATTTTAGGGAAAAAAAGAAGAAGTAGGTGTCTATACCAGCAATAAAATGATAATTTTTTATAATATTTTAGATATAAGTAGAGGACTCATGTCACGATGTGATGCATATTTTTTGTAATTTTTTTCAAAGAAAATAATTAATTATGATTTTTATTACAATTTTTTAAAATATAAAAATAATATTTTTGACCACCTTAACTTGGTCAAAACTTCATGAAATTCTTTTTTTTAAATCCTATAGTATGCGAAGCATAGAATGTGACCCATGTTTTGGATTCAAAAATGTGATACTATTTGAAAGGTATAGATGTTTTTCAATTAGCCTATCAATTAGGACTTTTGTCATAATTCAAATAGAAAATGAATAATAATTATTTATTAAATTCAAATTAAAGCATAATTTATATTGGTGGAAAGCTAACAATCTACTTTAAAAACCCTTTTCGTTTCATCAATTCTGGGTAAAAAAAAAAGTCTCCAACCACATACCCTACACATACCCATCATATCACTACTTTTTGGCCCATAATGATCCTACACATACCCTCCAAAAGGTTGGAATGATTCTCTTTTAACTCTTGTAACTCTCTAGCAGCACCAACATTCTTAGGAGGCATCTTTACAAGTTTGGTCTCTTCAGCTTCCAATTACTTTTCTTCAAATCTACAACTATTCAATCTATAAGATCTAATTATTGTTTCTTTGATACCACCTGATAGCAAGAAAGGTGATGACACAAAAAACCAACTCAAATTGATCAAGTTCAAACAAGACACCAGCCCTTACAACACTATCCACTCAACCTTTCTCAAACACACAACTAGAGGCTTGTAAACCTCAAAATCTTCTTTTTCTCAATATATTTTAGTGAAATACGTACAAATACCATATAATAACCATCTAATATCCTCTTCCAAACATAACACACCATACCAAAATATTCCATGAGGTTTCTTTGAGACAATACTAAAAACCAATAGACTACCCATGTTTTTAGGCCACCAAATAGCCCTCTTTTACAAAGGAGGTACCTCTAAAACACTTGATTATCACCCAAAATCAATTGAAAGTCCCTAACTGTGTTACAAAACAACAAATTTAACCACCATTTCTCAAATCCATGACCTTTAAGATGATGCATTACAAAACCCTCACTTTTTTATACAATTGCTAAGGGTTTACTGAAAATCTTGTCTTCTGGGCTTATCAAACCCCACCAATGCCTCCAACACTTCAAAATTACCCTTACATAGATATTTCATTCAAAATTTGACAAAACCGTAGCTTAACACCCCATTTTCACTTGAAAAATACACTATTCTACCCTAGAGCATCACCCAAATACTAAGAACTTGTCTCCACTACCTTCAAAACTATAATAAAATTTAACCTAGAATGTGACAAGTCATTCCATTGAGATAAAAACTATGAAAGTAGGTGGAATGACTAGAACATCATTTAAACCCCTAAAAAATCCCTCACTGGCCTTTATAGGAAGATTCAGAAAATTAAAGAAATCTCCCTCAAATATCAATGATGGAATCTAAAACTTGATTCAAGTGTGAGCTAGTTCATGACTCTATACAATACAAGAATTTTTAGAGCAAAACACTGACTGCACGGGTTGTATAGTTGTAGAAAAGAACCAAAAATATTGAAAATACAGAAATAAACGTAGTTATTGATAAAAATCTTTAGTACAATCTTCTCCAACCCTTGTTTGAGGCTTTTAGAGGCTTTATGTACATATTTCATTCAAATATGACCAAAAAAATGTCTATAACTTCCTTTTGAAATACTATGACCCTCCAACTTCCTAAAAGTTGCAATCTTTCAATTTTTGCAATGACAACTTTTTTTACCTTCTTGCAACTTTTGACTCTTTTACACAAATAACTCAAAAATAACACAATTACATGGAAAATGGTCTCATTAGATGTTATTTAATGTAAATACACCTTATCTAATTCCAAAAAGACCATAACATAGGTCTATACTTGACATATTGGCCCCCAATTATAGACTCCACCTGCTTGGTGCTCCTGCACCATCCTCCCACCCTACCTTAACAACTCTCTCACTCCAAGCCCCTCTCAAGTATCTCTTGGGTGTCTCTCATAGGCCTCTCTCCCTCTCTCAAGTCTCTCACTCCAATCCGCTCTCTCTCACACTCTCTCTCTCCCTCTCAACACTCTCTCTCTCCCCCTCCTAGACATCCTCTTTCTCAACTTCATATAATTTTGTATTATTAATATATAATAAATGTATTATATATTATATGTTGTATATATACTATTTATTATATAAGGGTATGTGTAGGATCATGATGGGCCAAAAAGTGGCGATATGATGGGTATGTGTAGGGTATGTGGATAATGACTTTTTTTTTACCAAAAATTGATGAAACAATAAGGGTTCTTAAAGGATATTTTCAACTTTCCATCAATATAAGTTATGCTTTACTTTGAATTTAATAAATAATTATTATTCATTATCTATTTGAATTACGACTAAAGTCCTTATTGATAGACTGATTTAAAAGCATCTATAGCTTTCAAACAATATCACATTTTTTGAATCCAAAACATGCGTCACATTCTATGCTTCACATACTATGGGATTAAAAAAGAAAAATTGAATTTCATGAAGTTTTGACCAATTTTAGGTGGTTCGACATAGGAGTTTTATATTTTTAAAAAGTTGTAATAAAAATTCATAATTAATTATTTACTTGGAAAAAAATTACAAAAAAATATGTATCACATCTGGACATGAGTCCTCTACTTATATCTAAAATTTTATAAAAAAATATTATCATTTTATTGTGGTTAGGGTGGTTAGACAAACACCTACTTCTTATTTTTTCCCTAAAATTTAAGTACTACTACATTGAAATTTCAAATTTTCACCAAATAGATTTTATTTTTTTAAAAATAAACCTAGTAGTTTAGAAACTACATTCAATTTGCTACAGATTCTATTCTTACATATATTTGAAATAATATAGATAACTTATTCAAATTTTTATGTCAAGTTGCATAACTCTAATTTTTTTGAATATTTCGCCACTTAAGCACTTGTCTTTTCAATGATGATCCTGCACATACCCATAACATATATACTATATATCATATGTTATATAATATAAACTATATTATATATAGTATATAAATTATATTATATTATATATTGTATGCATAGGGTGAAGCTTCAAAAGATTTGGATTTCTTAAAACTGAATATTTATTCTTAAATAATGGATATCCATTATTTAAAAGCATATATCCATTCAAAAAGTGAATATTTGTTCCTTACACCATAGACACCCTAGTTTTTAATACATCATGGTATTTATTTTGAGCTGCAAGTAATGGATATATGTTTCTTAAGCATACCAGATATTCATTTTATTGCATAACGAATACCCATTATGGATAGAATGGGTACCCATTTCTTTCTATGTAAATTATAAATATGTAAAGATTATACATATTTGAACCATTTAGAAAAGGGGGTTATGCTCACTCTCTTCTCCCTAGGTCATTCAATTATGTCCTAGGAACCCTAATTGGATTGACTAACAACCTCACAAGGTGAGTCAAATCTCAACAAGGAAGACCTGGGATGGGGTTCTTTTAGCTTTGAGGGGTTCACCACCAAGCAAAAGCTTGGAAAAGAAAAGTAAACATTCAAAAAACAAAACCTAGTAATGAAAGCTACATGATGAATGTAAATGATGAAATTAAGAATTAGGCAGTCGTGATGTATGTACCTATGAAGTCTAGAAATGTGACAAGGATTCCAAAAATGGAAAGAAGCTATCAAAATATGCTATGGATGAATAAGATACCTTAATTGTATTATTAGTAACACTATTGTTTTTTGGGGTAGATGCATAATCTTCGAATGTTGCAACCAAATCTGAAATAATATCTACAAAATTCCACTTGGAGGACTAAGACGCCCTTGCTACCATCTTAGTCCCAATCTAAATTTTTGAAATCTCTGAATGTGATCCTAAGGCTTGATGTCTCCACTTCCTTCTTCTCAAATCTCAATTCCTGAAACTTCCAGATTTAGCCTATAGGCGAGTTTCCATGAAGATGATAACTTTGCAATACAACTTTGCAACTTCACAAATTTTCACTTAAAATGATCTTCAAGTCTTCAACCTAAATCTATAATCACAAACACACAAGAGAGGAAAAGCTTGTTGATTGTTAGTAAATGGGGGTTTGCCTTAATAAAACCCCTTGATGGTAATTAAACCTTGAAATGAAATAGAATAATGAAGGGAAATAGTGAATGAACAACATCCAATGTTACAACTCATCAAACCCTTGTAATAAAATCTATAAACTTGTGTGAGATGGGAAGCTTGAATGTAGATTTTGAACCAATAGAGTGCTTGAAAGATCTTGACTTTAATTGCTTGCTTGAATCAAAACCCTACATCACAAATGTTAGCTAAAAAACACACATGATGCCAGAATATCCTTTATATGATGCTTGAATCTTGATGATGGCTTCAAATGCTTGAATAATTTCTCTTGAATGAATTCTTGAATGCTTCTCACAAAAGACTTGTATGATTGTTATGCTCTTGGATATGAAAATGAATGAAGGAACCTTGTATTTATACTTCTCTATGCTTAATATCCTAAAATTACACCACAACAAGCCGACAAATGAAATCATTAATTAAAGGAGGCTAAATCCCACTAGAATTTTGAAATTAAATCCCAAAAATAATCCGAGGACTGAGATTCCCTAGGTGGTGTCTTAGTCCCGAGGCATGAAAGTCGGGGCACAAACTCTAAAAATGGACCTTTTTAGGTACATTCAAAATCAAGGACCCAAGACCCATGGAGGACAAAGATGCCCTATGTGGTGTTTTAGTCCTAGTCTAAAAATCAAGGACACATAGACAAAATCATTAAATTATCATTCCCCCTTTGATGTTTGTCGGGATTAGCCAGAAAAAGATGTAATTTATTAGGCTTGTGGATGTAAAATAGGACCAATTAAGACAGAAATAGGAATAAATAAATCAGGGCAGGCCCAAACAAATGTGAAAATGCAAGGGTATGCATTTTCCTACAGTACAATATTATATATAATATAATATAAAATAAATAATTTAGTATTATAATATTATATAAATAATATAATATGTTAATATTATATAAAATATTATATATTACATTATTATATATAATATATTAATATTTTATCTCATATTATATAAATATTATATATTATATTATATCTTATATCTTATATATTATATTATTAATATATAAATACATATTAATATATTATATAACCTAATATAAAATATACATAAATATTGATAAGAATGTTTCAATAAACATATATTTGTTTCATATCAGATATCCATTTTTCTTTAGTATTGCTTCGATACTTCAATTAGGGACTACCAAGCCTAAAAGTCAATTGCCCCAACGTATTTACAGGGGTTCTTATAGTTTTCAGACTTCACCCTTCATGTTGATGGATTTTTTCGATCTAATTTTGATGAAATGAAAAGGGTTTGTTCAAAAAAATTTCAACATTCTACACATATAAGATATGCCTTATTTTGAATTTAATAGATAATTATTATTGATTTTCTACATGCACTATGTGTAAAGTCCTGATTCATAGGTTGATTGAAAAAAATCTATAACTTTTAAATAGTTATAGACTTTTTGAATCTGAAAGATGGAAAACACACTATGAATCACAAACTATTTTTAAAAAAAAAATGAATTTCATAATTTTTTGGCCAGGCTAAGGTGGCTAGACAAATGGTTTTTAATCTTTTTAAAAATTTCTACTATTAAATTCATAACTAATTATTTACTTGCAAAAAAATATAAAAAAATACAAAAAAATATGCATCACATTCGAGCATGTGTCCTCTACTTATATTGAAATATTCAAAAGAATATATTTATATTTTTTCATCATTAGGGTGCTCAGACAAACACCTTCATTTTATTTTTATTTTGAAAATTTAGTACTACTGCATTGAAATTTTAAATTTTAACCAAATAGATTTACTTTTTTCCAAAAAAGGACCAGTAGATTAGAAACTACATTCAACTTTCTACAAATTTTTTTCTAACATATTTTTCAAATTATGTTAATAACTATAGGAGTTTATGGTGAACTCCTCAAACATCCCAAAATCACTTGCAAGACAAAATAACTTCCACAAGAGAGAAATGGAAGAAATATTATGATATCATTAAGATGCAATAATTTCAAATTGAATATAGAAAAGTACATATAAATCCTTGCTTATATAGGCAAGGTTGAGATGTATTATGTAATATGATTTTGACATGTGTCATAATCTTATGACATGTGACAACTAACTAACTACCTAGAAAATGATGCTAGATAAGATAAGACTTCTACAAAAGACAACTCATCCTTCTAGAAGGAATCTTATATCTTAAGCAAACATGTGAACATATAACCTAGTAAATGATAGTTATGAATATAATTAAATGCCTAAGTAAACTTATATATGTGTAAATAAATAATTAATTACACCAACACCTCTCCCCATAAGTGCAACTTAGGGAGTATAGTTATTATGCAAATGATGCAAGGATGCAATGATGGTTCCTAGCTACGAGGCCATGTTAGGAGCCCATGTACAAATGCATTGCAAAGAAATCTCTCACAAATGAAGAAAAGGAGAAAACCTAGTGGGAGAAAACTCCTCCCAAAAAGAGAGATGAAATGCAAGACAATAATGATATCCATCACAAATCCAATCAATCTCCATCCACACAAAGGAAAAAGAGAGACCATTCAGCCCCCCCATAATGAGATAACCTACTGCAAGAGAAGAACTGGAAGTACACTATGGAGTAACACTGGAATCCTTAATTTGGAAAGCAAGGAAATAAAATTCTATTTCTAGAAACCATATTAGAGTCACTCAAGGACTCAAGTTAGAATAATTAAAAGCAACAACAAACCCAATGCCAAGGAAAATTGAAAAACTCGCAAAGTGGCACAACTCTAGAATCTATGAAGCAATAGTTGATTCATAAATGATTTGGAACTAAAATGAACTGCAGAGAAAATGCAAACTTTATGGACACAAAAAAGGAAATAATGCATGCACTAATGAATGTTCACATCTTCCTCCATGATGAAGAATAACCTCAAATTTGCGTAGATTACAAAATATGAAAAAATGGCCTACACCACTATGAAGTGCTCGAAACAAGCTTTTTTTTGATGTAATTTGCCAAAAAAAGGACACCATAGACAAAAGTTATGAATTTTTTTTAAAATGTGAGTTTAGCTTATAGGAAATATGTTTTGTAGCAAAATAATTTGAATTCTAATTTTATTTTTGAAAAATCTACTCACTATTGTAAACAATAACAAAAACCCAAAAATATATTGATGCTAAAAACAAAACCCAGAAATCATTTTTTGATCCAACAAGCACAAAATGAAAAAAATAATTTTTTTAACCTTCAACCAAGAGAAAAATGATGCATGAAACTTTGTGTACAACAATTTTCTTCAAATCTATGCAAGATATGAAAAAGCTAAAAGATACTCGGTTAAGATTTTGACCTTGGCTACAAAACCTAGAAATCATTTTTCCTACAAGTGAGTGGAAGCTAAATTTTTGAAACAAAACTGAAAATGGATCCAATAAAAATGGATGGACCAAACCCTTGCAGATTTGACAAAATATGCTAGATTTTGATGAAACAAAATCCAATCTTGACTTACTCTAATGCCCTGGATTTAGTGACAAGGTTTTCAAGACCCCAACTTGCACCCAACCAAACTTTCATGCCAAGATTAGTCCCTCAGATCTAGGAAGAAGTATACAACATTGAAGCTCATATACCATGTAGGAGTTTATGGTGAACTTCTCAAACACCCTAGAATCACCTAGAAGACAAAATAACTTCTAGAAGAGAGAAATGGTAGAAATATTATTCTATCATTAGGATGCAAAAATTACAAATTGAATATAGCAAAGTACATATGAAACCCCTCTTATATAGCCAAGGTTGAGATGTAGTATGTAATATGATGTTAAAATGTTTCATAATCTTATGACATGTGATAACTAACTAACTACCTAAGAAATGATGCTAGATAAGATAAGACTTGTAGAAAAGACAACTCATCCTTCTAGAAAGAATCTTATATCTTAAGCAAACATGTGAACCTATCACCTAGTAAATGATACCTAGGAATAAAATTAAATTCCCAAGTAAACTTATGTAAGAGTAATTAAATAATTAATTACACAACCAATAATCTATTCAAATTTTTATGTTAATTTGTGTAACTCTATTTTTCTAAATTTTCATTTGCCACTTAGATGTCAATTTGTGTAACTCTATTTTTCTGAATTTTCATTGCCACTTAGAGGCCTAGTTATGCCCCTCATGATCTTGCATAGGCCCATGAAGATAAGCATCCTCTACCAATAGTGTTGAAGATGTTAATGAAGTCTCACAACACACAGGAAATAGGATCCAAAGGTCCTCCATGACACCAACAACCATTATAAAATATCTATAGAGGAAAGAGAATGGTTTCGATGGTTTGGATGGTTGTATAGGAGTTTTTTTAAGTCAAACCCTCATATTGGTTTTTCCACCTCCATGGAAAACCTTAGACAAGATAATGAAAATAGATGTGATATGATAAAGACAACAATATGCTAACAAATAAAGATAATGATCTTGAATAAAAAACTTGAATAGTTACCACACAAAATTTATGGATCTTGTTAGTGTAGTAAGGAAGTGACGAGAATCTCCAATATGATAATGAACTATTCACAAGATGAGCTCATATTTGCAATTGTAATGGAATTTACTCTAAAAGTTGTAGAAGAGTATTTTGGAATATATGAGTATAGAAAATATGGAGAATATTGTGAATGAGAGAGGTGTTACAAAGTGGTGGAGAATAAGAATATAATGAAGAAAGTTGAAGAATGAATCAATCATCCTCAAGAAAGAGGGATTTTTTTATTCAAATAGCTTACTCGAATGACTCTCGATGGGGTTGCAGGTTGGAAGAGGAATTATGATTCTAGAACACAATAGGTGTAATATCTAAATGACCAACTTAGTCATATATTTTCATGGGATGCTAGCATTGCTTGTGATCATCATCACGACACCCATAATTTTGTGTGAAAATCATACTTAGTAGTCAATTTTTTTGGAATGCTAGATGGTGAGAGATGGTTTCAGTTGAGACAAAGCATAATTACTTTAATTTATCTAAAGAGGAAGGCATATGTAACATGAAATTGCATAGGATGTAATTTATGACATTACAATATCATTCATCACGAAGTGATAAATCCATGTCACTACCAAAATATCCCACAAAATCATGATATTAAGTTGTATATGGCATTGTGATAACCATCTCCTAAATGAAGATAATGCATGGCTTAAGCACAATAACTCAATTGTAACACTAGTGCAACTCTAGAAGATAAAGTAGAAAGAGAATATCCAATTCTAAGAAGATTAAAAAAACTATGTAACTACACAAATCTCCCACTAAATAGTGATCCAAAGACACACATGCCATTATAATCAATAACTATAGATTCTAGAGTACAAGAATCTCATGTACTTCAAATATCATTTTTGTGTATCACTATAATGAAAATACCAATGCACCAAGGTGACCAAGAAATTTTAACCCAATAGAGTCCATATAAGATAGCACACAATAAATAAACACATGTGATATTGCAAAAGTTCTAGTAAAATCGAGACAACCAAAGAAAACATATACATTCTTCATTCACTCAAATGTCAAATAAACTCTAGATTTGATTTGTTGCAAACCCATAATAGAGTAACCATAGTTTAGTAACCCAATACACAACCTCACAAAAATGTTAAAGTGACAAGGCACATAACAACACTTCTACACTTGAGAAGGATACTTGTAATCAACCTTGTCAAATTATACATGTAAATCTACAACTATCACCATCTAGAAAAACCTGGAACAATAGTCTCTTTATATATCTATAGAAGAACAAAATTTAAAATTAACATGGAAAAACTACAAAACCATCCATGCAAATCTAAAACTAATTATATGTCTAAAAATTCAAAAATTTGGAAAACAACTAATATGTGATTTGAAACAATGAAATATTATATTTATGTAAATCTATATATTTAAAAAAAATAGGAAATCTACATAACACATAGAGCTGAGCAACATGAATCTAAAAACATGAAAGTAGAAATATCTAAAATGATCAGAGGGTTGTCTAGAAAATTCAAGCCATAAAAATGTCAATTTCACAACCATCATTGAGTACATGTAGATAGAGGAACTGGGTTGTTTAGGAGTTTCCAAGCCACCAAAATACCAACTCCACAACCCATAATAAGAAAATGATAATCATCTAATGCTTTCATGAGACTAAGAGATGAAATCATGACCCCAATATTAACAATCCTTATAGTAGTCACCAAAGCTAGTGCTTTCCCATGTGGCCAAGTGATAAAAAACAAACACTCAACATGAACACTCTTTCACTACACACAACCATAGGATAAAGGAAAATAACCACCATGTTAGAGGATAATCTCATGCTATCAATATGGAGATCTAGGTCATAGCCACACAACATGCATACACCTAACCAAATCCATTGAATCTCTCCACCATTTCACTTGTGTTTTCCATACTATTTCCAAAAATAACAAGCTAGTTCCATTGCAAAATCTATCTCATAAAAAATAATAAATAACTAATTCTTTCCAATATATTCCAACAAGATTACCAAGCTAAGAAATCATTAATAGGGGAATACTCAGAAGCAAATCACCATTGATTAATCACATGAAAGTCCATGTAAGTAAATTGTAAGTACATACAACTTACATGCAAACCAAAGAACCACCTTTACTCTAATATAAAATTTTAGAAAAAGATACCTACAAAATATTTAATAATTAAATTAGATCTTTATAATTTTTAAATATTATTGACATTTCCACACTAATCCTTGAAAGATATTAAAACACTTATTAGATCCACAAGAATTTTAGTGACATTTCAACATGTGAATAACAATTATAAAAGAAAGAAGAGAGATGAGAAAAATCTGCCACAACAAAAGAAAATTGTTATCCTATGGAAACCCTTTCATAAAGACCTCAGTCTCTAAAACACCAAACCAAATATATTATTGAACAATGATAAACTAGTTGTTATATAATATCAAGTTATTGCCTCCATTTGAGGAAGCCATCAATGGTAGACACTCTCGCCACCCAAGCGGTATCATATGTAGACAGACTTATTTCCCCATCTTGCAACTAGTTCCTCTGTTCTCTTATCCATCTCATCCAAGGGTGCATGAAACAATAACACTCAATTAGATTTTGGGATTTCCCAAATTTGCTACATCTAACTGCACATCTTTTATTTCCTCTCAGAGATTTGGGTTCTACATTTTTAGAGACAAAATCACTCTCAGTAACTACTAATAGATGTAACACTCATTATCAGTTATCAAATAATTGATCAAGTGTTACATATATCAACAGTTATGTTATTGTTTCAAGCACCCTTGGAAGAGATCGATAAGAGAATAGAGGAATTGATTGCAAAGATCAAATAACTTTTAAATTCCATGCAAGATGAAGTTCTTTAATCTGTTGTTCAATCTCACAAAAGAAAGAGACTAGATGGAAACAAGTTATTCGCCATCATCATATCAAGATATTGGGTGAATACCATAGTGTCAATAGCACTGGGAGCAAATACCCTGACACCAATATTTTCTATGAACAAATTCTTTCAGGTCATATTATGGAGAAGCTTGAGCTTCTAGCCAACTTTCTGAATCTCATCAGTCAGATAGGGCATCTTATGAATGATGTTAGAACATTCTAGGTGATCCTCACCTTGCCTCCCTTCACTTTAACCCTTTTTAAACATGTTTTGAGTATGTTTTTAGCTAAAAAATGCTTACAGGAATGAAGACACCCTTCTAAATGCCATCGAGGACATGCAAGATTTCATTAAAAGGTCTTCGTATGAACCACCTTTGTAATAGTTTACTGTTATGTGGTCTTGAAAGTTCAACTTCCATTGTAGAATAGAATGCTTATTCCAAAAGTTACTCAATAAAACTTTATGCCAATATGGTGGGCATTATATTTGTCTATGGCAGGCACCAAGCACCATAAAACTTAGCCCTTCATTGCCCCTTGTTTTTAGTAAATAATTTATAGATTAATTTTATATTTGTAATGGTGAAAAATTTATATTGTGTAGTTTATGGATGGATAACTATGAATGTTTATTTGATCTTATATTTATTGGATAATTAAAGATGAAGATATAGGTGTCAAGGTTGATATCAATAATATTGTCTCAATGTAAGAGTGTTCGTCTCTCAAATGTTTACAAGGAATCTTCAACATATCTTATATTGTTGTAAAGCTGACAATTTTTTCAATAAACCCTTTTAATTTCATCAAATTTGGATAAAGAAAAAGTCGTCAGCCATTTTTTGTCATATCGCCACTTTTTGGACCCCCATGATCCTATACTCACCCACCTAGTAGAGTGGTGGTACAAAGCTACTTATCATAATGTTTCCTCAATGACTCCTTATGATGACTAAGCTATGGTACTTATCCATCATCCTTGAGTACTTGTGTTTCATGTTCTTTATAGGCTTCAATAATTGAGCACATTTTGGCCAAACATGAAGAAATATCTCCCTTAAGGCCAATTGCACACAACCCAAAATTACATGAAATGGAAGGTGAATCACCATTAGACTAATGGTAATTTTGATATTAATGATTGCCACCCTTTACTTATCTAAACCTATATTCAACTTTCATCATACAAAATGAACAATCACATGTTAGCTCCCAAACTTTATAGCTCCTATCAAGTGATCTAATGCATAGGTGAGGTATCATATGAATTCACACTTCCACCTTATCAAATCTTCCCATTTGATGCAAGAGCATCTAGTGGTGTGAGGGAAATCTTTCATCACCCAAAAATATGCTTTCCGAGTATGTGCAAGATCATGATGGGCCAAAAAGTGGCAATATGATGGGTATGTGGCTGATGACTTTTTTTTTACCCAAAATTGATGAAATGAAAAGGTTTTTTAAAGGAGATTCTCAGCTTTCCACCAATAGAAATTATGCTTTACTTTGAATTTCATAAGTAATTATTATTCATTTTCTATTTGAATTACGATTAAAGTCCTAATTGGTAGGTTGATTGAAAAAATCTATAGCTTTCAAATGTTATCAATTTTTTGAATCCAAAACATGCATCACATTCTATGCTTCACATACTATAGGATTAAAAATAATAATTTGAATTTCATGAAGTTTTAACCAAGTTAAGGTGGTCGACATAAGTTTTATATTTTTAATTTTTAATAAAAATTCATAATTAATTATTTACTTGGAAAAAATTACAAAAAAATATGCATCACATCAGGACATGAGTCCTCTACTTATATCTAAAATCTTATAAAAAAATATTATTATTTTATTATGGTTATGGTGGTCAGACAAACACCTACTTCTTATTTTTTCCCTGAAATTTAAGTACTATTGAATTGAAAGTTCAAATTTTCACCAAATAGATTTTTTTTTTAATAGAAAAACCTAGTATTTTAGAATCTACATTCAATTTTCTATAGATTCTTTTCTTATATATTTTTGAAATAATATAGATAAATTATTCAAATTTTTACATCAAGTTGCCTAACTCTGATTTTTTTGATTTTTTTGCCACTTAAGGGCCTATTTTTTCCATGATGATCCTAAACATACCCTTCCATTTATGTTCTTGTTTTTTGATTTTTGTAGATATTTTTGCATTTCTCCTTTTTCTGCTCAACTGCTATTTTTAGCAAGTGTGAATTTTAAGGCGTGGGAAGACATAAATTAATGGGAAGGTTCAAGATCGAAAAATAAGCACTTTGGCAAAAGATTCAGGTCAAGATCATTCACAGTTTGAAAGTTATTCAAGTTCCAGTTTTTGCTTTTTTCCCTAAAAAACCTTCCGAGTCCAGTTTTGTCACAACTCCTCTCCTCCCAATTGCATATTTTGATAGAATTTAATGCTAAAGGTAAAAGCATGTTCACATTTGATATTCATGAAATGATGTTTATCTCCACATTTCCTAAAACCTCAACAAGTTGGGTCTAGCCATTAACTATTAATGAGAAAGGAATCTGATAAAGATGTTTGAATGGAAAGCAAATTGTATTCACCAACTATGGGAGTAAAGGTGCAGACATGTGAATTAAATTTCTATAATTACAGACCCACTGGCAAGCATACATTGCGCCATCCACAACCACCCAAAATAGACTTTTGATCACCTCAGCCCACCCATATTTCTCACGTTGGATTTTAATTCAAATGCCATAATAAATTATGGAGCTAACTCGTAAACTACAGTGGAAAAGAATTTAATGCAATTCTATCTATAAATTAAATGTATGGGCCTATGTTTTGGGGCATCTCCGATTACTTGTGTATTTGATGTCTTGGAAGGGATTCCAGAGGAGTGTTATACTACAGATTTGTGTAGGAGGTGAATGTGGGTATTAGGCGCCTCCCTACTTCAGACCCCCAACCAGGAATCAACGCTAAGAGTAGGATTCAAAGAATTTTTATTTTTTTTTAGAGTGACTGTGTGTGTGGTATCATTGGCACCCACTTCTTATCTTATCATCATACTTCAGAATTCCATCAAATTTGGCTGTGGATTCATATTGTTTTATATGTAAAGTGTTAATTTGGATAACATATTTTCCACAATCTCAAGAGTAGAATGGTTTTTTTTTAGAGATAGTGTATAATACAATACACACTTGAATAATATTTTAAAATAATGATCATTCCAATACCTGAGTCTAGTGGAATTAGTACATGCAGTAATCAAATTTAAATAAAACGTTTACTATTAGGAATCCTTAGTAACTGTGCAAATTGTGAGAATGCAACATTATAAAGGAGGAAATGAGAGCAGTTAATATTATGTAGAAGAAACAATTGGTAAATAAGAAAATTATTTATTATCAGGGTTATGAGATTCAAAAAAATATCTTTGACATAATTATAATTTTTCTTTCTTTCATTCAATACTTGTCACCAAATTGATATTCTAAGGGAAAAAAAAATTACTCTAATGCATGTGCCTTATTTTGCAACACATACAACGGTTACTTCTTTTTAGCTTAAGATTAAATTGATTAAATGATACTGCCCTTCACTTCTCCTAAATATTAGGCATGTTGTTAGGGGTGCATCCTCATATAAATATTTCATATCCGATGGAATGTGCATCCCATTAGAATAATGAGCAAAGAAGCTTCAAGTAAAAATAATCTCCCCATGATTTCCTAAACTTTAGGCTCATAAGATCCACACTCTTCTTTAAAGCCTAAATACTAGGGAAGAAAGTAGCCTGAATGGAATATTTCCTTTAAAAAGAGGAAGAGAATAGTAGGTGTTAATATTTAAAAAAAAAAGATTAGTTAAATTTTTTTGAACTTTTTCAAATATTCTATTTAGATGAATAGTATAGGTTAATATCTTTAAAGAAAAGATTAGTTAACATTTTAACTTTTCAAGATATTTTTTTTCAAATACTTCTTTTAAGGGAATATTCATAGGAAGATAGTTTCCTTTAGTATAATCTTTATTTTTAGAAAAATGTAATTGTTATCTAGTGTGGTTAGGTTTGGAAATTTTCAATAGATTTAAAGATAGCATTAATCCCAAAACCATGTAATAATATCAATAAACTTCGTTGACATAGATAGTTAAAAAAAACACTCGAACTTATAAAATATAATGAGTTAAATAAATAAATAAATAAAAGTTTCCTAGACATTTATTAATATTGCTCTTTGATTGACTATAGCCAAGCATACAAGTTCTTTTTTTTTTAACTCTAGTAAACCTTCTATTAACACATATTGGGTCTAGACTTCAATTTCAAATATAGATGAAATGAAACCTATTCTTACCTAGTAGTAACCTTCTATAAGAAATAGACAACAAAAAAACTTCATCCAACAACCCTAGTTAATGGATAGTTTATTACTTTTCATAATTTAGTCATGAAAATGTTGATTTCCTAGTGCTACATAAACTATTTAGAAGTGTTATATGTTTAAGAAATAGGACAATAAACCTTGCAACAAATATTGATGATATTAAAAAGTGATTTCTTTTAACTTTCTAAGGGAAGTAGGGAATAATATATGTTATGAAATTTTCTGAAATAATGCATGCATTCAATTTAAGTACTTGCTTAATTTATGTTGCTTGGGATTAAATTTATGAATGGATACTATTTAGCTACTAAATAAATGGTTAAATTAATTTCTTCAATGTTTATGACACTTAATTACTAAGATTACAACTTATTATAAGTTATTGACCAATGCTCGTTGTTTCATCTAATCATCATGGGTTTAGATTCCTAATGAATATTGTTAAAGTTACCATGCATTATGAGCTTTCTTTTCCTAATAAATATTTAAGTATGTTAGATATTGATTTAGAAACTAATAAAAGAAGGAAAAACAAAACCAATAGTGTTCAGTATTAATGGTGCCTGTGGTTCACATTTATGCGTAAAGCTGTCATGCTTGAGCTACTGCATCTATAGCCTAGTACAGCTGCAATAATGGCATCTGTGGCATCGTCCCTATAAATCACCAAGGAGAAGTAAGGAAAATTGGATAATTTAATCCAAAGGGGGGGAAATCCCCTTTGGATCAATAATCTAAAAAGATAAAACAAAAATGAATCAAATGCGCTAGTGACAACCTAGAAAACTATAACTTAGGAATTTTCAATTCAAGATATAATCGTGTGGATAATTTATTAGGAAATAATTTAAATGGGTCAAGGGAGACGAACATCATTAGGGAGTAGGGCTAGATGAATTTTATTAGATAAACAATAAATGGTCAAGGCAATCATTTATTATCCATGCTTCCCATCATGGGTAGCAACCGCACAGGAACTGTCTAGGGGAAATAAAAACCCTAGAAAGGGTTGTGTACCCGCTTTATAACAGTTCACATAAACATAGCCTAGAAAATAGAACTACATATTTTACACCTTGATCCCGTTTGGAAGTAGGGTATGTAGGCAGTCTGGGAAACGAAGGATGCTCCCAATACTCAGGTGCTCGGGAATGGGGTTAGGGGTTGGAGAGATCACATAACTAGTTATAAGAGATAATCAACTAAAATACATACAACTATACTCAGAAGAATCCTATATGGATTGCTTGATTCCCTGGGGCCATTAGGCTAAATTCCAAGGTGGGTTTCAAGTTTAGAATTATAATTTACATACCCCTGAGGACGACAACCTCGGTACACTTTTGGTAGAAAGTGTGGTCATCAGGGAAGCGTCTTAGGATTTGAATGATCCTAATGAGTTCAAGACTCTGGCCAGAGCACATACCTATCATATGATAGATTCCTGCCTCATTTAGGTGGATGTCTATTCTGATTATATGAATAGATGAAGTGAATTCTTGTTCCATATGAACAGATGATATACCTATCCTGTATGGATAGAAGTCCCTAAGTATACTTGTGAATGGATACTTGAAAAAAAAATTAGTGGTATCTCGATTAAAATTAATTAGGTCCTTACATGTGGTATCAGAGAAAGATTCAAAAACTAGGCCTTGAGCTTACTACAACTCATGCAATTGAAATATGTATTTTAAAAGTTATATGAAAGAAGCATCCTTTCTCAAACATTGGAATCATACTAACATGAGAATAATTAAACAGGAATTCTAAATGCCAAGGGGAAGGGCAACTCGAGCTAGGGTTGGTTGAAGACCAAAGGGGATCAAAAATGACAAACCACAGGCTCAGAGAAGGAATAAGGATGGGATTGAAGCGATAATAGAACTGTTAACTGAACAGAGAGAAAAAATCAACTCTTTGGAGCAAACGGTACAAGAACTTCGAACAAGACAAGACAATATCAAAAACATAGTTGAACCTGAAATTCAAAACCCTCATGAAGGAGATGATCCAGAGGAGAACATAATTGCACCTAGGAGGGAAAATCCTATTCTTGAATTGAGTAAGGACTTGAAAAAAATTTCCCCTCCAAAATTTGATGGGAAACAACTAGGAGAAGGGGCAGAAAATTGGCTTAATGAAATGGAAAAGTATTTTGAGTTAAGGGATATCAGCGAAACTACTAAGGCCTTATGGGGGTCCTACCAACTTGTTGGTGAAGCAGCTAGCTGGTGGACTAATGTGAAGGAACAAAATAAGTACACCAAGGAGGATATAACATGGGAACAATTTGTTGAGCACTTTCATAAAAGGTGGCTACCACAATTGTTTTTTGATGAGAAGATGACTGAGTTTCACAACCTTCACCAAGGATCTCTGACAGTTCAACAATACTGGGATAGGTTTTCCAAACTACTAAAATATGTGCCAATATATCAACAGGATGAAAAGAGCCAAACCAAGAAATTCATTTTGGGATTAAATACCAACATAGGAGTAGAGGTTGACATGCATGGACCGGAAGGTATGAATGAAGTGTTAGAGAAATCCTTAAAGCAAGAGAGGAAGTTACAATCTTTAACTTCAGCAAGACAATCTCTTAGGAGTAATAATTTCAAGAGGAAACAAGAATTCAAAAGGAATAAAAACTTCAACAAGAACCTAAGGAACAATTCATCGGAAAGAAAACCACCTCCAAACCAGAATCAAAGTTACAATGTGAATAACACTAATAGAAACAACTTCAACAAAAATGAACCAAGGAACTATAATTGGCCAACCTAGCTCAATGAAGCAAGCAATAACCAACCTAAACATCCAGTACCACAAGGTCCACCAGGTGGATGTTTCATGTGTGGAGGGAATCACTTTGCTAGACAATGTCCAAGGATGCAAAGTCAGATGAAAGCAAATCAACCTCAAAGGGGACCTACACAAAGGATTCATGCAGTAGTAAGAAATTGATGCACTCAATTCCAAAATGTGCCTATAGAGACTACAGGTACACTCTTTGGGAAACTAGTCTCAATTCTAATAGATACTGGATCATCTAAATGTTTTATTTCACCTAAATTTGTAAGGAAAAATGTATTTAAAGTTAATCATATGGAATCATCATGGACAGTCCAGTATGGGGATAAGGCAGTTAAAGAGGTGACCCAGTGTCTATTTGATGCAGAAATACAATTTCCTAACTTTAATACAAAGGTAGACCTTTATGTGGCACCTTTAGGATCATATGACACGATCATTGGAATGAGTTGGCTAACAAACCACCAATCAAATGTAGACTGTTACAACAAATGGGTAGAATTTTTAGATGATGTAGGAAAAAGGGTTGTGATTCAAGGGAAACATAGACCTATAAGTATGGAAATTATATCTGCCATGCAAATGAAAAGAGAAAAGAGAAAGGGGGCTCTAGTATACATGGTTACCATGGATGAAAAGGAAGAAGGGGATATTCCAACCCTCCAAAATTCTCCTTACCTTCAAGATTTTATGATGTATTTCCAGAAGAACTACCAGGGTTACCCCCAAAAAGAAAATTTGACTTCTCCATTTATATAGTTATAGGAGCTGAACTTGTGTCTAAGGCACCCTATCAAATGAACACAGCTGAGCTAGTAGAACTCAAGATGAAATTAGAAGAATTGCTTGGGAAAGGTTTCATAAGACCAAGTGTATCCCCTTAGGTAGTACCAGTTTTGTTCATTAAAAAGAAAGATGGAACCTTAAGACTATGTATTGATTATAGAATGCTTAACAAAGTCACCATAAAGAATAGGTACCCTTTACCATGCATAGAGGATCTCTTTGAACAAATGAAAGGAGCAACTATGTTTTCTAAGATAGATCTTTGATCAGGGTACCACCAACTCAGGATAAGGAAGAAGATATCCCGAAAACAACCTTCAGAACAAGGTATGGGAATTATGAATTTACAGTTGTACCTTTTGGTGTGACTAATGCTCCAGCTGCCTTTATGAACTTGATGAATAGTGTGTTCCATGATTTCTTGGATAAATTTGTCTTGGTCTTCTTAGATGATATCTTGATTTATTCCAAAAATGAGGAGGAACACCTAACACATCTTCAGTTAGTTTTGCAAAGGTTGAGAGAACATAGGCTATATGGGAAACTATCAAAATGTGCATTCTTTAAAAAGAGAATACATTACTTAGGTCACATCATTTCAGAAGATGGTATTGCAGTAGATCCAGATAAGATAAAAGCCATAGAGGAATGGTAAATACCAAAAAATGTGTCTGAGGTAAGAAGTTTTATGGGACTTGCAGGATATTATTGGAGATTCATAGAAGTATTCTCAAAAATTGCAAATCCAATCACTTCATTACAAAGAAAGGGTAAGAAATTCTTGTGGATTGAATAGTGTGATAAGGCATTTCAAAATTTGAAGGAAAATTTAACCACTACACCTATCTTAAAGGTTCCATAACCAAATGGATACTTCATAGTTGTGACAGATGCTTCCATTGAAGGTCTAGGTGGGGTACTCATTCAGGATGAAGGTGTGGTAGCATATAAATCAAGGAAATTGAAAAATCGTGAAGTAAACTATGCAGCTCACGATTTGGAACTTGCAGCAATTGTACATGCTCTTCAGAAATGGAGACATTTTCTCTTAGGAAAGCCATTTGAGTTAAAAACTGACCATCAAGGACTCAAGTACATCTTCACGCAACCTCACTTGAATGCTAGACAAAGAAGATGGTTAGAATTTCTAAGCGAATATGATTTTGAGATAGAATATATTAAGGGAAAAGAAAATAGGGTTGCAGATGCACTAAGCAGAAGGAGGCACTTGATGAATATTGTAATATTCAAAACTACTTTTAAGGAAAAAGTTCTAAATGAACAAAAAGAAGATTCATTGTATAAACAGGTCAAATCGACCTTACAAAGTGATCCAACTGATCCTAGAATAAGGGTGTATTATCTGGATGGTGACAAATTGCTTCGATATAACAATAGGATATATGTTCCAAACTCCAAGGAGTTGAGAGAGTTGGTTTTAAGTGAAGCCCACAATACCCCTTATTCAAGACACCCTAGGGAAAACAAACTCTATTCAAACCTTAAGAAACTAGATTTTTGGCAAGGAATGAAGAATGACATAGTACTCTATGTAGCTAAATGTCTTGAATGTCAGAGGGTGAAGGAAGAGCATAGCCATCCTACGGGATTATTATACCCCCATGATATACCGCATCATAAGTGGCAAGTCATTAGTATGGATTTTATATAAGGATTTCCTACAATGCCTTATAGGCATAACACAATAATGGTGGTAATTGAAAAACTTACCAAGGTTGCTCACTTCATAGCAGGTAATTTAACAGATGATGCTCCAATTTTGGCTAAACGTTTTATAAAAGAAATTTTTAGGTTACATGGAATTCTAGAAAAGATTATATCCGATAGGGATGCTAGGTTCACTTCAAGGTTTTGGACAACTCTTCAATCAGCTTTGGGGACACAATTAAATTTTAGTATAGCATATCACCCTGAAACAGATGGCCAAACTAAAAGAACAAATCAAACTGTGAAAGACCTTCTACGTATGTACTGTATGGACCAACAATCTAAGTGGGAAGAATATATTCCACTAGTAGAGTTTGCATACAATAACTCTTTTCAAGTCTCCCTAGGGATGGCTCCATTTGAAGCTCTATATGGAAGAGCTTGTTGCACACCTTTGAGTTGGGATAATCTTGAGGATAGAGTGGTAATTGGACAAGATATGTTGAAGGAAATAGAAAATCAAATCAGGTCAATTAGATAGAGGTTAAGGGAAGCAACAGACAGAAAAAAGAGTTATGTGGATAGGAAAAGAACATAAAGGGAATTCACAGTAGGTGAAAAAGTTTTCTTAAGGGTCAAGCCATATAAAAGCTCTATAAGTTTTGGTAAGAAGGCAAATTTGGCACCCCGTTATGTGGGACCCTTCGAAATCATAGAAAGGATAAACCCAGTTGCCTACAAATTGGCCCTACCTCACCAACTAAGTCGTATCCATGATGTTTTCCATATATCTCTTCTTAAGAAGTATGTACCTAATGAGAAACATGTTTTGAATTGGAATACATTACAGGTCCAAGATCCTGGGAAAATAACAATAGAGCCATCACAAATCTTGGAGAGGCGCCAGTACCAATTGCGCAATAGGATGGTTGATCAAAGCAAAGTATAGTGGGATCAATATGATGAGGACAATGCTACTTGGGAAGATACAATTGATTTACAACAATAATTTCCCTTCTTCTTTTAAGCACTATTTAGATGCTATATTTCTTTTTTGTTTCAAAGTACTATCTCTTTACTATATCAAACATATTAAATATATATGCATCGGGACGATGCACAAATAAGGGAGGGAGGATGTCATGACTCCTATCCTCCCAACTGCATATTTTGATAATATTTAATGCTAAATGTAAATGCATGTTCACGTTTGATATTCATGAAATGATGTTTATCTCCACATTTCCTAAAACCTCAGCAAGTTGGGTCTAGCCATTAACTATTGATGAGAAAGGAATCTGATAAAGATCTTTGAATGGAAAGCAAATTGTATTAACCAACTATGGGAGTAAAGGCGTAGACATGTGAATTAAATTTTTATCAGTACAGACCCACTGGAAAGGATACATCACGCCATCCATAACCACCCAAAATAGACTATTGATCACCTTAGCCCACCCATATTTCTCACGTTGGATTTTAATTCAAATGCCATTATAAATTATGGAGCTAATTCGTAAACTATAGTGAAAAAGAATTTAATGCAATTGTATCTATAAATTGAATTTATGGGCCTACATTTTGGGGAATTTCTGATTACCCGTGTATTTGATGTCTTGGAAGGGATTCCAGAGGAGTGTTATACTACAGATTTGTGCAGGAGGTGAACGTGGGTATTAGGCGCCTCCCTACTTCAGACCCCCAACCAGGAATCAACGCTAAGGGTAGGATTCAAAGCATTTTATTTTTTTAGAGTGACTGTGTGTGTGGTATCATTGGCACCCACTTCTTATCTTATCATCATACTTCAGAATTCCATCAAATTTGGCTATGGATTCATATTGTTTTATATGTAAAGTGTTAATCTGGATAACATATTTTCCACAATCTCAAGAGTAGAATGGTTTTTTTTTAGAGATAGTGTATAATACAATACACACCTGAATAATATTTTTAAATAATGATCAGTCCAATACCTGAGTCTAGTGGAATTAATACATGCAGTAATCAAATTTAAATAAAACATTTACTATTAGGAATCCTTAGTAACTGTGCAAATCATGAGAATGCAACATTATAAAGGAGGAAATGAGAGTAGTTAATATTATGTAGAAGAAACAATTGGTAAATAAGAAAATTATTTATTATTAGGGTTATGAGATTCAAAAAAATATCTTTGACATAATTATAATTTTTCTTTCTTTCATTCAATACTTGTCACCAAATTGATATTCTAAGGGAAAAAAAAATTACTCTAATGCATGTGCCTTATTTTGCAACACATACAACAGTTACTTCTTTTTAGCTTAAGAGTAAATCGATTAAATGATACTACCCTTCACTTCTCCTAAATATTAGGCATGTTGTTAGGGGTTCATCCTCGTATAAATATTTCATATCCAATGGAATGTGCATCCCATTAGAATAATGAGCAAATAAGCTTCAAGTAAAAATCATCTCCCCATTATTTCCTAAACTTTAGGCTAATAAGATGCACACTCTTCTTTAAAGCCTAAATACTAGGGAAGAAAGTAGCCTTAATGGAATCTTTCCTTTAAAAAGAGGAAGAGAATAGTAGGTGTTAATATTTAAAAAAAAAAGATTAGTTAATTTTTTTAACTTTTTCAAATATTCTATTTAGATGAATAGTATAGGTTAATATCTTTAAAGAAAACATTAGTTAACATTTTAAATTTTCAAGATATATTTTTTTCAAATTCTTCTTTTAAGGGAATATTCATAGGAAGATAGTTTCCTTTAGTATAATATTTATTTTTAGAAAAATGTAATTGTTATCTAGTGTGGTTAGGCTTGGAAATTTTCAATAGATTTAAAGATAGCATTAATCCCAAAACCATGTAATAATATCAATAAAATTATTTGACATAAATAGTTAAAACAAACACTCAAACTTATAAAATATAATGAGTTAAATAAATAAATAAATAGAAGTTTCCTAGACATTTATTAATATTGCTCTTTGATTGACTATAGCCAAGCATACAAGTTCTTTTTTTTTTCAACTCTAGTAAACCTTCTATTAACACATATTGGGTCTAGACTTCAATTTCAAATATAGATGAAATGAAACCTATTCTTACCTAGTAGTAACCTTCTATAAGAAATAGACAACACAAAAACTTCATCCAACAACCCTAGTTAATGGATAGTTTATTACTTTTCATAATTTAGTCATGAAAATGTTGATTTCCTAGTGCTACATAAACTATTTAGAAGTGTTATATGTTTAAGAAATAGGAAAATAAACCTTGCAACAAATATTGATGATATTAAAAAGTGATTTCTTTTAACTTTCTAAGGGAAGTAGGGAATAATATATGTTATGAAATTTTCTGAAATAATGCATGCATTCAATTTAAGTACTTGCTTAATTTATGTTGCTTGGGATTAAATTTATGAATGGATACTATTTAGCTACTAAATAAATGGTTAAATTAATTTCTTCAATGTTTATGACACTTAATTACTAAGATTATAACTTATTATAAGTTATTGACCAATGCTCGTTGTTTCATCTAATCATCATGGGTTTAGATTCCTAATGAATATTGTTAAAGTTACCATGCATTATGAGCTTTCTTTTCCTAATTAATATTTAAGTATGTTAGATATAGATTTGGAAACTAATCAAAGAAGGAAAAACAAAACCAATAGTGTTCAATATTAATGGTGCCTCTGGTTCACGCTTATGGGTAAAGCCGTCGCGCTTGAGCTACTACATCTATAGCCTAGTATAGCTGCAATAACGACATCTGTGGCATCGTCCCTATAAATCGGTGGGGAGAAATAAGGAACATTGGCTAATTTAATCCAAAGGGGGGGGGGAAATCCCCTTTGGATCAATAATCTAAAAAGATAAAACAAAAATGAATCAAATCCGCTAGTGACAACCTAGAAAACTATAACTTAGGAATTTTCAATTCCAGATATAATCGTGTGGATAATTTATTAGGAAATCATTTAAATGGGTCAAGGGAGACAAACATCTTTAGGGAGTAGGGTTAGATGAATGTTATTAGATAAACAATAAATGGTCAAGGTGATCATTTATTATCCATGCTTCCCATCATGGGTAGCAACCGCAGAGGAACTATTTAGGGGAAATAAAAACCCTAGAAAGGGTTACGTACCCGCTTTATAACAGTTCACATAAAAATAGCCTAGAAAACAAAACTACATATTTTACGCCTTGATCCCGTTTGGAAGTAGGGTATGTAGGTAGTATGGGAAATGAAGGATCCTCCCAGTACTCAGGCGTTCAGGAATGGGGTTAGGGGTTGGAGAGATCACATAACTAGTTATAAGAGATATTCAACTAAAATACATATAACTATACTCGGAAGAATCCTGTATGGATTGCTTGATTCCCTGGAGCCATTAGGCTAAATTGCAAGGTGGGTTTCAAGTTTAGAATTACAATTTACATAACCCCGAGGATGACAACCTCGGTATACTTGTGGTAGAAAGTTTGGTCATCAGGGAAGCGACTCAGGATCCGGATGATCCCAATGAGTTTGAGACTCTGGCCAGAGCACATACCTATCATATGATAGATGCCTACCTCATTTAGGTGGATGCCTATTTTGATTATATGAATAGATGAAGTGAATTCTTGTTCCGTATGAATAGATGATATACCTATCCTGTATGGATAGAAGTTCTTGAGTATACTTGTGAATGAATACTTGAAAAAAAAAATAGTGGTATTTCGGTTAAAATTAATTAGGTCCTTACAAGTTTGAGGCACTAAATGGTTCCAGATGGGCCCGAAAATTTGCAGAAACCCCAAAATAGTTGTCATAGGCCTTACTATGTGCCACATTTTCCTTTTGAGACCTTTCCGAAAAGGTATTATCATTGAAAATCCGATGGTCAGATTAAAAGTTATGGCTTCCAGAAGTTGTTGCATATTATAGAAATGTGCTAATTATTGAATGTGAATTTAAATTTGAATTTCAAATTGTAATTTTTGGTTCCAAACTATGAAAACTCATCTCTTGAATGTTGTTTTTGGTTCCAAACCAGAAAGGGGGTTATTTATGGGCTAGTTTTGGATTTTTGGGTAGCTTTTTGGGGAAAAGAGTTAACATGCTGCGAAAAGGGGATTTTCTATAATTTCTATAATTTTTCTAAAACTTCTATAGATTGCATGTGTAGAGCTCAAGGATTTTGGATCATCTACATGTAATATTTTCATTATTGAATAATAATAAGGTTTGCTAGTTGTGCGCATTATTTATGTGTCTCAGGTTTGCTCCCTTGTCACCATTTTTTAAAAATGTTTATTGTTTGAAGAAGCTCATTGGAATTTCTACTCAACCACCAATAGAACTACCTTAATTGCATGACAATAGATTAATATGTTTGAAACTCAATGTTGTTTTGGATAAATTCAAAAAGTAGTTACACAATCATTCTATTGAGGAGATATTAGTCTAATGGAAGGGTTTTCAACTTGAATATGCCACAAGGGAGTCCACCAACATTCTCTCTATATTTCCTCATCTCAATCTTTAAGGACAAATCTTTTTGAAGGGGGATGCAATGTTCTATACCCCTTCCTAGTTTATGTTAGCTACTATTTGTTGAGTGCATATGATTTGAAAGTTTCCCTTAGGTAGAGTAATAGGGGTGCATGTTCTTTATAATTTATCCCACTAGTTGTTAAAATAAAATAATTATCCCACTTTTATAGGATGGTAGTAGTGTCATTTAGAAAAAATCTATATATTGTAATAAATTCAATTGAAATCCATCTTAGAATACTTGTAATTGGAGTATATTTCTCTATTTGGTGTAATACCCCTCATGTTGCTGATACTTTTGATATTCTTTTGTGTTGGTTTTGTACTTGGTTTGTGATGGTGATTATTTCACTGGATTAATTTGTGTGGATTTGCTAGTTAGTTGGTTTGATGCACATGATATTACTTATGATGTTTGATGATACATTATGTGGTGATTATGTTATTTGGATATGTTATAGCTTTCCTTAATTATATATGTGGTGATGTTGTGATTCTATGTTTCTATGGTTTCTGATGTGTTTGCTAGTGAGTCTTGATGAAAGGATGGAGTAGCATCACTCACTCACAAGTGCTCTGCTACCCCGCAACTACCTTTCACGGTGTGTCTGCTTTGGAGATTTACATGCTACTTGAAATTTGTTTCTATGTAGGTTGCAGGTATTGGACACCAACTCCACCTGTTTGATAGGTCTGAGGATATCTCATAAACCCAACAAGTATGATGTTGAAAAGTGAGTTGATAAGGAAGTGTCCCTGTCTCAACTTCGTTACCTCATTGTGAGTCTTACGGTGTCATTTTCTTGACCTCGTCTTTGTTTTAGTAATGGTTAGTGTTGATTATTCATTTTAGTTTGTAAATGTTTGTTATTTAATTAATCTTTATTTCATGTATGATTAATTAATGTTATTTTGTTGATATAAATTAATTGTAGGAAATTGTAGTTAAGTTAAATGTTAGTTTTTAATATTATAAATTAAAGTTATTTAATTAATTAATAGGGATAAATTAATTAATTTAAATAAATAATGTTGTTGAGGATTATAGATTATCTTTTTCAAAAATTTAAATTATAAAATTTAAAGATATTATCATGTGAAGATAAAGATTAAAAATATTGAATTTTTAATTCATTTAGTGGGATAAATGTGAGCTTTAAAATTAGGGAAAAGAACCAATGCATGTTGTAGATTTTTTCAAAAAGAAAGAGCTTTATTATTTTTATTATTGTGGAAAAAAAGGGGATTTTCTTCACAGGAATGGTTTTGGTGTTTTGGGAGAGGAAGTAACAAGGCTTTTGAAATACAAGTGTGTTCTTCTTTGTAATTTGTCTGTGAAAAGAAAAAGGAAATATATTGATCTAGAAGTTAGCTGAAAGAAGTGGTTGGAGAAGAAGTTGTTGAAGAAGGAAGAAGTTCGTGAAGATTATTTTCGAAAGGAGGAGAGTTGCCATGCTTGTGGATTCGACATCAAATGAAGGAATCCAGGTTCCTTTTTTCTCCATTTAATTCTTTTGTTATGTTAGCTTCTGTAAGAAAAATAAATATCTTGCCTGTCATGCCTAAAATTTGATGATCATATTAAAAGAAGATTGTGTTTTTGAAAATTTGTTTTGGTGAAACTTTTGAACTTTATGTAGAAAACTATGCAAAACCCTCTGGTTCTTCTACAATAAAATTAGTTGTGAAATACATGTTTGGAAAAGAAAAAAACTTATTTTGGGGTTAAAATATGCATGACCAGATTTGTATTTTGTCTGGAAGAAAATCAGACTGTTGTTTTTTTTTATATATATATTCTATTCTTTTAAGCAAATATCTATGAAAAAAAAAATTAATGCTACAAGGGGGGCTGAGTTTCTATTTTCTTTTAATATATATATATATATATAATTATATTTAAAAATAATAATATAATATAAAATTTACAGAATAAAATTTTTAATTGAGTTGGGGGAGGGTCGACGGTGCCAAACCCACCCCCGCCCCTGCTATGTGTGGAGGACACAGCCACCCATGGCTACATACAACAACCTGTGGCTATTGGGCACAACCACGGGTGGGGTTGCAGCCTCCCCATGTGAAGGGGAAGGTCCGTAGTGTCTCCCCCCCTGCATTTTATTTTTTGGCTAAAATTTAATTTCTTTAATTTAAATTTATTTAATCTAAATTTAATTTAATTTTTATTGTTAAATCATATATATATATATATAGGTATGTATGTATATATATATATATATATATTTAAATATATAAGTGTGTGTGAATACATGTGATGGTTCTATTGTTAATTTTATTATGCCAACTTAAATATATGGGTTATATATATATATATATATATATATAATATACATACATACAAACATATATATATATATATATATATATATATATATATATATATATATATATATATATATATATATATATATATATATATATATATATATATATATATATATATATATATATATATATATATGTATGTATGTATGTATGTATGTATGTATGTATATTTTTATATACTTGTTGAAATTATGGAAAACATTTATGAGGGTTGTTTGCAATGATCTCATGTTTTTATTAGACAAATTGAAAGAAAATATTTTATCAAACCAAATTGAGTGATTTTAGCAAATTAAATAGATTGGGAAATTTGAATGTTTATTTTATCATGGTTGAAATCATGCAACGACTTATTTTAAATGGTGTTTGTTGAGTCATAGTAAACTCGTGTTTCTAATGAAATCTTCAAGTTGTGTAATTGTTTAACTCTTGAATTATCATTGAGTTAATTGTTGTTTTGCTTAATTGGGTTATGGTCATGTGGGAAAATGCTTAAGTTAGTTTATCCTTTTTATAGGAGCTTAAGTTGTTTAAGAATTTTGGAGGCATGGGAAAATGGTGATTTGTTTTATGGTCTTTTAATTTGATGTTGTTTACTATTTGACTTTAATCGTGATTTTAAGTTTACACTTGGGTTGTACCCATCTTTATGGGTGTTGATTCATATGATTATTAGTGAGATGATTTTACTTCATGGGTGTTCTATTTTGTGATTCAATTTTCTTGTTGGTACAACCCCTTGAAATTAGATGTTATATTTTGGGTTTCTAAGGAGAGTGGCTCTACGTGGGTGCCAACACACAAAGGGGTTGTCAGGATAACCCATGTTAGAGTTAGAGTAACAAGTGATAATCTAATTAATTAATTAATGGCTGGGTGGTAAGACATTGATAAGATAAGTTTGGATGCCTCATCCACCTATTAAGGCTTTCATAGACTAAAGGTGGCTCGAGAAGGCCGTGGTTGGAAATATCATTGCCTTGTCTTCATGAGAGGTTAATAGTTTCGCATGAGTCACCCCATGGGGCTGACACCTAGAGATGCTATTAGGATAACCATAGATGGGGGTCGATGCCTAGAGAAAGGCAGTTAGGATAACACATGTAGGACTATGTGATGACACTCTCCCATAACTTCCCTTGCGTTTGCTTTTGTGAATATCTGGAGGTGGTTGTGTCTTATGTCATTAAGGCAATTTTTTCTTGATGTTGTCTTTGTATCCTACTTTCAGTTATTCAATGTTGCATATATGCCTCATGGAAACTTTATTGGTGTTGGTGAAAGGTGCCCTTGGACATTTATTATTGATTGATTCTACAGTGTCATTTATTGAGCTTGGAATTTTATTGTTGTTGGAACCTCTTATGGTGATTTAGTGTTGATCTATGATTTTGGCAATTGGTTCTGGTTGGACTTTCCTCTAACATTCCCTTGATTTGTTATTGTTGCTAGCCCCTGGAAGTGGTCTCTTGTTGTTATGTTTCCATTGTGTTTCCTTGTTTTTCATGCTTGGAGTTGAGTCTTGTATTTTCTGTATGGATGTTCTTGGTTAGGGATCCTTCCTTATTTACTCCTAGCAAGGGGGTGATCAGGTGGAACGTGCTACACACCCTGTTGGGTCCCCTATTATGCAGTTGTACCATTCAGTGCAAAGTTTGTAGATGCAGCTTGTTCTAGATTTCATATGTTACCAGATGTATACTTTTTCTTCAATTGTATTTTATGTATTGATGTATCACTCCCACGTGTGATGGGAATACTTATGATGTAATTTTGTATATGTATTTAGTGATTTGTATTAGCAGACTGTTGTAATGTATAATCACACCATGTAAATAATTCTAGAACTACAATCTGTAAATACTATTAATGTTGTGTTGTATTTGTGGAAATATGTAATTTATATTTCCATGTTTAATTTATTGTAAATGCATGTATGGATCTATTAATTGTTATTCATTTCACACTATTTATTATTAATGAATGTTTACATTAAGAAATATGAACGGATGCATTACGATAATGGAATTTGATATTGCAACTATTAACTTTGTTATGTGATAGATTGTGTAATGTCACCTCATGTACCCCAAGGGAATTATGTGTTTATATTTTAATCATTAGCTATGTTAATTGCATTGGAAAACTTAGTGTACATTCTTTATGTTAAAAAAAATAAAAAATTGTTGCATTTTTAGTTGTCCTTTGGGGTTTGCGCGACAGGGCATTACATTTGGTGGTTGCCCCTTTGAAGTGGCACTATGAAAATAAAATCATTTATATTTCTCTTATTTCTACATTATCCCAATGTGTTCAACATGTTTTGTCTTATAGGTTCACTATAGAGGCAATGAGGTGTGTTCTTGAATTTTTGAAAGATGACTTTATAATTTTCATATTTGGATACACTATGAGAAAATATGGTATCTATATTTTCTCAACACTCAAATTAAGCTAGAATAACTTTTTGAATAGCTTGCTTCCCTTAAAAAAAATTAACCTCAACAAAAAAAAATTTAATGTGGCTTTTGGTATTTTAACACTTAGTTAGTAACACTAAATTATTCTCGATAAAAAAAATATTTATTGAATTCAATGTCACAAAAGAAAGAGATTGGATGGAAGAAAAATATCACTACAAATTGAACACATGAATTGAATTCCATCTTTAGAATAGGAACAATTATCTACCAAATACTTGAAAATAGATAAAATACTAATTAAAATATATCACTAACTCATCCAATTAACTATAACTCAAAAAATATGGTGCAAACATTAGAGGTAGACCTTTTTCTATCATTATAACTAGTAGAATCAATAGTCACAAGTCCTTGTATATTCATTTCCCAACACAACATCTATCTCCAAAGATAAAAAACACACACATATATAAAATCACTTAAAATTTGTATACAATAGCCAAATCATATGTATACCTCCCTAGGACTCTCAATCCATGGGAAATGTCAAGTCCAAAAATGACTACAAATCCAAAGAAAGAAACACCAACACTCGCATAGAGGATATCACTAAATCATTTATCAAATAGTGTCATAGAACAGACCTCAATTTGTAAACCTAAAAATTAAATTTCTAAAATCTATTCCCTAACCACCATAGCCTCCCAAGTTCTTCACATCAAATAGAAGATATATTATCTTACTTATAATGAAAAATAATGATGTACAATAACTACAAATGATCAACTCAAAAATGATCTCAAATCCAACATGAAATGAAAAAAACCTCTATGATACACAATAAATCATGGAGAGAAAACTTGAAAATCAACCTATGACCTTCTATCAACATTAACGTATGTTCTTAATTTACAATAAGTAATATCTTATTGTAAATCTTAAAAAAAAAAATCCAACATCTAACTATCCAATATCATATCAAACATATTAGAAATATATGTAATCCACTTAAACCAAAGGAATATTAAACAACCATTTACACAACAAGGGAATATGGTTAATCCTACAAATAATCTACTTGATCTTCAAAACATAATGAGCTAAAAATTAAAATTATATCTCAAGATTAAAATAATTAGTTAGTTGAAATCATAACCATGTATCTACTCCTCAAATGAATTTGTTAAAACTAACATAAATAACTAAAGAATAAAAGCACATGAGAAGACATAACAAAAACAAAGAATAAATTTATAAACTAGGAGGGAAATACCTATCAAATCATTCACCATTGAGTGGACTAAAAGTGTTGTATGATATTTTTATATTGATGAAGTATAATCCTTTTAACACATGCTTTCTAATGTCTCATCCATCTCTAGGTCTAGGTTGATTCTTCTTTCTACTAAATCCTCATCAAGATGGTTATCATTTTCATTTATGACTTCCAAAAGAAAGAGATCTACCATCACCGAAATCTGATATAGGTACAACTAATCATCTCATTCCAAATGAATTTAATCTAAAATAGTATAATAAGTAGGATATGACAAATAAAATAAATCACAAAACTCATTGGAGGACTTATGATCATTTTTTGATAGCATCGTAAGCATAGATTAATAATATATCTAGGAGCTTTATATCTAAAATATATAATGACATACTCATACACAAAGCATAATCCATCCCAATTGATAGATCAGGGTATGTGCAGGATCATGATGGGCCAAAAAGTAGCAATATGATGGGTATGTGGCTGACGACTATTTTTTTACCCAAAATTGATGAAGTGAAAAGGGTTTTTAAAGGAGATTCTAATCTTTCCACTAATATAAATTATACTTTAATTTGAATTTAATAAGTAATTATTATTCATTTTCTATTCAAATTATGACTAAAGTCCTAAATGATAGGCTGATTGAAAAACATCTATAGCTTTCAAATGGTATCACATTTTTTGAATCCAAAACATGCATCACATTCTATGCTTCATATACTATAGGATTAAAAAAAGAAAAATTGAATTTCATGAATTTTTACCAAGTTAAGGTGGTCGACATATAAGTTTTATATTTTAAAAAAATGTAATAAAAATTCATAATTAATTATTCACTTGGAAAAAAATTATAAAAAATATGCATCACATCAGGGCATGAGTCCTCTACTTATATCTAAAATCTTATAAAAATATATATTATCAATTTATTGTGGTTATGGTGGTCAGACATACACCTACTTCTTATTTTTTCCCTAAAATTTAAGTACCACTACATTTAAATTTCAAATTTTCACCAAATAGTTTTTTTTTTAAAACATACCTAGTAGTTTAGAAACTACATTCAATTTTCTACAAATACTATTCTTACACATTTTTGAAATAATATAGATAAATTATTCAAATTTTTACGTCAAGTTGCCTAACTCTGATTTTTTTGAATTTTTTGCCACTTAAGGGCCTATTTTTTCCATGATGATCATGCACATACCCATCATAACTGACAATTTAATTAAAGAATCCAAAATAACTCCATATTAGTGAACCATTAACATCTTAAAAAGCATGAACATAATCATCCTCTACCAATAGAGCTAAATATGTCAACGAACTCTCACTACAGACAAGAAATAGGATACAAGATCCCCTCCATGACACCAACAACCATTAAAAAATCATTCATCACCAAATGATAAATCCATGTCACTACCGAAATCTCCCACTAAATATTGATATCAAGCTACATGTGGAATTTTGATAGTCATCTCCTAAATGAAGATCATGCATGTCTCATGCATAATCACTCAAATGCAACACTAGCAACTATAGAGGATAAAGTAGAACCAAAATAACCAACTAAGAAGATCAAAAAAATATGTAACTACACAAATCACCCACTAGATAGTGATCCAAAGACACCTGAATATCATCATAATCAATAACTATAGGTTCTATAGTACCATAATATCATGTACTTCAAATATCATTTTTATGTATCACTATAATGAAAAAAATAATGCACGAAGGTGACCAAATAATATCAACCCAATATAGTCCACACAAGACAACCCACAATAGATACACACATGTGACATTTCAAAATTTATATTAAATAATAGCTAGTGCTTCAATTGAAAATAAATAAAGAACACAATAGATCTTGAACAATGCAATAAATATATTCAACACCACTTTTGTATTATATAAAATGGGGACAACCAAAGATAACATATAGACTCTCCATGACTCAAATATCAAATCAACCCTAGATTTGATTTTTTGCATACCCAAAATAGAGTAGCCATAGTTTAGTAACCCAATGGACAAACTTGCATAAAAGATAAGTGACAAGGCACATAACAACACTTTCAAACTTGAGAAGGATACAATCAATGGTTTCAAACCATGCATGTAAATATACAATATAACCATCTAGAAATCCCCAAACAATAGTCTCCTTATGTATCTACAAAATAAAAAAATTAATTAACCTACAAAATCATCCATGCAAATATAAAGCTAATTATACATATAAAAATCCAAAAAATGAAAATCAACTAATATGTGATTTGAAATAGTAAAATATCATAGATATGCAAGTCTATAGATTTTAAAAAATAGGAAATCTACATAACCCGTAGATCCAAAAAATATGAATCTAAAAACATGAAAGTAGAAATATCTAAATTCATTAGAGAGATATCTAGAAAATTTAAGCCATAAAAAAATCATTCTCACAACCATCACTAAGTACATACAAATAGAGGGACCAAGTTGTTTAGGAACTTCCAAGCCACCAAAAGATAAAATCCACAATCCACAATAACAAAGTGCTAATCATCCAATGCTTTCATGAAACTAAGAGGTGAAATCATGACCTCAATAATAAGAATCCTTATAGTGGTCAATAGAGCTAGTGCTTTCCCATGTGACCAAGTGACTAAAAATAGGCACTCCACATGAACACTATTTCACTATAGAGAACCATAAGATAAAGGAACAAAACCACCATGTTAGAGGATAATCACATGCTATCAATATGGAGCTCTATTTCATAGCTGCACAACATGCATACAACTAACCAATTCCATTGAACCTCTCCACCATTCTGCTAGTGTTTTCCATACTATTTCCAAAAGGAACAAGCTAGATCCATTAAAAAATATCTCATAAAATATTAAAAAATAACCAATTCCTTCTAATATATTCCCACAAGATCACCAAGTTAAGAAATCAACAATTGAAAAATATCTACAAACAAATCACTATTGATCAATCACATAGAAGCAACATGTAAGTTCATGCAAGTACATGCAAGTGAATTACAAGTAATATTGTAATGAGTTTGATTTTTTTTAGTTAACTAGTTATTAATAATTTAGTTTTCAACCAATTTCAAAAACAATATTAAACAAAAATAAAAATAAATCAATTTTGTAAAGTCAACTTGTAAAATATTTAACTTTACAAATTATAAAAATTATTTCTTGTACATACGATTGGTTAAATTTCCAGTTTATATTTTAATTGAATCATTTATTTAATTTTCCAATTTATAGTTTATATATAATCTCTTTTTTTTTCTCTTTTCTTTGGTTAAATTATTATTGTTTTAAGTTTTAGTATATTTTTCTTTATATCCTCTATTTCTTTTAATAATTTTGGTAATTTTTTCTCAATCATTTTAATATAATTTATCTTTATAATTCTCTTAAAGTTATTTATTCACTATTTGTGGGACATTTAATTTTAACCTTTTTTTATTGATTTATTTGTGTTATATCATATTATTATATTATTCATTTTTTTGTTATGTCTTCATCATTTTTTGCCTATTTTCATTTTACTTCATTTTTCAATCTCATCCTTCCCTACCATCTCCCACCACTTAACTCTTCTTAAGGTCGTTTCTACAATCATATTCTTCATTATCCTCTTCCTATGATGAATCATTGAGTTAGGGTTAGGGTAAGGTCATTAGAGTTATTTATTCATTGTTTGAGACATTCAACTTTAACTTTTTTATCCATTTATATGTGTTATATCATATTACTATATTGTTCATTCTTCTATTATGTTTTCATCATTTTCTTTCCTATTTTCACTTTTACTTCATTTTTCAATCTCCTCCCTCCCTACCCTCTCCCACCACTTAACTCTTCTTAAGGTCATTTATACAATCATATTCTTCATTATCCTCTTCCTACAATGAATCATTTAGTGTGGTTCTAAAAATCAATTCAAAATAGCATACATAGTTTAATCTAAAAGTGTTTACTCCATCATTCATGGACTTTGAAAAAAATTATACCATCTATAATCATTGATTCATTAATATTTAACAATTATTTATCTGAATTAAGAGATATAGTTGCACTTGTGTCTACTATGAATCAAATCTAATAATTTAATATAATATATTTTATTTTTTAATATATATAGTATATTAAAAATAAACAATTTGTAATAAATAATCATTTTAATATATAACAATTTTATATTAATAATAAGAGATGAAACATTAACAACATGTAATATCTAACATTTAATGATTTTTACTATATATTATATTTATTTTATTTATAAAATTTATTCAATATATAATAATTCATAATATAACATTTATTAAATATGTTATTTATTTAAAATTTAGTGATAAAAATTAGGTTTATAGTTATGGATAGTGTTACGATCATAGCTAGGGTTAGAGATAGGTCTAGGATTAAGATAATGGTTTAAAAGTTATTGTTAGGGTATGCATTAGGGTTATAGTTAGGTCATTATAATAGCTAAAAATTACATTTATTTTTATTCATTTTAATAAAACTTACATTTATTTTTTTATCAAATCTAAAAATAATAATTACAATACTATTAAGGCAAGTACTATCCACTATATGACACTTGTTAAGCATTGTAGAAATTTCCTTCAAAGGATATTAACACATTAGTCAGATCCTCAAGTGACATTTCAACATCTACTAACAATTATAAAAGAAATGAAGATAGAGAGATGAGAGAAATCAACCACAACAAGAGATAATAACATGAATATTTGCTAACAAAATCAATTCAGAAAAAATCACCCTCTAAAGCATCAAACCAATATATTATTGAGTGATAATAAACTAGTTACAATATAATATCAACAAACTGCCTCCATTTGAAGAAACTGTGGCTCAGTGGAGCCATCAATGGCAAGCACTCTCACTACCCACATAGTATCATATGCAAATAGAATTATTTTTGTTAAAACTATGGAACAACGAAAGAAAAAGAAAAAGAGAACAACAAACTATATGCAATCACACAAGACAAGTCGATTTACGTGGTTCATCATAAATTGGCTACATCCATAGGAGTAGGGGAAATTATATTATCTCTGTATGAAGTTGCAATACAATACGTATTGACAACAATGCAATATTTATCAATACAATATCCATAATGGATAAGGAAGACTAAGAGAAAAATATTTTAGTAGGATAGTCTTTTATGACCTTTGGACTTCATAATCCAATAATGTCCCACTTGAAGTCCAATGATTGCTGCTCAGAGTTGTTTCCCTACTCCAGTCTCAATGTCACATCTTGACAATGCCTTGAGAAGCCCTACAAAATTTGAACTTCTCTCTTGGTACAACCTTGGTAAATGCATTGACTGGATTGATCTTTGTATCAATATTTTCAACTTGCAACTTCCCTTCTTCAATCATGCTATAGTTGAAGTGATACCTCAACTCAATGTGTTTGGTTTTGTTATGAAATGCCACATTCTTGGCCAAATGGATAACATTGTTGCTGTCACAAAAAAGTGTGAAGATTTGTTGTTTGGATCCCTAACTTAGTTAATAAACATTGCAACCAAACCATTTATTTTGTACCTTCAGTGAAGGCAATGTACTCAGCCTCAGTAGTGGAAAGAGAAACTACTTGTTACAACCTTGAAACCTAGCTGATAGCTGCCCTAAAAAAAGTGAAAACATAACCTGATGTAAACCTTCTTTTATCCAATTCTCCTACCATATCAGAGTCAACAAAGCCTTGTAGTTGTGAAAATTTTCTGCCAAAACATAAGGAATAATCATAAGTGAATTTTATATACCTCAATATCCACTTCAAAGTTTCCCAATGAGTTTTATTGGAATTAATCATGAACTAGCTCACAACTCCCACTGTATGGGGAATATCAGGACGGGTGCACACCATTGCATACATGAGACTTCCCATAGCTGAAGAATATGGAATTTGTTTCATGTAGTCTTGGCCTTCTTGTGTTTTGAGACACAATGCAAAAGACAAGAAAAAATGATTAGCAAGTGGAGTACGAACCAGCTTAGCACCTCTCATATTGAATCTGTCCAAAAAAAAATCAATATACTTTTGGTGAGATAATCTAAGTTCTTTCTTCCTTCTATCCTAGATTATGGTCATACCAAGAATATTCTTTACTGCCCCAAAGTCCTTCACTACAAATTTTTTACACAAGAGTTGCTTCAAATCATCAATAACTCTCATGTTGGTGTCGGTTATGAGCATGTCATCAACATAGAGTAGTAATAAAAAAAATTCATGCCATTTTCCAACACCTTGTAGTATAGACATGGATCATATTTACAATGTATAAACTATTTTTCCATCATGAAATTATCAAATTTGATGTACCACTACCTTGGGGCTTGTTTTAGCCCATAAAAGATCCTCCTTAATCTATAGTACAGATTCTCATGCCCTTGTTTGAAACAGCCTTCAGGTTGATGCATATACAATTCCTCTTCTATGTCACCATGGAGAAAAGAAAGTTTAACATATAGTTACTCAAGCTCAAGGTAATAAACTACTACCAAGCCCAAGACAGATCGAATTATGTTCATCTTCACGATTGGTGAAAAGATCTCATTAAAGTCTACTCCTTTTTGTTGATCATACCCTTTCATTACTAGTCTAGCCCTATAGTGTGTTGTGCCTCCTTCTTCCTCTTTCAGTCTATGTACACCCACTGATTCTTCAATTCTTTTTGATCGAGTGGAAGTTTTACCAAGTCCTAAGTGTGATTGGTCATGAGGGACTCCATTTCCTCTTTCATTTCAGCCATCCACTTTTCACTATCCTTATCATTGCAAGCCTCTCAAAATGTAGTTGGCTCTGATTGATTAGATATGAGCAACTGATAATAATTAAATTTGAATGGAGGTTTCCTCTCCCTGGTAGACCTCCTTAATGGAGGAATTTGTCCCTATATACTACCCTTTTCATGGGAAGTGCCCTGTTTATTAGATGTAGCTGGAACATTCCTCTGTTGTTCAACATACTTTCCAACATCACTGCCTTGTATTTCTATATTGTCCCTCTATATTTCTTGCATAGAAGATGAATTTCTTTGTAATACCTGTGACTTCCTTACCACTAGCGTGGGAGAATTTTGATTTTTTTCAGTCCATGTATGATTACTGTGGCATGGATGGTAAAGACAATGGAAGAGATGCGTTTGATCCCACCACACCATAATCAT
The DNA here is from genome assembly GCA_007258455.2 of Sequoia sempervirens. Lineage (NCBI taxonomy): Eukaryota > Viridiplantae > Streptophyta > Pinopsida > Cupressales > Cupressaceae > Sequoia > Sequoia sempervirens. The sequence goes on along the minus strand of VDFB02271358.1, from coordinate 57,727,435 downwards.
AAAAGTAAACATGTTTACAGGAGTGTTGTCCCATAGTGGAAGGCTCTTTCTCTTGAGCTTGTGTGGGGACATTTAAATGTTGTGTTTCAAATTTTATTGATTGCATTTCATGTTGAGAGGGTGTATTCGTCATAGGGGATGGTAAATTAAAAAAAATTTGTGTTGCATTTGACTTATGTGCACTAAGGTCATGAAAATTCACTCACTTATTGGATATCCCAGAACGTTGAAGCATATTGGAACATATATCATCCTCAACCCATATGGGAGTAACTCCCACTAAATGTTGTGAATAGTTAATAGGTGCATAAATGAGCCTAAGTGCTCACTAACACTATGTCTTCAAAAGTGGAAGCAGTGTGTTGGGGCAACAAAATAATTTTTTTACTTTATGACAAATTTCCATCCAAGCTAGACTGCAAATTCATGAATGAAGGATTTCCAGGGCTGTGTATCTCTGTTCAAGCTAAGTGACTGAGTAGGTGCTAATGCTGCATTTGAATTTCCATCTAAATTTGATGCCACATTTGGATGTGAAAACTACGTATCTCTTTGGAAAAGGTATCATCTACTCCCAATATCATCAATTGGTATTTACTCCTTTGCTTCTATTTGTCATTTTTGTATGGATAGGAACAATTTTTCATTGAAGAACACATCACCACTGTGAACAATTTTCTTTGCAATAGGATCCCACAACCTAAAATAGTATTGATTGTCCACAAAACCAATGAAGATACATTGTTTGGATTTGAAATCCAATTTCATTCACTTCTCCTTGGGAATGTGAGCGAATGTTATGCAGCCAGATATTCAAAGGTGATTGTAAGAGATCTTTCTTTCAAACCACTTTTCTTCTAGAATATCAAAATTTAGCTTTGTAGAGGGACTTCTATTGATCAAATAAACTGATACATTAACTAATTCAGCTCAAAATTCTTTGCTCAAACTAGCATTAGAGAGAATACTTCGAGCCCTCTCTAGAATTGTACAATTCAAGCTTTCAACTACACCATTCTCTTGAGGAGTGAATGGTACAAATTTGATGCGTTGGATGCGGGTATGTGTAGGATCATGATGGGCCAAAAAGTGGAAATATGTAACTGATATGATGGCCCATGTGGCTGACGACTTTTTTTTAACCAAAATTGATGAAACGAAAAGGGTTTTTAAAGGAGATTCTCATATTTCTAGGAATATAAATGATTCTTTACTTTGAATTTAATAAACAATTATTATTTATTTTCTATTTGAATTATGACTAAAGTCCCAATTGATAAGCTGATTGAAAAAAATTTATAGTTTTCAAACAATATCATATTTTTGAATCCAAAACATGTGTCACATTCTATGCTTCACATACTATAGAATTAATAAAAATAAAATTGAATTTTATGAATTTTTGACTAAGTTAAGGTGGTCAGACATACAATTTTTTATATTTTTTAAAATTTGTAATAACAAATTAATAATTAATTATTTACTTGCAAAAAAATTATAGAAAAATATGCATCACATCGAGACATGATTCCTATACTTATATCTAAAATATTATAAAAAAATATTTTCATTTTATTGTGGTTAGGGTGGTCAGATAGACACCTACTTCTTATTTTTTCCCTGAAATTTAAGTACTATTCCATTGAAATTTCAATTTTTTTCCAAATAGATTTATTTATTTTTTAGATTAACATAGTAGTTTAGAAACTACATTAAATTTTCTATAAATTCTATTCTTACATAGTTTTGAAATAATATAGATAAATTATTCAAACTTTTATGTCAAGTTGCCTAATTCTTTTTTTTTGAATTTTTTGCCACTTAAGGGTCCATTTTTTCCATGATGATCTTGCACATACCCATTCCATTATCTACATATTAATAATCAAAATCCAAGGAACAAAATTCCCCCCATTATCATTTTTTAGACATTTAATTTTTCTCCGAATTTGATTTTCAACAACCATAAAATTTTTGAATTTTGCAAAAACTTCTAATTTTCTATTGAGAATAAAGACCCAAAATTTATGGGTGCAATCATCTAGAAAAGTTACAAATAGTTTTCTTAGGTCCAATGGAGGTTACCTCCATGGGGCTGAACACATCTGAATGCATGAGTTCCAAGGATCTTGACTTCTTGTCATGTCCATTTTTGGAGAAAAAGGAAATGATCACATAGCTCTAAATTTGTTGATTGTAAACCTAAAATTTGACCTCTTTTGAGAAAATTTTTCATTCCCTTCTTGCTCATATGCCCAAGCCTCTTAAGCCACAATTTCGTCCCACTGTCCACTACTACCATCACAACTTCCACTTTAGTGTGACACTCTAGCACATAAAGAGATCTTGATTTGCTACCTTCTATAACAACTAAGGCTCCTTTGGTCACTTTGAAAATATTAGAAGAGAAGGTGATGCTACAAACTTAAGAATCAAGTTGTCTGTAGTGCCCTCCATTTCAGTCGTCGTTGATGTTAAGTAAGTTGACCATTGGGTGGTTATGTCATTTTCGCATGTTTGAGTAGTGTGATAAGTTGATTTTAAGGTGTCTTGATTTTGTGATTTTGTAATATTGTATAGTTTTGATTATTTTAATTAATTAAATTAAAAAGGATTAAAAGGGAACTTAATTTAATTGGGAAGTGAAATTATAACTGAATGAACTACATTAATAAATGATACGGTAACTATTTTTGGATGGTCAATTATTAAATTAAAATAATAACTAAAAGAAGTATGAGTAATTAAACAATGTGATAAAATAAGATTTTTATTAATTTCTTTGTGAAATAAATAATTAAATAAATGTTTTAATATAATTAGAGGTTATGAAAGAATAAAATTACATTGTTAATAGAAATAAATAAAAAGAGAATATTGCAAGGTAATTATCATTTAACGTTTAAATTTGATTAATAAATTTAAAGTGAGAAAATATTAGAAATGATTAAATATTAAAATTGTATTTGAGTTTAAATAAATTAAGGTGAAAATATTTATGTGTAACTAAAAGAAAGATTAAATTATTAAATATTTATTGAATATTTAATAGATGAACTATTTGGTTCATCTATTAAAGAGTAAATTATAAAATAATAATTAAGGGTCGTGGCTGTCATTCATTCATAACTACTGGAAGTTGAACGGTTTCCCGAGAGGAGTAGATTCCTCCTTCATAATAAGGGTTTTCAGTTACTCATTTGGGGGGGATGGACATTAGCATATCTCTGGAAAGTTTGATTATCATTGAGAAGGCGGTTATCTGCAATTTCTTCTTGCACTGTGAGGGCTCGGGTCACCTGTGTTGGAGCATCGCTTCTATCGTAGTCATCCCCACCAGCGACGCCATAAGATAAGTGTGATATTTTCTATGATTATATGTTATGCCTTAAAAACAAAAGTTTTGAATGGTTGTTGTGTCTGGTTATGCATTGAAAAAGAATTGCCATATGGTAGCAAAAAGTTTTGGCGTGAAGAGAGAAAAAGAATTTTTTGATTGCTTTGTCATTTCTTTTATAAATTCATGGTTAATATTTGATTGCTTTGTCATTTCTTTTATAAATTCATGGTTAATATTTGATTGCTTTGTCATTTCTTTTATAAATTTATGGTTAATAGATTTGCGTTAAACCTAAATTTTGATGTGTGGATTTAAATTTACCCAACTATCTTTGTGATCAGTAATTTTGGTTGTGCTATGGTCCATTTCATATTGGTACTCTTCTGGGATATTTATTTCCTTGTTTGAATAGCTTTTGAATTCTGGAGTTTCCACTTAATGGAACTGCCTTCTTTGGATATTGATGTAGTATGAAACCTGAAGGTGAGTCATTAAAAAATATATATATATATATTTCTGTTTTGGCCAACTTCAATCTTGAGCTTGCCTCTGGAAAACTCACCAGCAAACAGAATTAGGGTTAAAAAAAAAATTAAAAAAATAGTTGTACATTAATTCACTTTCTCGTAAGTCACGTATTTGCACCTCACCTTTCTCCTTCCCTTCTGTTTAGTGAATAACTTGTGAAATCTGTTAATAATGCAAGTGAATGGCGATAGTTCCAAATTCCAATATTCACTTTCTGATATACTTGGCAACCTGTCACAGCCACAACGCTTGAACATGGTAGAGTGTATAGATTTAAATAAACTCTCAATGTTATTATCAAAACTCCAAGTGTTATCCGTAAGACTATGGATTCGCACATTTTTGCAACCGTAACCATCTCAAACTTGGAGGAAGATTTTTTCGTGTGTCTTCTCTAATTCTGTCAATGAGCAGATTGTTCAAGTGAAGAAATTGAGGACCAATGAGCAGATTATTTAATTCTCTTGGTCTGCGCAATGTTTCAAGCCCTTGTCAGTTACCCCGTCCAGTCGAAGCTGAGAGAAATTGATGTTATTGGATACAATGTTTAGATGAGCTTCTTCACAAAGTCTGGTAATTTAAATTTATAAAATCTGGCTTTATACCTGCCAATTGCTCTTTGCTTCAAAGTTTTTAAAGCCGTTTCAGTAATCCATGAAATCTGTATTTATCAGTTTCTTTTGAAGCCGTTTTACTAAATATGTTTAGTGCATATCCTGCAACCATAATATTTTGTGAGATTACATTTCTTAGAGGCGTTTTGTTTCCTCATTCTGCTTACATGTCTCCCAGTGTATTTGCTGTGTTTATCAACTTTAACCTCTAGCAAGTTTTTCGCCCCTCCAATCTCCTCCTCGCTAGTAAAAATCTTTCACTTCTCCAATTTGGCATAACTGCAGTCTGGAAATAAGGTTTTGGATGGTGTTTTTTTTAGGGTATGTTTATTAAAATGAAAATTACAGCCAAGATTACTTTATTTTATTTATTTATTTATTTTTAAAGTCATTTTTATTTAAATTAATAACCATCTCTCATAAAAAAATAAATTGATCATAATTAGCAATTGGCTTATGATTTTATTGTTTTGGGTACTTCCATTGTTTGGTTTATTTTGCATTTAAATTTTTTTTTAGCAATAATCATATCTAAATAGTTATTGTAAATAGATTGGTATCAAGTAGAATATCTTTTATGAAACTATGTTGGTACCGATTGTTTAAACTTAATTTCTCCTATGGTCGCTTCCCTATTACAATTTATATCCATTTCTGTTAAAATTATAATTATTGTTACCAATCCAACACTCTAACCTTGCTCCTCCTATCTGTGGAAACATATGTTCGTTAGAATATTATTATTCATTGTATCTAATTTAGAACGGAAAGGTAGGTTAAAGATTTTAACTTGAGATTTTATTTAAATAAAAATTTAAAATATGGAGTGTATATTGACCTTTTCTTATATGTTCTTTTATTTAGTAATTTAATTTTTATAGTACTAATTTCGTCATATCTTTTAATTCGTTTATATTTCTGTTAGTTTTAGAATTAAATAAATGTTATCTCAATATCTTTCTTCTCGCATGCTTTTATGTTTGGTTAATGGATAACTTGGCAAATGGGTAATGGAATCTTTCATATTATTTTTAAGACCTAGGAATCATTATGCGAAATGAACATTTTTGTATAAACATTCATTCATGTAATTGTGTGCCGTGAATATTAGTGTGATTGTTTTATATTTATAAGGTTATGAAGTAGATAGGGATATGTTGAAAATAAGAAAATTGCTTGGTTAAGATAGTTTTATTTTGATAATTAGGAGAGTAGATGGTTGTAGAGTTGACTGTGTAATTGTGGATGGATGTAGGGATTATGTTAATTAGATGATTTTCTAAATGATGACTATCCCCTTATTCTCTATATGGATGCTTACTTGTTTCATGATTGATTTGATGGTTTGAGCCAGTTGATTTGTATCAAGATGATTATGTATTTTTATTTTATTTTATTTGAGTTTTGTTTATGGATAGAGCTCTTTTGTGTCATAAAGTCATGATTAGATTTTTGGTCCTCGCGGAGGGATAGAAAGTGTTCGTGTGACTATTATTATTCATTAAGTGTATCCCCGTATTTGAGGATTGTTATGATGAATTTGTTTCAATATATCTCTTGAGTTGTTGAGTTTCCTTAGGTGATCTTGATCATTGAGTTCATATTTGATTTTGTGGTGGAGTATTTTGGATACAAATGTGATGCTTGGTTGTGATAAGTTTATGCTTCTTGTTGTATGCAATTTTCCCACTTTTATTATATTGTTGAAACATTTAATTATATTGTTGTCATGTTGGTTGAATTTTATCAAAGTTCATTTGTTTACCATCTGTACGGGTATCTTGTGAGGAGGAAATTGAGGTCTCCCTTGGATGCCTGGTTGCATGCTTTTACCTCTGTTGTTGAAGGATTGATTTGGATGTTTCCGTATTGGCGTGAATACCCTTGGAGATTAATTTTGATTCAGGGAATCTTTTGTCATTTAAGTTGGGTTGCAATGTAATTGGGAACACGTGTTTTGTTTATGAGTTGTGGATAGTTGATCTTTTTGAATTTCTGATTTATTTCGTATCGAAGTTAATTATGTAAGGAGTTGATCTTATTTTGGTTTATTCACTCATTATATTTTATTTGGAAATAGTTCCTTGAGGCCTTGCAATTTATTGTTGTTAGTTCTTTGATGGGGAAACCCTAGTGTGACTTTTTGAGAATCTTCCAGAGGCTTGTTTTCATGATTGGTCAATGTTCTCTCTCTATGAGCTTTGATGTGGCAAGTGCCTTGGTATTTGGATTTTGAAAAGGGTTGTACGAGAATTGTAAGATTTTGATTATGTGATTATAGTGAGATGGGTAATGTCTCGCATGTTTCTCTTTTGTGATCTAATGTTCTTGTTATGTTGTACAACCCTTGGATTTTGGTCTTTTGTGTTTTGAGTGTCTAGAGAGAGAGAGTGGCTCTAAGTGGGTGGTCGGCACACAAAGGGGCACCAGGATAGCCCACGTTAGAGTGAAATTAATAAGTGATAATTTAAATAATTAACTAGCGGGTGGGTAGAATCATTAAAAAGATAATTGATGCATCATCTGTCGTTTAGTGCTATCACAGGCTAAAGGGGATTGAGAAGGCCGTGGTTGGCATGTTCGTTGCCTTGTCTTCGCGAAGGGTAACAGATCCGCATGAGCAACCCTATGGGGCGGCGCCTTGAGACAGGTAGTCTGGATAACCATAGGTGGAGGCGGCTCCTAGCGCTCGGTTTTTTCTGGATAATTCGTCAGTAGACAGATGCGGCGCCTTGCGTTAGTAGTAGTCTGGATAATCCATGTAAGCCATGCGATGACACTCTCCTCTAACACTCCATATTATGTTGCTTCTTTGGAAATCCTCTGGAAGTGGTCCTTTGATTTGAACTGATGAAACATAGTTGTTTTGAATTGATTTATGGTTTACCCTATTTGATCTTTGGTGTATTCTTTGGTCTTGTATAAATCTTGTGGATGTTGGGTTTTGACCTTGTACTCTTGTGGTACTGTGATATGATGTTATTGTATTGTGTCATTGTGATTCAGAATTGTGTTACATTTATTAATACAATTTGATTTGAAAGTGTTTTATGATCTTCCTTTGGTTCCTTGTTTAGTGGCTATTGCCTTGATTTATGTGATGAGATTTATGATTCTTGGATGTGGTTGATTATGTCATTGTAATTTCTGAGTGTTATGGTACTTTTGTGTGACGTTGAGTCTTGTGGTTCTCTGTTGGATGTTCTTGGTTGAGGTCTATTTCTTGTTAGCTCCTAGCACGGGGGGTGGGTCTTCGGACTCACATGGTCGGGTGGAACGTGCCAAGCACCCCATTGGGTTCCCATTCGAGGATTGAGAGGTGCGGATTGGTGTTGTTGCAGCGACTCCAGAGTTGTATCTGTCTTGGAGCCAGTTATGATACTTTGTATTCATTTATTCATTTGTATCATGCTATCTAGTGATGGTTTCACTTATATTTGGAACACTCTTGTATCCTTGTACTTCTTAAACATTGTACTGTAATGAAATGTTAAACTTGGTGTGGATATTGACCATGGAAGTTGTTATTTAATGTGTTAGGATGATCATGCATATCATGTATTTGCATATTCAGATGGTTTCTTATCATTGATCATCATGTATGTGTTATATTTGTTATTGTTTACTTTATATCTTTGGATTCTATTCTTTATTGATGTTGTATGGATCTAAGTTGCGTAATGACTCTTCGTGTACCCCAAAGGATGTTTGTGTTAGTGAGTTTACTTAAATGAAATTCATGTTATGACTTAATGTGTATTACATGTATGTTATGTGCATTTAAAAAAAAAAAATTGTGCGGTATTTATTGTGTTGTTGTCCTTTGGGGTTCGCACGGCGGGGCGTTACAACATTGGTATCAGAGCCTAGGTTCATACACTGGGCACTGTGTGCTCACTATGTAACCTTGCGCTTAGACCCGTGCTTCTTGAGTTTCACTTTTCTATTGTCATTGTTGTGAACCTGAGTTTCTTCTGTTAACCGATATTGGGTCAGTGGTGCAGGAAACTGATTGAAAGGATAGGACCCACGGTGTAGTGCGCAATGCACCGATATTCTTTCTGTCAGGGATGCGCTATGGGCCCTTGAGTTTTAGTGTGATGTGTTTCTTGGTGATGTGTTTTATGTGTGTGAATATGTCAAGTGTGTGTGAAATCTGAAATTTTGTTGTCTTTGAGTGATGAATTATGTTTTCTTGAATCTGTGAAGGTGTAAAATTTTGCCTTTTTGTTGGAATTGATGTGGGATTTGGTGTGGAATAATGGTTAACATGGAGTTCTTTGGGTGAAAATTATGAGTTTTAATGAAAATATGAGGTTTGGTGGATAATTATTGTATGATTTTTAGCAGAATATAGTAGCTTGAGGTTAAAATGCAACTTGAATTATTGGTACTAATGTGCAATGTTCTATGTTAGCTTTTGATTTATAGGAAGTTGGCTTCAGAAAGCATAGTGACGAAGGTAATGTAATTGTAATATGTAGGTATAGATACTTATAATGTCAGGTAGTAATTCATTGTGATATAGTAGATGGATTAGGTTTATGGTTAGCATCCTTATGAGAATATTGTTTAACTAATAAGAAGTAAACTATTTACGAGTTACTAGAATTGTTTGACTATTATGTGTGGTTAGTGGGAGGGACAATGTGGTATCACTCGCTCGCGAGTGCCCTACTATGCTGGGATTTCCTCTCACGATGTATTTGTGATATATATGTATTGTGCACAACGTTTGTTTGCATGCAGGATTGCAGGAATTAAGTCTCGATTCCACCTGCATTGTCAGGACTGGGCGAGCATCATAAACACCCAATGGGTTTGACGTTGAACATGGAGCTCACAAGAAAGTTTCCTCGACTTAGTTTTTCCACTCCGTCCTAGTGTTTGGAAAATTAGTTTGGTTGCAACCCGGTTATTATTATCATTTTGGTATCATTTCCTTATTTTGGTTTGTCTAATTTTCGTTGCTTACTTGATGATGTTAAATTGATGATTTGACTTGTGGTGTTGATGTGCTTATGTTTTTGTTAGTTTATGGAATTATGCCTGGGCTCAACTTCCAGGAGTAAGTTGAAGCCTAGGGGGGGAGGATGTAGTGCCCTCCATTTCAGTCGTCGTTGATGTTAAGTAAGTTGACCATTGGGTGGTTATGTCATTTTCGCGTGTTCGAGTAGTGTGATAAGTTGATTTTAAGGTGTCTTGATTTTGTGATTTTGTAATATTGTATAGTTTTGATTATTTTAATTAATTAAATTAAAAAGGATTAAAAGGGAACTTAATTTAATTGGGAAGTGAAATTATAACTGAATGAACTACATTAATAAATGATACGGTAACTATTTTTGGATGGTCAATTATTAAATTAAAATAATAACTAAAAGAAGTATGAGTAATTAAACAATGTGATAAAATAAGATTTTTATTAATTTCTTTGTGAAATAAATAATTAAATAAATGTTTTAATATAATTAGAGGTTATGAAAGAATAAAATTACATTGTTAATAGAAATAAATAAAAAGAGAATATTGCAAGGTAATTATCATTTAACGTTTAAATTTGATTAATAAATTTAAAGTGAGAAAATATTAGAAATGATTAAATATTAAAATTGTATTTGAGTTTAAATAAATTAAGGTGAAAATATTTATGTGTAACTAAAAGAAAGATTAAATTATTAAATATTTATTGAATATTTAATAGATGACCTATTTGGTTCATCTATTAAAGAGTAAATTATAAAATAATAATTAAGGGTCGTGGCTGTCATTCATTCATAACTACTGGAAGTTGAACGGTTTCCCGAGAGGAGTAGATTCCTCCTTCATAATAAGGGTTTTCAGTTACTCATTTGGGGGGGGGGATGGACATTAGCATATCTCTGGAAAGTTTGATTATCGTTGAGAAGGTGGTTATCTGCAATTCCTTCTTGCAATGTGAGGGCTCGGGTCACCTGTGTTGGAGCATCGCTTCTATCGTAGTCATCCCCACCAGCGACGCCATAAGATAAGTGTGATATTTTCTATGATTATATGTTATGCCTTAAAAACAAAAGTTTTGAATGGTTGTTGTGTCTGGTTATGCATTGAAAAAGAATTGCCATATGGTAGCAAAAAGTTTTGGCGTGAAGAGAGAAAAAGAATTTTCTGATTGCTCTGTCATTTCTTTTATAAATTCATGGTTAATATTTGATTGCTTTGTCATTTCTTTTATAAATTCATGGTTAATATTTGATTGCTTTGTCATTTCTTTTATAAATTTATGGTTAATAGATTTGCGTTAAACCTAAATTTTGATGTATGGAATTAAATTTACCCAACTATCCTTGTGATCAGTAATTTTGGTTGTGCTATGGTCCATTTCATATTGGTACTCTTCTGGGATATTTATTTCCTCGTTTGAATAGCTTTTGAATTCTAGAGTTTCCACTTAATGGAACTGCCTTCTTTGGATATTAATGTAGTATGAAACCTGAAGGTGAGTCATTAAAAATATATATATATATATATATCTCTGTTTTGGCCAACTTCAATCTTGAGCTTGCCTCTGGAAAACTCTCCAGCAAACAGAATTAGGGTTAAAATAAAATAAAAAAATAGTTGTACATTAATTCTCTTTCTCGTAAGTCACGTATTTGCACCTCACCATTCTCCTTCCCTTCCGTTTAGTGAATAACTTGTGAAATCTGTTAATAATGCAAGTGAATGGCGATAGTTCCAAATTCCAATATTCACTTTCTGATATACTTGGCAACCTGTCACAGCCACAACGCTTGAACATGGTAGGGTGTATAGATTTAAATAAACTCTCAATGTTATTATCAAAACTCCAAGTGTTATCCGTAAGACTATGGCTTCACACATTTTTGCAACCGTAACCATCTCAAACTTGGAGGAATCTTGGTTCGTGTGTCTTCTCTAATTCCTGTCAATGAGCAGATTGTTCAAGTGAAGAAATTGAGGACCAATGAGCAGATTATTTAATTCTCTTGGTCTGCGCAATGTTTCAAGCCCTTGCCAGTTACCCCGTCCAGTCGAAGCTGAGAGAAATTGATGTTATTGGATACAATGTTTAGATGAGCTCCTTCACAAAGTCTGGTAATTTAAATTTATAAAATCTGGCTTTATACCTGCCAATTGCTCTTTGCTTGAAAGTTTTTAAAGCCGTTTCAGTAATCCATGAAATCTGTATTTATCAGTTTCTTTTGAAGCCGTTTTACTAAATCTGTTTAGTGCATATCCTGCAACCATAATATTTTGTGAGATTACATTTCTTAGAGGCGTTCTGTTTCCTCATTCTGCTTACATGTCTCCCAGTGTATTTGCTGCGTTTATCAACTTTAACCTCTAGCAAGTTTTTCGCCCCTCCAATCTCCTCCTCGCTAGTAAAAATCTTTCACTTCTCCAATTTGGCGTAACTGCAGTCTGGAAATAAGGTTTTGGATGGTGTTTTTTTAGGGTATGTTTATTAAAATGAAAATTACAGCCAAGATTACTTTATTTTATTTATTTATTTATTTTTAAAGTCATTTTTATTTAAATTAATAACCATCTCTCATAAAAAAATAAATTGATCATAATTAGCAATTGGCTTATGATTTTATTGTTTTGGGTACTTCCATTGTTTGGTTTATTTTGCATTTAAAATTTTTTTTAGCAATAATCATATCTAAATAGTTATTGTAAATAGATTGGTATCAAGTAGAATATCTTTTATGAAACTATGTTGGTACCGATTGTTTAAACTTAATTTCTCCTATGGTCGCTCCCTATTACAATTTATATCCATTTCTGTTAAAATTATAATTATTGTTACCAATCCAACACTCTAACCTTGCTCCTCCTATCTGTGGAAACATATGTTCGTTAGAATATTATTATTCATTGTATCTAATTTAGAACGGAAAGGTAGGTTAAAGATTTTAACTTGAGATTTTATTTAAATAAAAATTTAAAATATGGAGTGTATATTGACCTTTTCTTATATGTTCTTTTATTTGGTAATTTAATTTTTATAGTACTAATTTCGTGATATCTTTTAATTCGTTTATATTTCTGTTAGTTTTAGAATTAAATAAATGTTATCTCAATATCTTTCTTCTCGCATGCTTTTATGTTTGGTTAATGGATAACTTGGCAAATGGGTAATGGAATCTTTCATATTATTTTTAAGACCTAGGAATCGTTATGTGAAATGAACATTTTTGTATAAACATTCATTCATGTAATTGTGTGACGTGAATATTAGTGTGATTGTTTTATATTTATAAGGTTATGAAGTAGATAGGGATATGTTGAAAATAAGAAAATTGCTTGGTTAAGATAGTTTTATTTTGATAATTAGGAGAGTAGATGGTTGTAGAGTTGACTGTGTATTTGTGGATGGATGTAGGGATTATGTTAATTAGATGATTTTCTAAATGATGACTATCCCCTTATTCTCTATATGGATGCTTACTTGTTTCATGATTGATTTGATGGTTTGAGCCAGTTGATTTGTATCAAGATGATTATGTATTTTTATTTTATTTTATTTGAGTTTTGTTTATGGATAGAGCTCTTTTGTGTCATAAAGTGTGATTAGATTTTTGGTCCTCGCGGAGGGATAGAAAGTGTTCGTGTGACTATTATTATTCATTAAGTGTATCCCCGTATTTGAGGATTGTTATGATGAATTTGTTTCAATATATCTCTTGAGTTGTTGAGTTTCCTTAGGTGATCTTGATCATTGAGTTCATATTTGATTTTGTGGTGGAGTATTTTGGATACAAATGTGATGCTTGGTTGTGATAAGTTTATGCTTCTTGTTGTATGCAATTTTCCCACTTTTATTATATTGTTGAAACATTTAATTATATTGTTGTCATGTTGGTTGAATTTTATCAAAGTTCATTTGTTTACCATCTGTACGGGTATCTTGTGAGGAGGAAATTGAGGTCTCCCTTGGATGCCTGGTTGCATGCTTTTACCTCTGTTGTTGAAGGATTGATTTGGATGTTTCCGCATTGGTGTGAATACCCTTGGAGATTAATTTTGATTCAGGGAATCTTTTGTCATTTAAGTTGGGTTGCAATGTAATTGGGAACACGTGTTTTGTTTATGAGTTGTGGATAGTTGATCTTTTTGAATTTCTGATTTATTTCGTATCGAAGTTAAGTATGTAAGGAGTTGATCTTATTTTGGTTTATTCACTCATTATATTTGATTTGGAAATAGTTCCTTGAGGCCTTGCAATTTATTGTTGTTAGTTCTTTGATGGGGAAACCCTAGTGTGACTTTTTGAGAATCTTCTAGAGGCTTGTTTTCATGATTGGTCAATGTTCTCTCTCTATGAGCTTTGATGTGGCAAGTGCCTTGGTATTTGGATTTTGAAAAGGGTTGTACGAGAATTGTAAGATTTTGATTATGTGTTTATAGCGAGATGGGTAATGTCTCGCATGTTTCTCTTTTGTGATCTAATGTTTTTGTTATGTTGTACAACCCTTGGATTTTGGTCTTTTGTGTTTTGAGTGTCTAGAGAGAGAGAGTGGCTCTAAGTGGGTGGTCGGCACACAAAGGGGCGCCAGGATAGCCCTTGTTAGAGTGAAATTAATAAGTGATAATTTAAATAATTAACTAGGCGGTGGGTAGAATCACATTAAAAAGATAATTGATGCTTCATCTGTCATTTAGTGCTATCATAGGCTAAAGGGGATTGAGAAGGCCGTGGTTGGCATGTTCGTTGCCATGTCTTCGCGAAGGGTAACGGATCTGCATGAGAAACCCTATGGGGCGGCGCCTTGAGACAGGTAGTCTGGATAACCATAGATGGAGGTGGCTCCTAGCACTCGATTTTGTCTGGATATTTCGTCAGTAGACGGAGGCGGCGCCTTGCGTTAGTAGTATTCTGGATAATCCATGTAAGCCATGCGATGACACTCTCCTCTAACACTCCTTATTATGTTGCTTCTTTGGAAATCCTCTGGAAGTGGTCCTTTTTTTTGAACTGATGAAACATAGTTGTTTTGAATTGATTTATGGTTTACCCTATTTGATCTTTGGTGTATTCTTTGGTCTTGTATAAATCTTGTGGATGTTGGGTTTTGACCTTGTACTCTTGTGGTACTGTGATATGATGTTATTGTATTGTGTCATTGTGATTCGGAATTGTGTTACATTTATTAATTCAATTTGATTTGAAAGTGTTTTATGATCTTCCTTTGGTTCCTTGTTTACTGGCTATTGCCTTGAATTATGTGATGAGATTTATGATTCTTGGATGTGGTTGATTATGTCATTGTAATTTATGAGTGTTATGGTACTTTTGTGTGACGTTGAGTCTTGTGGTTCTCTGCTGGATGTTCTTGGTTGAGGTCTATTTCTTGTTAGCTCCTAGCACGGGGGGTGGGTCTTCAGACTCACATGGTCGGGTGGAACGTGCCAAGCACCCCATTGGGTTCCCAGTCGAGGATTGAGAGGTGTGGATTGGTGTTGTTGCAGCTACTCCAGAGTTGTATCTATCTTGGAGCCAGTTATGATACTTTGTATTCATTTATTCATTTGTATCATGCTATCTAGTGATGGTTTCACTTATATTTGGAACACTCTTGTATCCTTGTACTTCTTAAACATTGTACTGTAATGAAATGTTAAACTTGGTGTGGATATTGACCATGGAAGTTGTTATTTAATGTGTTAGGATGATCATGCATATGATGTATTTGCGTATTCAGATGGTTTCTTATCATTGATCATCATGTATGTGTTATATTTGTTATTGTTTACTTTATATCTTTGGATTCTATTCTTTATTGATGTTGTATGGATCTAAGTTGCGTAATGACTCTTCGTGTACCCCAAAGGATGTTTGTGTTAGTGAGTTTACTTAAATGAAATTCATGTTATGACTTAATGTGTATTACATGTATGTTATGTGCATTTAAAAAAAAAAAAATGTGCGGTATTTATTGTGTTGTTGTCCTTTGGGGTTCGCACGGCGGGGCGTTACATTGTCCCACTAAAATTAGGTTCCTCTTTAGCTTAGAAAAATGTCTTACATCACTCAATAGCCACTTGTTTCCATTCTTTAGTTGTAACATTATGTCAACTTTTCCAACTTTCTAACATGGCTCATTTTCATTGAGATAAACTTTTCCAAATTTTACTTCTTGATAGTTTTTGAAGGCATCTCGATTTGAGGTTGCATGAAAGGAGCCACCAGAGTCTAATATCCATGAGTCAATTGTAGTTTCAATTGTTAACAAGACTAATTCTCCTCCATCATTGTCATGTAACACAAACAATCCTTCTTGACATGTCCACCTTTTCCACAAAACCAACAACCTTCTTTTCATCCTCTTGACTTAGATCTCTTGGCAGATTTAGATCTTCTCCTATTATGTTTTCCTTGATCTTGGGTTCTTCCCCTATTTCCTAAGACCAAGGCTTCTCTAGATATTTTATTTTGTCCTCTTCTCATGTCTTCATTGAGAAGTGTAGTAGGAACATCGTCAAATCTTAAAATTTCTTCATTTTTCTTGTCCTTTTGCATCGGATCCTCTTCTTTCAAATATTGAATTGTTGATAGTCATCACCACACTATCCTAGCCATTGGGAAGAGAGCACAAGAGAAACATATCTCTCGGTCCATTTTCAAAATTGATTTTTACGGAAGATAGTTGGCTGATCACAATGTTGAATTCATTCAAATGATTTGAAAAACTATTTCCTTCTTTCATCATCAAATCAAGAATAACTTCTTCAACAAGAAGACCCTATTGCTTGTTGAAGCCATCTCATACATGTCACAAAGCTTTTCCCATATTTTTTTTGCCGAAGTTTCTGAGGAAACATTAAAGAGGACATTACTGGACAATGAAAGAATAATTCTAACAACTATTTTTTGATCCATGACATCCCATTCATCATCTTTCATTTTCTTCAATTTTATTGTCTATCCTTTCAGTGTGATAGCTAGGTCTTCTTGAATCAGTAGGGCACAAATTTGAAGCTTCCATAGCCCAATTTTTTTCCCTAAGAATCTCTCTATTCTCCATTTGTCCACTTCTTCCATCTCTTGGGAAATTCATCATGAATTCCCCAATCAGCTCCTTCATTGAGCTTTGATACCAAATATTAAAACTATGGAATAACAGAAGCAAAAGAAAAAGAGAACCACAAACTATATACAATCACACAAGACAAATAACTTTATGTGGTTCACAATAAATTGGCTACATCCACAGGAGCAGGGGAATATTATATTATCTTTGTATGAAGTTACAATACAATACATATCAACAACAATAAAAATTTTATCAGTACAATATCCATAATGGATATGGAAGACCTATTGGATGTTGTGGTTGTGTTGCTAATATGTGGTTGTCATTGATGTCAACACTATTGGCATTAATGTCTTAGAATTTGTATATGTCAAGGATATTGAGAAAAATGTAATGAAATAAGTTGCAGGTTGTCAGTGGTGAAGTGTAGTTCATTCTATTGGTGAGCTCAATACATTGATGATCAATGGTTGTGAATTAAAGGGTTTCTTTTCGATTATATCTAGTTTATCCATGTTAATTTTCAAAGATCCACGTGAAGATTTGATCGAGTTATGAGTAGTTGTGTTCTGACAGACATTTTGTTGCTTCAGTTGGTGTTTGTGAATGAAGATGATGTGATTCTAGTAAGTTTAGCTATTGTAGATGCTTCTCTAGTGATTCATGATGTTTGTGGATGTTTCTATATCGTGCTCTATCTGTGTTTCACATCCACATTGATCGTTGTGCTCGTGATTAGAGATTTTCTCTTGCATGTTCATGTTTTTCATGTTCTTGTCCGACAGGGTGTTGTAGCGTGTTGTGGATCTCCGAGGAATAATTGTTTGAAGTGTTTTCATGTTTGAGTATTTTCTTTTGTGTCCTAATAATATTGTGGCCAACATTGGTTGATTCGCATTGAAAATTATTTATTGTTTTGGACCGAAAGTTTGCATATGTTTTATTATATTATTGAGGCCAAATGTAGTGATGTAATCTTTTGTTGCAGATATATATAAATGATTGTTTATTCCATTTGAAGAAAGGTGTGTGTATGAGATGTGCGAATGATTTCCTAAGCATTCAAAGGTAGAAGCAGAGTGTGAAGAAGAGTGAGCAGATTATGAAGAATTGTTCATGTGCTTAATTGGAACTGTAATAAGGCATTAGTAGATGCTATTTTCTCAGTTCAAAATCTTGTGGATGTAATCCATTTTTTTTTGTAAGATAGTGAGTCTTCCTTTTGGTAATTGAGCAGTGAGCTCTAGGCAATGTGCCTGAATGCATGTGAATTCCCCATTCACATTTCTTTATACTTTCAATAGGATATAATATTGTGGACTAACCTCCACCATGGTTTTTCCCCTAACAAGGTTTCCATGTAAAAAATCTTTGTGTTATGTGTGTTTATAGTGTGTTGTTTATTTATGCTTTCATGGTTATTGATCAAATCTAAGAATAAGGTTAATAAGTTTAATAATTTTTGAATTTTTGTGACAATTGATTCAACCCCCTCTCAATTGTTTTCCCTTGTGTTTCCAACAATTGGTATTAGATCAGGTTCCTTGGAAGGAGTTTAATAGCTTGAGGTGATCCGGGATGGTGACATACAAGAAGGAAAGTTTGAGATTTGATGGAATAAATTGTTCTCTATGGAAGGCTTGAATGGAGTGTCATCTAAGATGCATTGGTGAACCTTACTGGAAAATTACAAATAATAGACATATCATTCCATAGAATGGTCCTTCTACTACAGATGATATTAAGGAAGTCGAGTACAATATCAAGGATAAGGAGGCATTGTTGAGTGCTCTTACTGATTTTGAGATGACAAATATTATGGATTTGATGACTACTTATGAGATCTGGAAAATGTTGGAAAATTTGTATGAAGGTGCTACTAATGTGAAGATTACTAAGTTGCAAAGTCTAAAAGGGAAATATGAAATTTTGAAAATGAGTGATGATGAAAGAATTACTTCTTTTATACAAAGAGTGAATGAACTTGTGTGCGGTATCGGATGTGCTAGTGGATGATTAGAAGAGTTAGATATTGTTGCTAAAGTGCTTAGATCCTCATTTGTTACATACAAATTCAAAGATACTACTATTGAGGAGCTTTGAACTATAACAAATGCAACTAGAGACATGTTCATTGGTATGCTTACTGCTTTTGAGTTGAGTGAGTTTGGTTATGCTCTTCCTAAGATAGAATATGCATTCAAGGCTACTAATTTTAGAAGAGATAAATAGAGATATGATCCAGGAGAAAGTTCTTATAGAAAGGCATTCAAGTATGAGGAGGAAATGAGAGAGATTGAAGAAGAGGAGAGAAAACTAGAGGAGCTTGAAGCACTTATTGTCAAAGGGGAAGCCAGAGGAGAAGGTAAGTATAAATGGAATTTTCCTATTAAATTTTTTTCTTGCAATAAGGTAGGTCATTTTGCATCAGGGTGTCTAGAAAGAGTTCCTAATCCAAGACCTAATAAGCCTAGATTTCAAAGAAATTTCTATTATGTTGTTGATGAAGGTGTGACAAATGATGAATTTGATAAAAGGAATGCAAGTGAAGACAAATGGGTATTTATTGCTATCAAGAAAAATGATCTTGTACCTACTGAATCTATTAATTGCTCACATGTGGACAAAGCCTAGATACTTGAGTTGAAGAGAAAGATGAATGGGTAATTGATAGTGGATGCTCTCATCACATGATAGGTGATAAAAGAAAATTTATAAGCCTAGAAAAGTATGATGGTGGTATTTGGTGATGACAAAGTATGTGTAATCTGTGGCAGAGGATGTATTTCTCTTGATGGTAAGAATAATACTGATGATGTTCTATATGTGGAAGGTTCGAAGCATAATCTCTTGAGTGTTGGACACATGGTTTACAAGGGATACAATCTTCAATTCAAGGATGGAAAGTGCAGAATATTGGGGAGCTCCTGAAATGTGATTGCTTCAGATACAAAAAAAAGGTAATATATTTCACTTGAATGCTACTGGTAAAAGATGTCGGATTGCTCAAATTGATCAAAGTTGGTTATGGAATAGGAGAATGTGTCATGTAAACTTTGACAATATTATCAATATAATTTCTACTAAGGAAGTGAGAGATCTACCTAAGTTGGTAAAGCCTACTAATACTATATGCAAGGAATGTCAGTTAGGTAAGCAAACTAGAATTTCATTTTGGAGCAAACATTATTCAAATGAAGTGTTGGAGCTTGTTCATACTGATTTGTGTGGTCCTTCTAGAGTTATAAGTTTACAAGGAGGCATGTACTTCATGTTACTTATTGATGATTACTCTAGATTGATGTGGGTTACTTTCTTAAGAGAAAAATATGAAGCTCTAGAGAAATTCAAGATTTCTAAGGCTATGGTTGAGATAGAGAGAGGTCTGAAGATTAAATTTTTGAGATAAAATAGAGGTGGTGAATTCACTTCCCATGAGTTTAATTCTTTTTGTGAAGTGTGTGGGATATAGAGACAATTATCTGCCTCAAGGACCCCTCAGCAAAATGGATTTGTGGAAAGGAAGAACATGACAATTCAAGATGCTGCTAGGACTATGATGCTGGAAGGAAATGTTCCTCAATCTATTTGAGATAATTTGTGAGTACCGTTGTTTACATCCTCAACCGGGTACAAGTCAAAGGTGATACTGGTAAGACCCCTTTTGAGCTATGGTCTAGTCATAAGCCTACTATTAGATATTTCAAAATCTTTCAGAGTAAATTCTATATTAGAAGAGATGAAGAAATACGAAAGTTTGATGCTAGGAGTGATGATGGAATCTTTCTTGGTTATTCTACTAAGAGTAAAGCCTATTGGTGCTACAACAAGAGATTAAGGAAAGTAGTTGAAAGTGAAAATTTCAAGGTTGATGAAGACATAGGTAGACAATCCAAAAACTATGGATATGATTCAGATGATTAGAATAACAGTTTAGTCACGGGAAGAAAGTTTAGACTCAAAATCAAGTTCATATCATTCTAGCGAATCAAGAAAATTAAGAGGAAGGAACTAGTGAAAGTACATAAGAGAGATCAAAAGAGCTAGAAGTTCAAGAATATCCTAAGACTCCAAGGTATGCAATACTAAATAATTCAGAAGGTCATATTATAGGTGATAAGAAAAAAGGTGTTCAGACTAGGAGAAAATTTGTAGAAGAATACTGTTTGATTTCAAAGATTGAGCCTAATAGTGTCAATGAAGTATGCAAAGATGAATATTGGGTGGAAGCAATGAAATACGAACTATATCAAATTGAAAAGAATAATACATGGATTCTTGTTCCTAGACCTAAGGACAAAAATGTAATTGGAACTAAATGGATCCTTAAAAACAAGTTGAATGAGCATGGTGAAGTTGTTACAAACAAAGCAAGACTTGTGTGCAAAGGATATTCTTAGATGGAAGGAATTGACTTTGAAGAAAATTTTCCCATGTTGCTAGGATTGAAGCTGTGAGACTATTTCTTGCCACTGATACATTTTGTCTCAAAATACGAAAAAAGTTCCTCAAAATTTCAACAAACTTTAATCAGAATTATTTCATCGATTTTCTGACGAATTTTGAAATGTCAAAATTTTGACCCAGCATCGTCAGTTGTGTTAGAATTTGGACGTTTCAAAGTTCATTGGAAAATTGGAGAAATAATTCTAATGAAATTTTGTCAAATTTTGAGTCAAAATGTATCAGTGTGCTTATGCTTCTTACAAAAACTACAAGGTTTATTAGATGGATGTAAAGTCAACATTTCTAAATTGAAAATTGGAAAAAGAAGTGTATGTTGACCAACCTGATGGATTTAAATTGACTAATTAGGGAGATATGCTTTGTCGGTTGAAGAAAGCATTGTATGGACTTAAGCAAGCCCTAAGATCATGGTATGCTATATTGGACAAGTATTTTCTAAAGCTTTGATTCAATAAAGGTATTGTTGATAGCAATCTATATTTCAAGTTTGAGCATGATAAAGATTTGATTGTTGTAGTCTTTTTTGATGATGTCTTTTTTGGAGGAGATTATAGTTTGTGCATGAAGTTTGCTAATGAGATGAAAAATGAGTTTGAGATGTCTATGATTGGTGAGATGAAATTATTTTTGGGATTGCAAATTACT
The DNA here is from genome assembly GCA_007258455.2 of Sequoia sempervirens. Taxonomy (NCBI): domain Eukaryota; kingdom Viridiplantae; phylum Streptophyta; class Pinopsida; order Cupressales; family Cupressaceae; genus Sequoia; species Sequoia sempervirens. The sequence continues at coordinate 57,705,797 of VDFB02271358.1, read as the reverse complement.
CAGTTAGATAAAGGGATCTTCATATCTCAATCCAAGTATGTGAAAGAATTGCTAAAGAATTTTGGTATGGAAGATTCAAAGCCAGTTGGTACACCTATGGTGAGCGAATGCAAGTTGACACAAGATGATGATTCTCCAAAATAAAATCAAACTAGATACAAATTGATGATTAGTGGATTGCTTTATTTGACTCAAACTAGACTAGATATCATGAATGTTGTATGCATTGTTGCAATATTTCAATCTGATCCTAAGGAATCTCATGTAACTACTATGAAGATGATTTTCAAATAATTGAAGGGGACAATTGATTTTGGGCGATGGTATCCTAAAGATGATGATCTTACTTTGAGTGCTTTTACTGATGTTGATTGGGAAGGTGATGTGAATGATGAAAAGAGTACTAGTGGTGGTGTATTTTTCTTGGGTAAGAAGTTGATTTCATAGTTAAGTAAGAAGCAAAATGCCATTTCTTTATCTACTATGGAGGAATAATACATTGTTGTTGCTAATAATTGTACTCAAGTATTGTGGATGAAGCAAATGTTGAAACATATTAGAGTTGTGTATGATGAACCTATTGCTATATTTTGTGATAATTCAAGTGAAATTAATATTTCTAAGAATCTAGTTCTGCATTCAAAGACCAAGCATATATCTATCAAGTTTCACTTTTTGAGAGAGTAGGTGAGTGAAAAGGAAGTTAGATTGGAGTATGTGCCTACTAAGGAATAGATTGTAGAAATCTTTACAAAACCATTGCCTAAGGATAATTTTGAGTATCTCAGAGGGAAGCTAGGGGTGATTACCCCTCCTAATCAGAACTAAGATGCATTGAATTGCATCAATCCATGCACTTAATAGTCATATCTTGATCCGGATTGATGTTGTGGTGGCTACTAATTAGGGGGAGTAGTCATATGTTTCAGATATGTGGTTCTGAGCTTGTGTGGAGAAAAGAGATCTTTGTCATTAATGTCAAAGAGGGAGAAGAGTCATGTGGAAAAATGTGAATTATCTAAGGAGAAGAGTCATGTAGGCAAAAGAGTCATGTGAAAGAGTTGAGGAGAAAAGAGTCAGAATCTAAGGGGGGTAAATGGTAAAGACAGTTCCATTGACGATGTTTTTCACATCATGTGTTTCCATCAATGCCAAAGGGGGAGATTGTTTGATGTTGCAGTTGTGTTGCTGATATGTGGTTTTCATTGATTTCAACACTATTGGAATTAATGTCTTAGAAGTTTTATATGTCAAGGATATTGAGAAAAGTGTAATGAAATAAGTTGCAGGTTGTCGGTGGTGAAGTGTAGTTCAGTCTATTGGAAAGCTCAGTACATTGATGATTAGTGGTTGTCGTTTAAAGGGTTTCTTTTTTAGTATATCTAGTTTATCCACATTAATTTTTAGAGATTAGTGTGAACATTTGATCGAGTTATGAGTAGTTGTGTTCTGACAATCATTATGTTGCTTCAATTGGTGTTCCTGAATGAAGATGATGTGATTCTAGCAAGTTGAGTTGTTGAAAATTCTTCTCTGGTGATTCATGATGTTTTTGGATGTTTCTAGATCATGCTCTATCTCTTTTGCACATCCACATTTATTGTTGTGCTCGTGATTATAGATTTTCTCTTACGTGTTCATGTTTTTCATGTTCTAGCTAACAGGGTGTTGTAGCATGTTGTGGATCTTTGAGGAATAATTTTTTGAAGTGTTTTCATGTTTGAGTTTTTTTTTTGGGTCCTCATTATGTTCTGGGAAAACAATTTGCATATGTTTTATTATTTTGTTGAGTCCAACATGTAGCGATGTAATCCTTTTTTGTGGATATATATATATAAGTGATTGTTTATTCCATTTGAATAAAGTTGTCTTTGTGAGATGTGTGAATAATTTCCTAATCATTTGAAAGTAGAAGTAGAGTGCGAAGAAGAGTGAGTTGAGTATGAAGAAGTGTTCATGTACTTAATCGAAACTATAATTAGGCATTAGCAGATGCTATTTTCTTAGTTTCAAATCTTATGGATGTAATCCAAATATTTTTGTAAGATAGTGATTCTTCCTTTTTTAATTGAGTAGTGAGCTCTAGGCATTGTGCTTGAATGCATGTGCATTCCCCATTCACATTTCTTTATACTTTTAATAGGGTATAATCTTGTGGACTAACCACCATCGCGGTTTTTCCCCTAATAGGGTTTCCACATAAAAAATCTTGGTGTTATGTGTGTTTATGATGTGTTTTTGATTTATGCTTTCATGGTTATTGATTAGATTTGAGAATAAGGTTAATAAGTTTAATAAGTTTTGAATTTTTGTGACAACTGATTTACCCCCCCTCTCAGTTGTATGCCCTTATGTTGCCAACAAGACCAAGAGACAAATATTTTTGTGGGATAGTCTTCGATGACCTTTAGACTTCATAATTCAACAATTTCCCCATCTTTCATCGAGTTAAAGAACCATTTGATCTCTACAACCAAGTCTTCTATTTTCTCATATGTGTCATCCAAGGGTGTCTAAAACAATAATACACTCATATTGTTGCATATATCAATAGTTATGTTATTGTTTCAAGCACCCATGGATGACATGGATAAGAGATAAGAGGCATTGATTGTTGATATCAAGGAGTTATTTAATTCCATGGAATATGGGGTTCTTTAATCTAGTGTTCAACAACCTATTAGCCACCATTAGATTAATATATTGGTAGAATGCAGTAATGTACCCTTATGCCAATATTTTGTGCCTTGAATTGCACAATGACTTTTTGGTGCATGTAGATGTCCCCAAAAGGTGTACAACACTTCTTTTCAAGATGACCACCAAGAACATGCAATATTCCATTAAAAACCCTCTATATGAACCATTGCTATAATAGATTTTAGTTACAAGGTCTTGAAATTCTTATTGGTACTGTAGAATAAAATGCCTTTTCCAAACTTTACTCAATAAATTTTTTTTCATATACGATGGATATTATATTTGTCTATGACAAGCACTAGTGCCATAAAAAATAGTCCTTCATTTCCTCTTGTTTCTAGTAAATAATTTACTGGTGAATTTTTTGTGTAATGGTGAAAATTACACATTATGTTATTTTTATTTTATGTAGCTTAAGGATGGATAACTAAAGTTTTTGTTTATTTGATCTCATATTTATTGGGCATAGGTGTAGTGTTGATGCAAGAAGGATGGTTGCTAGCCTTCACCAACAAGTAAGTCACATGGGAAAATCTAGTTAAATCAACATATGATAAAGAAATGTTGTTATCCAACATTGGCATCCTTACTTGTTGAGCTAAATATTCAAAATAAAATAGATCATCATAGTCTTAAATGATTTTTGAAAAAGAGTGTGTCCTCAAAAAATGGGTAGTCAAGATGTAGGGATATACTAATGAGAATTTCTAGAAGGGTAGAGAAAATGTAGTACTTTATGCACTCTCATTCCAAAATAAAGAATAATGTTTAACCTTTTCTATTTTGGTACTAGTTCCCATCAGATAGATGAGATATAACATGAATGGGATACCAACCCTACAATTGAAGATATCATTGATTAGTTGGCTAGGATCCACAAAAAGTGTAAATTTTTTTCTATCTAGGAAAATTTGTTACCTATTATTAAAAAAATTATTTACCGTTAAATTTAAAATTCAAGCCTCTATCATTCCTAGAGTTACACTAATCACCTATTGCTAGGCAATTAGGTTTTTGAAACGAAGGATTTTGGTACCCAAATCCTTCCTTTCTCTCTTAGGGTTTTCCACTGAAAAGGGGAAATATGGACCAAAATGCACAATGTTTCAATCAAGATTAATGTGAAGTGTGTGTGGATGTTTTTGAATGCTTACAAATGCAAATAAGTGAAAGTAAAATAATCTAATACAAGATGTTGAAAAACACAATGTTGATTGCAAATATGAACTAGAAACCTAAACAAATGAAAACCAAAATTGATGAGACTGATCAGAGTGCACCTGGAGGTAGATTACTATTGTTGGAAGGTTCTAGCATGTACTAGAACTCACTGTTAATGGCCACTAGGACTAATTCTCCATGCATGGATAATCAGTTTTGCTTCTAATGAAATGTCCAAGAAATAGGTTTTTGACTATCGGGAGTTGAATTTTGACAAAATCACTTTTCAGGCCTATAGGTGGGACTCATTCGCCATGGGTGGCTAATTAGTCCACTTACAAGAATCATAAAATGCAGGAGTTGATTCTATGGAGCTAGATCGACACTTCTTCTTTCTACATGTGTTGGCTTCTAAAACTATCGGATTCAGGTTTGAAAGTGACTTTTATTTGATTCTTTGACTTATTGAATGAAGAGAGGACTTTAAAAACCTTGCAACTTGATCTTCAATGATTTCCAAACTTCCAAAGGGCCTAAATCTTCCCTTGAATGTCTTAAGAAGCTAAATAATCTTGGATGTTTGCAACATAACATATATAATATTCCCTTGAATGTCTTAAGAAGCTAAATTAATGTCTTGCAATGTGAAAGCCCTAATTTTCTTAACTTGAGATGGATAATAGATGATTGAGAGATGAGTAGATTATGAAATATGAGAGATATCAAAATGAGGTGAAAATCACATATTTATACACACTTGTGCCTTAGTTACCCATTAATACCTCATCACAGGCCAACATCAAATGTTTTGGAATAAAATCCTAAAAGGAAATTTAAAATGTTTTGAACTTGGGGCCAAGGGGGACTCATTCACCACCCATGGCAAATGGGTCCCACCTAGGACCTAAAAATGTGTGTCAGGAAATATGTTGTATTTAATGTTGTTTTTAGGGATAATACTAAAAAATACACTTAATTAAGCATATGAGAGCATTAAGGGGTCAAAAAAAGCATGAAAAGGGGATAAATAGTGAAGATATGCCTAGAAAAGCATGAAGGCTTGTTACAAGACTTTACAAAACTTCAAAATAGGACTTGTTGATGAATAAAATGGTGACTTTTAGGTGAATTGTAATTAGTAGAGTCTAGAAGAATGTAGAAATTTATTACAACACTTCACAACACCTTCACGGGACATCTTTAAAAGAATTTTATTTTATTTGTAAGGGTCTGAGAGCTAATTTTGATGCATAAAATTCCTTGAAACACTAGATTAAGAATTTATTAAGTCCAATTTATCATGAATTAATCTCATGTCAAGCAAAGGGTCCTATTTTCTACAACACATTTAGCCCCCACTTTAGTGAGATGATGAAATTGTTTTAAATTCACACTAAAGTAGACATTCAAGAGAGATCCACATGTAGGTCAAGCCCCCAAGATACAAAATAATGCAAAGGAAACATGGAAAGAAAGATGAGGTGAAAAATATGTACTCACTTTGGGGCCACAAAACTTCAGGTCATCTACAGGGTGAGAAGGAAACAACATACTCACTCTAGGGGCACAAAACTAGTTGTCTATGGGGTGAGAAATCCAAAAAGGGTAAGATACATATGCAAGTTGGTATGCACTCACAAACACAAAAGTGGTTATGGGGAAAAATCATGTCACCAGGTGGGATTCCTGCTCAACTATATGAAATTTATACCCATTAATAACTTTAACAAGGTACCACAAATGAAATTATTTTGATACTTATAGATATTGTGAATGCAAAATAATGTTAAGGATTTTTCAAAGGGATTTTGCTTAATTCATGCAATGTCTCATCTTAGGGAACATCATGTTCAACATCTCTAAGAGAGGATAAGTGCAAACAATCTCATCCTAGGCAACATTGTACCTAATACTTCCAAGAGAGGGAATCATAAGGAAAAAAGAAAGTTGCACAATGAAATGTGAGTGGTGATGTATGCCCCCACTTTAAAGCAATTACGGGCACCTGTATTGTGAGAAATTGCTTTAAAGTAGAAGGAGAGAGAGACATAAGAGCTTACTCAAAAATCCCTATGCCAAGTCTTTTGTTTCTGATAAGCTACATCATGAAAAAGAGAAGTATGTCATAAGCGAACCAACTTAAGGCATGTTGTCCACATCCCAAGCTTTCTTTTATGTATTCATGAAAAGTTAACTAATAGACAAAGGAGTTTACCAAAAGTGACACATGAAGACAATGCTATATAACCCCCTACCCCCACTTAATGTAGGAAAAAGGTGAGCCAAAAGGATTGATGAAATGCATGCTAGAGTGAAAATCAATAGCAATTAGAGGAATTAGATGCCCCCACATTGGGAAGCATACCAAACTCCTGAAAAGTGTTGCATTTTACAACTCAAGGCATTACATTCATTAGCGGAGTGTCCATGAACTCTATGATATGCATAGAATGATGTTTTGGAAGAGTGTTTCTTTCGAGTTATAGGAGGGAGGGTGATCAAGTGATCTTGGAGAAGTCTAGACAAGATACCTTCTTGATCAAGAGGAAAAGGTGGTTGTGTGATTTGGGTGAAAGATACATCTTGCTTAGTTATCATACCTATGCAAGACTCTGTAGATTGCAAGATTTTATCTTCTTCATCATAGGAGGATACAAAATCTAATGAATTCAAATCATGAGCATTTTGCAAGATGACAATTTGAATGTTGTGGGAAGGATGATATTCAAGGAAATTAGGCGTGAAGGATGAGTTAGGGGTATGTTGTGTGAGACTGAATGAAGGTGGGTAAAGGATGAGAGGATTATGAAGATGTCCCATGGGATATGTATGTGTTTTATTGACCAAAGGGGATCAAATGAACACTGGTGCATTCATATCCTCAATAGGTTTGTTTTGATGTATCTCTAAGTGCAGGAAATCAAGAACCACTTGTTTGCCACAGTCCAATGCCATGATATTCTCCCTAGGAGGAGAGTTTTTAGGAGAACAACAAGCCATATGTGCTTGAAAAGTAAGGCTTTGTTCTTCCACAATAACTTCATTTACAATAGGGGAATGATGAATTTCCACAGGCTCATTCTCTTGTTCCATGTTATCTACCCTACAAGGAGAGCTTGTAACATGTTCATCCAAGTTTGAGGTTTGTAAAATAGCTTCATCACAAGTGGAGGAAGTGTCAAAAGAAGAACCACTATGGTTTTCAAATATATCTTCCCATAGGATAGGCACATTAGAGAAGGGAGGATCAAGGGGGTCATGACTCTTAATAGGGGTATCTTCTAATATCAACCTATCCTTGTTATATCAAGGAGGGATATTAGGAGATGGACAAGATTGATTGTCATGACCATGGAGATTAGGTAAGATGATGTTTAGGAATGTGTTTATGATCTCATGCTCTTATTGTGCAAGGTCATCTAAAGGGGAATAAGGAGATAGAAAATGAAGACTTTCAAGGTTTGTGATTTCTTTCACCAAAATACCTTCATCACTAATAGGAGAGGTATCAGAAGAAGAACAAGTATGTGTGTTATGATTGTCTAAATTACCATTCTCACCAATGGGTAATGTAATATTAAGAATTGTATAAATGGATTGTTTCTTAAAGGGTATGTGCAAGATCATGATGGGCCAAAAAGTGGCAATATGATGGGTATGTGGCTGACGACTATTTTCTTACCCAAAATTGATGAAACAAAAAGGGTTTTTAAAGGAGATTCTCAAATTTCCACCAATATAAATTATGCTTTTAATTTGAATTTAATAAGTAATTATTATTCATTTTCTATTCAAATTATGATTAAAGTCCTGATTGATAGGATGATTGAAAAAAATCTATATAGCTTTCAAACAATCACATTTTTTGAATCCAAAACATGCGTCACATTCGTTTTGAATACTATAGAATTAAAAAAAGAAAAATTGAATTTCATGAATTTTTGACCAAGTTAAGGTGGTCACACATACAGATTTTATATTTTCTTAAAAGTTGTTATAAAAAAATCATAATTAATTATTTACTTAGAAAAAAATTACAAGAAAATATGCATCACATTAGGGGATGAATACTTATATCTAAAATCTTATAAATTTATAATAATGATCAGATAGACACCTACTTCTTATTTTTTCCCGAAATTTAGGTACCACTGCATTAAAATTTCAAATTTTCACCAAATAGATTTTTTTAAAACAAACCTAGTAGTTTAGAAACTACATTCAGTTTGCTACAGATTCTATTCTTACATATTTTTGAAATAATATAGATAACTTATTCAAATTTTTATGTCAAGTTGCCTAACTTTGATTTTTTTAAAATTTTTGCCACTTAAGGTCCTGATTTTTCCATGTTGATCCTGCTCATACCCCAAGGTCCCTATTACGGTAGTAAAAAGAAAACTTACAAAAGGGGATATTATGCTTATAAAATCCATGTTTAATCCAAGCAAGAACATATCTTTTGAAAGAAAACTTGCTAAAATGAAAGAATGTACAATGCAATGCAATTTTCAGTTCTTAAGTGTTTGTTTACACAATGCAACAATTTGAGAATGAAATGTTGTGATGGAAAAAGTGAAATTAAACAATGCATGAAATGAGTGAATTCGAGTGAAATTTAACAAAATGCATGCTACAAAAATGTAACTGATTGATTTATACAAGTTAAGGCACCAAACAAAAGCCTAAAAACAAATTTTTGAGTTTTGTAAAATGTTGTTTCAGGGGTCAGAAGGGACTAATTCGCCCCAAGGTGGCAAATGAGTCCCAGTATGGACTTTTTTCAGAATTTTAAAAAATTGTGACTATTTTTTAGGAAGTTTGAGTGCTAGGATGTAGATCTAAGTGAAAAATTTAGAAATGCAGAATGTTTGAGTGATTAAAGATGCAAAAATGCAACCTATCATGCACTTTTACTCATACAAAAATGAAACTCTAGAAGGCAAGCTAACTAATGCAAAATGCACTACAAGCAACTCTAGCATAATTAAGGGACTCCAAAATCAGAAAATATGGGATTCAAACAGTAGTTTCACCAAAATGAAATGAAGGATTTCGGTACCCAAATCCTTCCTTGCTCTCTTAGGGTTCTTCACCTAAAAGGGGGAAGATGGACCAAAATGCACAATGTTTCAATCAAGATTAATGTAAGGATGGATGGTATATTGATGTGAAGTGTGTGTGGATATGTTTGAATGCCTACAAATGCAAATAAGTGAATGTAAACTAATCTAATACAAAATATTGAAAAACAAAATGTTGATTACAAATATGAACTAGAAACCTAAACAAATGAAAACATAAATTGATGAGACTGATTAGAGTTCACCTGGAGGTAGATTACTATTATTGGAAGGTTTTGGAATGTCCTAGAACTCACTATTAATGGCCACTAGGACTAATTCACCATGCATGGTGAATCAATACTGCTTCTAATGAAAAGTCCACGAAATAGGTTTTTGACTATCGGGAGCTGAATTCTGACAAAATCACTTTTCAAGCCTATAGGTGGGACTCATTCGCCATGGGTAGTGAATTAGTCATCCTATAGGAATTGACAAAATTAGAAGTTGATTTTGTGGAGCTAGATCCACACTTCTTATTTCTACAGGTATTCACTTCTAAAACTATCAGATTCAGGTATGAAAGTGAATTTTTGTTGATTCTTTGACTTGTTGAATGAAGAGAGGACTTTAACAACCTTGCAACTTTTTCTTCAAAGATTTCCAAGCTTCCAAAGGACCTAAATCTGAAAACACACAAGAAGATAATGAGAAATGTTGATTGTTAAGGCATGGGAGTTTGCCTTGGTCAAACCCTGTTTAGGTAATTAAACCAAAATGATGAAAGAAAGGAATGAAACATGCAATAATGGAATAGATTACCTTGCCATGATGATTGATCTTGGAACTCTATAACATAACATGTATAATCTTCCCTTGAATGTCTTAAGAAGCTAAATTAATGTCTTGCAATGTGAAAGCCCTAACTTTCTTAACTTGAGATGGATGATAGATGATTGAGAGAGGAGGAGATTATGAAAGATAAGAGATATCAAAATGATGTGAAAATCACATATTTATACACAAGTGTGCCTTAGTTACCCGTTCATACCTCATCTCAAGCCTCAAGTGTTTTATAATAAAATCCTAAAAGGAAATTTAAAATATTTTGAATTTGGGGACAAGGGGAACTCATTCGCCACCTATGTAAAATGGGTCCCATCTAGTACCTAAAAGTGTGTGTCAGGAAATATGTTGTATTTAATGTTGTTTGTTGGGATAATACTAAAAAATACACTTAATTAAGCATATGAGAGTATAAAGGGGTCAAACAAAGCATGCAAAAGGGACAAATAGTGAAGATGTGCCTAGAAGAGCATGAAAGCTTGTTACAAGACTTTACAAAACTTCAAAATAGTACTTGTTGATGAATAAAAATGTGACTTTTAGGTGAATTGTAATTAATAGAGTCTAGAAGAATGTAGAAATTTTTTACAACACTTCACAACACCTTCACAAAGATGTCATTAAAAGCATGTTATTCAATTTATAAAGGTCCAAGACCTAATGTGGATGCATAAAATTCCTCACAACACTAGATTAAGACTTTATTAAGTCCATTTTATTATGAATTAATCTCAAAGTAAAGAGTCCTTTTTTCTACAACACAGTTTTTTACAAACCTATGATCATGTGAAGTGTAAGTTTTCTATGATGTTCAATAATTTGTAGCTAAATGTGATGTATCTACAAAAGGAAAAATATCAAGTCACTTAGACTAAGTTGCAACTAGTTCTTATTTTGAATCAAGCTTGGATTGATATTTTGTATGAATTTCATTATGGGACTTCCATTTTCAAGTAGTAAATAATTCACCTTCGTGATGGTGAATCACTTGACCAAATATGCCCATTTTTATGCATGACCTCACCCTTACATTTTTCTATGTTTGTTCAATAGTTTCTAGATTTAGTCTTCAAACTTAATGTGATTCCTAGCTCTATTTTCAATGACCATGATCCATCCTTCACTATAAAATTATAGTAAGAGTTGTTTAATTTACAAGGAAGAACCCTGAACATGATTTTGGCTTATCATCCTCAAACCAATAGTCGAAAAAGATTGTCAATGAGTACCTCTAGACTTATTTGTATTGTGTTGTATCTTAATGGTGGGATATGTTGGAAAAAAAAGAACACACAAATGAGAGGGGGGGTGAATTAGTTGTGATAGAAACTTCAACTTTTCTAACTTAACTTAATCTCAGATCTGATGAATAAGCAATTAACCACAAACAATTTAACACATTAGAGAGACAAAGAGCACCAATATTTTTGTGTGTAAACCCTATTAGGGGAAAAAGCACCGTGGATGTTAGTTCACAACATTATACCCTATTAAAAGTATAATGAGAAATAATAAAGGAAATGCACATGCATTCGGGAACACTACCTAGAGCTCACTAACCAACAATACAGAATAGGATTAAAATCCAAAGGGTACGAACTGAGAAAATAGCTTATGCACAAGCCTAATTACAGTTATAATTAAGCTCATAAAACCTTCTTCACACCTTGCTTAATCTTCTTCACACTCTTCTTTGCAATCGAAAGATATTCACACATAGGAGAACATTGAGCACCTTTACCACATACTACACTGATGAAACAATTGTACATATATATCCGCTACATGAGATTTCATCACAACTTATTCGACTTGGAAAATAAAACATATTTGCAATTTCGGCCCAAATTTACAAATAAATTTGGAATGAAAATCCACCAAGGTCGTCCATAACATAGTGGAGACACAAATTAATATCTCCAACACAAACATACTTTAATTAATTTCACCACAAAGATCCACTACCACTAACATGTTGGCCAAGAACATGAAAAATTTAACATGTGTAAGAAAATATCTTCAACCACGAGCTCTCCAGTTAATGTGGATATAACAAAAAGATAGAGAATGATCTAGAGACATTAGAGAACACCAAGAAAAAATTGAGAAATATACACAACAATTGAAATTAACAAAATCACACAATCCTCATTTAGGAGCATTGATAGAGACCACATAAACACTGTTAGACCACAACATAATCAAAACTTCATGTGGACCTCTAAAATTTTTGGTAGATGATCTAGAAACATTCAACAATAAACCCTTTAATCCACACCAAATAATCTTCAATGTATAGAACAAGAAACCTTCATGATGTGCACAGTTCCATCGAGAACCTAGAATACTTTCTTTCACAATTTTCTCAATATCCTTGACATATATAGCCTTTAATATGCCAAGTGCTAATAGTGTTGACATCAATGACAACCACATATCAGAAACCATATCCACAACATCCAACAATCGCCCCCTTTGGCATTGATGGCAACACATGATGTGAAAAATACCATCAACCCAACACACTGACTTCTTTTTCTCAACTGCACTTCTTCCCACAAAGCTCTTCTCCTTAGAAGGATTTTTCACAATACACTTCCCCCCCTTTGAAATCAATGGAAAAGGTAACAATGGCCTTTCCAAATATACTCTCTGAACCACATATCTACAAATCTAACTACTCCCCCTGAGTAGCATCCATGGAAACATAAACCTAGATTAGAATATAGCAATGAAGCTCATGGATTGATGCAAATAAATGCATCTTTTAGTTCTTATGAGGAGGGGTAATCACCCCTAGCATTCCTCTCAAGAGATACTCAAAATTATCCTTTGGAAATGGCTTAGTAAATATATCTACAATCTGTTCTTTGGTAGGCACATATTCCAATCTGACTTCTTTCTCATTGACTTTCTCCCTCAAGAAATTAAACTTGATTGATATATGTTTAGTCTTGGAATGCAACACCAGATTCTTTGAAATATTTATTACACTTGAAAGTATATGGCAATAGGTTCTTCATATACCACCCTGATATCTTTCAACATCTGTTTCATCCATATCACTTGAGTACAGTTACTGGCAGCAATAATGTATTTTGCTTCAGCAGTGGATAGAGAAATGGAATTCTACTTTTTTCTCAAACAGGACACCAATTTCTTCCCTTGGAAGAAAGCATCACTACTAGTACTTTTTTTGTCATCTACATCTCCAGCCCAATCAACATTAGTATATGCACTCAAAGTGAGATCATCATCCTTTGGATACCAATGTCCAAAATCATCTTTTCCTTTTAGGTATCTAAATATTCTCTTCACAGCAGGGTATGTGCAGGATCATCATGGAAAAAATAGGCCCTTAAGTGGCAAAAAAATCAGAAAAATCAGACTTAGGAAACTTGACATAAAAATTTGAATAAGTTTTCTATATTATTTCACAAATATGTAAGAATAGAATCTGTATCAAATTGAATGTAGTTTCTAAACTACTAGGTTTGTTTAAAAAATTATCTATCTATTTGGTGAAAATTTGAAATTTCAAAGCAATACTACTTAAATATCAGGGAAAACATAAGAAGTAGGTGTCTATCTGACCATATAACCACAATAAAATGATAAATTTTTTTATAATATTTTAGATATAAGTAGAGGACTCATGTCTCGATGTGATGCATATTTTTTTGTAATTTTTTTCCAAGTAAATAATTAATTATGAATTTTTTATTACAACTTTTAAAAAATTAAAAAAACTCATATGTCTGACCATCTTAACTTGGTCAAAACTTCATGAAATTCAATTTTTCTTTTTTTAGTCCTATAGTAATGCGAAGCATAGAATATTACGCATATTTTGGATTCAAAAAATGTGATACCGTTTGAAAGCTATAGATGTTTTTCAATCAACCTATCAATCGGGACTTTAGTTATAATTTGAACAGAAAATGAATAATAATTACTTATTAAATTCAAAGTAAAGAATAATTTATATTGGTGGAAAGCTGAGAATCTCCATTAAAAACCTTTTTCGTTTCATCAATTTGGGGTAAAAAAAAAGTTGACAGCCACATACCAATCATATTACCACATTTTGGCCCATCATGATCTTGCACATACCCAGTAGTCACATGTGTTTCTTTTAGATCAACCTGAAATCTAGCAACCATAAATACAACATTCATAATGTCTAGTCTAGTCTAAGTTAAGTAGAGAAATCCACCAATCATTGACTTGTATCTAGTTTGATTCACCTTAGGAGAATAATCATTCTATGCCAACTTACATCCGGTCACCATGGGAGTACCAACAGGTTTTGATTCATCCATTCCAAACTTCTTCAGCAATTCTCTCACATACTTGGACTAAGATATGAAAAGTCCCTTGTCTAACTGAGTAACTTTCAATCTTATAAATAACTTCATCTCTTCAATCATACTCATGTCAAATTCATTCTTCATCTCATCAACAAACTTCATACATAGATTGTCATCTCCTCCAAAAATGATGTCATCAACAAAAACTTCTATAATTAACTCTTTATCATGATCTAATTTGAAGTGTAAGTTTCTATTAGTAGTACCTTTATTGAATCCAAGATTCAGTAAATATTTGTCCAATCTAGCATACCAGGCTCTAGGGGCTTGCTTGAGTCTGTATAGAGATTTCTTTAATCGAAATACCATTTCTTCCTTGTCATTTAGCTAAAATCCATTTGGCTGTTCAATGTATACTTCTTCTATTTCTCCATTCAGAAATGTTGACTTCACATCCATTTGATAGACTTTATAGTTTTTTTATGCAACATAAGCAAGAAATAACCTTATAGCTTCAATTCTAGCAATAGGGGCAAAGGTTTCTTCAAAATCAATACCTTCCATTTGAGAATACCATTTACATACCAATCTTGCTTTATTCCAGGCCACTTCACCTTGTTCATTCAGCTTGTTCCTAAACACCCATTTAGTACCAGTCACATTTTTTTCTTTAGGCCTGGGAACCAATATCCATGTGTCATTCTTTTCAATTTGTGTCAGCTCTTCCTTCATAGCTTCCAAATAGTGTTCATCTTGACAGGATTCAATGACATTTTTAGGTTCAATCTTTGAAATCAAACAATATTCTTCTAAAATCTTTCTTCTATTTTGCACTCCTTTATTCTTATCTCCTATGATTTGACTATCAGAATGATTTAGCTTTACATACCTTAGAGTTTTGGGACATTCTTGAACTTCTGATTCTTTTGATCTTTCTTCTACACTTGCACTTGTGTATGTTTCCTAACTAACTTGATTTACCAGAACAAATTAAGGTTGCTTTACCGAAACATATGGAATAATCTGAAGTAGTTTATGTGTCTGATAATTCTTCCCTTTGCTAGTATTTTCTTCATTTGAATCATAACCATAATATCTAGATGATTTGATAGAGTCCTCATCAACTCTAACATTTTCACTTTCAACCATCTTTCTTAGTCTTTTGTTATAGCACTGGTAGGCCTTGCTTTTAGTGGAGTAACCTAAGAAAATCCCTTCATCACTTCTAGTATCAAACTTTCCAATATCATCATCTCTTTTGATATAACACTTGCTTCCAAAGATCTTGAAATATTTAATAGTAGGCTTGTAACCAGACCATAACTCAAAAGGGGTCTTACCAGAATTACCATTAACATTTACCTGATTCAAAGTATACATAGCAATGCTTACCACTTCACTCCAGTACATCTAAGACACATTTCCTTCCATCATCATTGTTCTAGAAGCATCCAAAATTGTTCTATTTTTTCTCTCTACAACTCCATTCTATTGAGGGGTTTGGGGAGTAGATAATTGTCTTTTGATTCCATGCTCTTCACAAAAAGAATTGAACTCCCTAGATGTGAACTCACCACCTTTGTCAGATCTCAAACACTTGATTTTGAGACCTTTCTCATTCTCTGCCATATCCTTAAAACTTTTGAACTTTCCCAATGCTTCACATTTTTCTCTTAGGAAAGAAACCCATATCATTCAAGAGTAATCATCAGGAATCAACATAAAGTACCTTTCTCTATAAATAATTTTGACTCTAGAGGGGCCACAAAGGTCAGTATGTAGCAGCTCCAACAAATTATTTGAATGAAATAGTTTGCTCTGGAAAGAGACTCTAGGTTGTTTACCCATTTGACATTCCTTGCAGATTGTGTTAGCAGGCTTAACTAACTTAGGTAGATCTCTTATTGCTTGAGTGGAACTTATCTTGATAATATTGTCAAAATTTACATGACACAACCTCCTATGCCACAACTCACTTTCGTCTACTTGAGCAATTAAACAAATCCCATTAGTAGTATTCAGGTGAAAGATATTACCTTTTGTATATTTACCTATAGCAATCATATTACTAGAACTTTTGTGTATCTCGAATCTTCCATTTTTGAACTGAAGATCAGAGCCCTTGTGCACCATCTATCCAACACTCAACAAGTTGTTTTTCAATCCTTCAACATAAAGGACATCATCAATGTTATTCTTACCACCAAGACAAATAGATCCTTTGTCATGAATCACACCAACATTGTTATCTCCAAATCTAACAACCCCACCGTCATACTTCTCTAGACTTAGATTTTTTTTTTATCACCAGTCATATGATGTGAGCATCCACTATCAATGAACCACTCATCTTTTTCTTCAACTCAAGCTGCAAGAGCCTTTTCATCTTTAGCAGATTTACCAGTCACTAGTTTATCTTCAATGGTAGCAATGAAAAACCCTTTGTCTTCATTTCCATTATCTTTATTAGACTCATCATTAGTCACCACTTCTTCAACAAAGTAACATCTCTTTTGGAATATAGAATTTTTAGGCTTAGATCTAGAAACTCTTTCAAGACAGATTGATGCAAAATGACCTATTTTATTGCAAGAAAAAAATTTAATAGGAAATACATCTTCATACTTACCTTTTCCTCTACCTTCTTGCTTTGCAATCAGTGTTTCCAATTATTCTACTTCTCTTTCTTTATCTTCAAGCTATTTCAGTTCCTCATCATACATGGATATCTTTCTAGAACACTCTCCTAGATTATATATTTTCTTTTTACTTCTGGATACAGTAGCCTTGAATGTAGATTCAGTCTTTGGTGTAGATTCACCAAATTCACTTATTTCAAAAGCAGCAAGCTTTCCAACAAATGTGTCTCTTGATATCTTTGTTACTGATCTGATTTCTTCCATAGAATGAGCTTTTACTTTGTAGGAGGGAGGGAAGGATATAAGTATCTTAGCCACAATTCCATCCTCATCCACACAACTACCAACACATCTAATACCCATCACTATCTCATCTACTCTCTGCATAAAAGAAGTAATATTTTCATCTTCACCCATTTTCAAATTCTCATACTTACCTTTCAAACTCTGTAGCTTAGCCATATTCACTTGTGCATCTCCTTCATACAAGGTTTCCAGCTTCATCCAAATCTCATAAGCTGTCTACAATCCTTTCACATTAGCCATCTCTGAATCTATCAGAGCACTTACTAGAGCTTAATAGCCCTAATATTATTTTCAACATCTTTGATCTCATCAAGAGTGGAGGGACCATTCTGAGGAATAACATATGGATCTTTTTTAATCTTCAAGAAAGATTCACCAATAAATATTAGATGGCATTGTATTGTAACTTTCCATAGTAAGTAGTTAGTGCCATCAAATCTTGGACCGTCCTTGAATTTTTCCATCTCGAATCAAATCAAGCTTTTAGACTTCTTCAAAGGAACCTGCTCTGATACCAATTGTTGGAAAAAAAATGACACACAATTGAGAGGGGGGGTGAATTAGTTGTGATAGAAACTTAAAATCCTCTAACTTAACTTAATCTTAAATCTAATGAAAAATAAATTAACCAAAAATAATTTAACACATCAGAGAGATAGAGAACACCAAGGTTTTAGCGTGGAAACCCTATTAGGGGAAAAACCACAGTGGATGTTAGTCCACAAGATTATACTTTGTTAAAAGTATAATGAGAAATAATAAGGGGAATGCACATGCATTTAGGCACATTACCTAGAGCTCACTGCTCAAATACAAAATGGGCTCACTTCCCAACAATACAAAATAGGATTAAAATCCAAAGGCTACAAACTAAGAAAATAGCTTCTGCACAAGCCTAATTATAGTTTCAATTAAGCTCAGAAAACCTTCTTCACACTTCGCTCAATCTTCTTCACACTCTTCTTTACAATCAAAATATATTCACACATAGGAGCACATTGAGCACCTTTTCCACACACTACATCGATGAAACAAATACACACATATATATCTGCTACATGAGATCTCATCATCACTTAGTTGGCTAGGAAAATAAAACATATTTGCAATGATGGCCCAAATTTACAAATAAATTTGCAATGTGAATCCACCAAGGTCGGACACAACATAGTGGAGACCCAAATTAATACCTCCAACACAAAAAATACTTTAATTAATTTCACCATGAAGATCCACAAAATGCTACCACCAACATGTCAGCCAAGAACATGAAAAGCCAAACATGTGCAAGAAAATATCTTCAACCACGAGATCTCCGATTAATGTGGATGTAGAAAAAAGATAGATAATGATCTAGAGACATTAGAGAATACCTAGAAACAATAGAGAAACATCCACAACAACTGAAATTAACATAATCACACAATCTTTGTTTAGGAACACTAGTAAAGACCACATAAACACTGTCAGACCACAACACAATCAAAACTTCACATGGACCTCTAAAATTTCTGGTAGATGATCTAGAAACATTCAACAATAAACCCTTTAATCCACACCAACTAATCTTCAATGTACAAAACAAGACACCTTCATGACGTGTGCATAGTTCCACTAGGAACCTAGATTACTTTCTTTTACAATTTTCTCAATATCCTCAACATCTAAAACCTTTAATATGCCAAGTGCTAATAGTGTTGACATCAATGATAACCACATATTAGCAACCATATTCACAACATCCAACAAGATAGTGACTCAAGTAGCTACCACTAGTAGAGTGGTGGTACAATGTTACTTATCATATTGTTTCCAAAATGACTCCTTATGATGCCATCTATAGTACTCATCCATCATCCTTGAGTACTTTTGTTTCATGTTCTTTATATGTTCCAAAAATTAAGAAAATTTTGGTCACATGAGTCAATATATCTCAAACTTTTAAGGCCAATTGCACACTAGCCCGAAATTGCATGAAATGGAAGGTGAATCACCATTGGACTAAAAGTGATTTTGATATTAATTAATTATTGACTCCTTTTACATAGCTAAAGCTACATGCAACTTTCATCATACAACAAGAACAATATTAAGTTAGCTCCCAAACTTTATGACCCCTATCAAGTGATCTAATGCATAGGTGAGGTGGCATACAAATTCACACTTTCACCTTCTCAAATCTGCCCATGTTTTTCATTTTTGTTGTTTAAAGAAATTGATTGGAATTTATACTCAACCACCAATAGAACTACTTCAATTGCATGACGAGGGATGAATTTATGTTTGAAACCTAGGGCTATCTTGGCTAAATGCAACAAGTAGTTATGCAATCATTCTACTAATGAGATATTAGTCCAATGGGAGAGATTTCAACTTGAAGATGCCACATGGGAGTCCACCAACTTCTATCTATATTTCCTCATCTCAAAATTTAAGGAAATTTTTCTTTGAAGGGGGAGACAATTTTATGTACCCCTTTCTATTTTATGTTAGCTATTATTTGTTGAGTTTATGTGCTTTAAAATTTTCCCTTAGGTTGCTTTAATAAAGGCATGCATATGCTTTTTAATTTACCTCACCAATTGTTAAAATAAGTAATGTTCCCACATGCATATGATAGTAGTAGTTTCCTTTAGGAAAAGTCTATATATTCTAATGGGCTCTAGGAAAATTCACCATCAACAATTCACCATGGGAAAATCCACTCCCATGAGAAATTCACCACCATGAAAATTAACTGCCAAAAAATCATGCAATTAATTTTTCGCGCAATGAATTGTCATGGGAATTTTTGATGATGATTTGTTGGCGGTGAATTTTCCGGTGAATTTTTCATATGCCATTGTAATGACTTCAATTGAAGCACTATGTAGAATATTTGTAATTGGAGTATATTTCTCTACTTGAAGGCTTCCCTTTTGAAGTGGCACTGTGACAATAATTTTTTTTCTCTCATTTTTACATCATTTTAGTGTTCAACATATTTTGTCTTATAAGTTCACTATAAAGACAATGAAATGTGTGTTCTTGAACTATAATTGACATATGTGAATATAGTATGCGAAAATATGAATATCTCAACACTCCAATTTAACTAGCCTAATTTGTTGAATAACTTGCTTCCCTTAACAATTTTTAAACCTCAACAAACACTTCTTTTATATAGCTTTTGGGCTTTCAGCATCATATGCAATTTGACCAATTTAGCTGGGTGAAAGAGTCTCGTCAAGGAAAGTGTGTGTCTTGTAGCATAAGGAGCCACATCCTCTACTCACAATATGATTACCCACCTCACTTAGAGCTAAAACACTTATTTTCTGAGTGTGTAGTTGAATTAATAGCTCGCCAATTGGCATGGAAAGTCTTTAACCATCTAGAAAGCATACAAAAATTCCTAAAATTATATACATTTCTGGTAGAAAGTCCATGCTAGTAAGTCATGATTGAGGACAATGTTTCTGACAAATCCCTCCATGTATATTATTGAAGTCTTCCATTCAAACTCTTCAAGTTTCTACTATGTCAATTATTTTCATATAAATTGTTCAAAGATTTTCATAATTCAAATCTTCACATTTGAGGGCAATGATTCGAACAAATATTTCCATGTGTGTTATTGAAGTATTCTGTTCAAACTCTTCAAGTTTGTACTTATGTCAATTATGTTCATATAAATTGTTCAAAGTTTTTTATAATTTGAATCTTCACATTTGAATGGTAGAGTTTAAGTTGCCAATATGATTGTTGAAAACATTTGAATAATTATGTTTGTGGAATCATTTTCTCATTTGAATAATTATAAAGAAGTCTTTCAAAATCAAAGGATTAAACATTTTTATGATTAACTTTAAGAATAAGTTTACAAGATTGTGTATGAATCTATATGAACATGGTAGAAAAAATTGTGATTTTAGTATACAAAGAATAATAGGCATCACTAAATTAAAATAAAAAGAACTAGTTCTGTCTTTTCAAATGATGAAAAGAATTTTCACTTTGAAGGCATGCCAAATCTAGAAAATATTTCATAGGAGATAAAGCTAATCTCCAGATAAAGCCATATGCCAAGAAAAAGGGGTTGCCATGAATAAATTGAAAAAAAATATGGATCCAATTCCAAGTCTCTTAACCTCTAGGATATAACCAAAATATTCATGAAAGTCTCAATATGGCAATATAATAGACAATATGAATTAGGAATGTACCCATTTGAGCTAAATGAAAACTAAATGGGAGGCCCTAATACAAAATGCACCAAGCAAACTGGGTCAATTTGGATGCGAAAAACTTAACAAATGCACTAAAATCTATAGTGTCACTTTCCAACAGAGGAATTGAGCTACCATTGAAGATTTAGTTGGTCCACCATGGGAAACTATGAGAACAACTACATGTAGCCTTTATGAGGACTATAGTTGTGAAAGGGCATATTTATGTACTATTTTCAATCTTCTAGCAAGGATTAAGAGACCCCACCCCCATTTCATGAAGAATTTGGGGAGGTATAACATCAATAACAAATTAAAAGGATTCCTACCCTTGAGCAACTATTCTAAACTTTAATTTGAATTTAGACAAAGAAAGGAAGTCCTTGGTGACTTTGTAGATAAAATTAGGTACACATGAATGCCTTGGTTAAATAAATTCAACGCATGTATCTAAGGAACTTTTTCTACTTGTCAATCTTGAGAATAGAGAGTTAGAGACCACTAGATAGATTACTGGTTGACAAAGAGCCCATTAAAAAAGTTATTCCATGCCCAACAAATCCAAGGTTTGGTAGCTTGTTATGTTTTCAAATACTCTTGATGGTAAAGGTGTCATGAATCTTTATAGTATCCTACATGGTGAGAAGAGAACCAAATTCAAGGCCCTTCTAGGATAGACAACTAGCTAACACATCAAAACTGATGCAATGTCTAACCAAAATTTTCTAAGCTTCTTTTCCTTTTTAAGTTTGGATGATCCATTTAGCACATAGGGAAATGCATTATCTATAAATTGAGAGAAATCCTACACCTTCAAAGTCATGATGTAGGCTACAAAAATCCTAAGCCACAAGGTGAAAGCTCTATTTTTCTTCATTACTAACTTCAATAAAATATTTGAGGAGGTTTTTAATGTGACACTAAGAAGATTTGGAAGGAACCTAGCAAGAAGAGTAATAGAATTTGTGGAAGCTAAAAAATTAAAAAAATATATGGAGCTTACCAATAGGGAATGATGTTTGGTAATCCAATAGCTGATATTTTCTCTATCAATGACATCTTGTCATAGCATGGATGCTGAATCTTAAAAATTGAAATGTATAACCAAAAGAGAAAAAAAAATGCATGATTGATCCACTTCCACTTGATTTGATCATGTAACATTCTATTTAGTTAGCTCAAATTAATCACCCAACTATTGTATTTATTACAATCAATTAGGTAAGACAATTTGATTATGTTAAGCATTGTTGAAGCATATATAAGAATGATTGTACTAACAACTAATAGTGTAATTCTAATAGAAACTAGTGACACTCTCTTATGTTAGAGAAGGTATCATTGAGGAGAAAGTTTTAGTCAATGGTTGTAACTAGTCATGATGGAATCACACACACACACACACACAAACACACACACACACACACACACACACACACACACACACACACACACACACACACACTTAGATTCATGCAGCCAAGTTGCATAAGATTAGTGCATATGTGTGTTTGTTACTTGTATTTAGTTATCTAAGAATGAAACGTGTCTTGTGTTAGTATTGGGTTTTGAGAAAAACTTAGTAGAAGAGTATGCTACATGTTTGATGTGTGATGGTATTCCAATATTCCATCAAATAAACCTAAACTAAACGAAAATTTAAATGAGAATGTAGATAACATTTTTATTTTCCTTTTATTTCATCGTTATTATAACAAGAAATAAAAGTGTTATTAAATAAATAAAATTATAATATAAATATTAGTATAGTTAAGAAAATAGAATAACAAATTATCACTATTTATTATTATGTTTTGAATAGTGATTTGTTAATATTCTTATTATAATAAAAATCAAATTATCTTAAAATAAATCAAATCCAAAGGGTAAACGCAAATTATCTCCCAATCCACATGCCTTGTCAATGCTTCCATGAATTGCACAGATGAGAGTCATGGCAAGAAGCTGTAAAATCCTATGAAAGTTGGATTATGCCTCACAATGGTAGCTCATTAAAAGTTTCTAAAGACTTTTCTATGGACACTAAAAATTGTCCTTCGCCTGGGACACTATTTTTCCTCATCAATCCCCTTTCTTCCCTAATTATTTGGTTATTTTCTAAAGTCATGTCTCCTTTATTAATTAAATACTCTTAATTATTTAATTAGTTCATTTCTCTCCTTTTATTTCCTCCTTTTTATTAATTAAATAAATTGTATTTATTTAATTGTGTTACTAATGTCCCCTTTCCTTCTATAATTAAATAATTTTTTATTTATTTAATTACTGCCATTTTCGACTATAATTTTAGAATTATTTTAATTATTTAATTATTCATTTCCCTATTCTTCCATAAATTCAATAAATTTTGTTTATTTAATGACTCACTAATTTGTCATTTTCTCCTACTTTTGAATTAAATTATTATTTAATTAAAAAACAAACTTTCCCTCTTCTTCTATAATTAAGTAATTGTTTAAATTATTTAATTATTCATCTTTCCTCCCAAATTAAATAATTTTAGAATTATTTTGTTTCCTTCAACAACCTCTTTTTCTATGATTTTCTATTTATTAGTGTCATTCTTATCTCTTCACATCTCATCCATTCATCCTTATATTTTCCCTAATATATCCCTAACCCTATTTTGTCTTTCAATCTTGGCCATTTATTATCATATATTATTTTCTTTTTAATCTCAGTTCTTCATCGCAATTTTTCTTTCTATAGAAGACATTTGTCATTGTCATTTTGAGACTACACATTCTATGCATATACACTCTAGCTATTCAATCTTTAATATTTTGCTATCATTTTCACTAGGCCATCATTGCATACTCAAATATGACGACAATCAAGCATATAAAAGAAAAATGGAGAAAGACAATGGAGGTGAATCAATTATGGCATGAAGACTTTGTGAATATTGTTTTGTTATTTTTTTGTTTTATGCCTATTTGTATTTCATTGTTGGTTTAGGTCACTAGGATTTCAGTTTTATTGATTAATGTCTTTAATCTTAAATTTTCCTAATCTACATTGGTGAACCTGATGTGAAATAATCTTATGATTGTTTTAAAAGAGTTTTGCAGGTTACAACTAGGAATTTGTATAAAAACCATCATATTCTTTTGATACTAAAAATAATGTACACTGAATTTTATAAAACAATTTCTAAGCTTTGTAGATCTCACTTTCATCTTTCTACAATAGTTTATGATTTTAAATTTCATTTTTATTTGCAAAATTTCCCATTGTTTTAATTTTTCTGCTCTATTTTTAAATTTGATTATTCACCTCTTGAAATTTGTGCTTTCTTTTGTTTATAAAAAAAAAAATTGTGTCAAATTTTGTAGGAGGGTTTCAAGGTTTTGTAGCTCTGAGTCTTAGCTTTCCATGATATTTTATAGATCAAATTTCATTAAGATTTGCAAAAGTTATCACTATTTTTAATTTTTTTTTCTCATTAAAGAGGGTTTTTTGGTTTACTAATTCTTTGTTTGCACCATGTGGCTTAGGTTTGGAGGAGACATTTGCATTTAGAATTGCTAACTTATTGTTTATTTTTTTAAGATAGATTTTTCAATATCTTTTAGACACACTCATTGGCTTAAAATAAACCATGACTTGCATTTTTTAATCATTGGCTTAAATAAAATTACAACTTGCATTTCATTCTCATTGGCTTAAAATAATATACAACTCGTATTTTGCATTCATTGATTTAAAATAAAGCAAAACTTGCATTTTTCACTCATGGGTCTAAAATCAACAAAAATCTTGCATTTCCCACTCATTAGTCTTAAAAAGTACAACAATCAAGATTGCATCTACATTCATTGGGATAAAAAGAACACAACTTCTATTCACACTCATTGGTTTAGAAAGAACAAACAACTTGCATCAAGTGTCATTGCAACTCACACATTTCATTTTGGGCCATAAAAAGAACCATTGTTTTCATTATCTTGTGATCTTGTACTTGTTTTGAGCTGTGTATGCTCTTTCCTTGCACCTTGATTGATCTTGGGAATCAAAAACACATCTTGACATTTGCATTATCACACAACACATTTTATTTTTCAAAGGTTAAAATGAACTCCTGCTAGTGTGAGCCAAGTAAATTATGTATGCTCTCTCCTTGCACCTTGAGTGATCTTGGAGATAAAAAACATTGTGCTTGTCTTGACTTTTGTTACCCCTTTAGATGGGCCTACCAATTGAGACATCCATGGGTATGTGCAGGATCATCATGAAAAAATAGGGCCGTAAGTGATGATGAAATTCAAAAAAATAAGAGTTGGGCAACTTGACGTAAAAAATTGAATTAGTTATCTATATTATTTCAAAAATATGTAAGAATAGAATCTATAGAAAATTGAATGTAGTTTCTAAAATACTAGGTTTATTTAAAAGAAAAAATCTATTTGGTGAAAATTTGAAATTTCAATGCAGTAGTACTTAAATTTTAGGGAAGAAATAAGTAGGTGTCTGTCTAACCACCCTAACCACAATAAAATGATAATATTTTTTTATAAGACTTTAGATGTAAGTAGAGGACTCCTGTCCCAATGTGATGCATATTTTTTTGTAATTTTTTTTGAAGTAAATAATTAATTATTATTTTTTATTACAACTTTAAAAAAAATAAAAATCATATGTTTGACCACCTTAACTTGGTCAAAACTTAATGAAATTCAATTTTTTTTAATCCTATAGTATGTGAAGCATAGAATGTGAGACATGTTTCAGATTCAAAAATTGTAGTACTGTTTGAAAGCTATAGACGTTTTTCAATCAACCTATCGATCAAGACTATAGTCATAATTCAAATAGAAAATGAAATAATAATTATTAAAATTCAAAAGTAAATCATAATTTGTATTGGTGGAAAGTCGAGAATCTCCTTTAAAAACCCTTTTCATTAATTTTGAGAAAACAAGTCATTAGCCACATACCTACACATACCTATCATATCACACTTTTTGGCCCATCATGATCTTGCACATACCTCGGTGATCCCATAATAGTGGTTTACAATTTTTGGCCAAACCGACACAAATTATTATTTTAACTAAATCTTCACATTCGGGACCTATAGCGGCTAAACAGGAGGAATTTGAAGATGGTGCAAACCAGAGTCTCATCAAATTTTGCTGTAGATTCTAAAAATATTTTTTCAAAAATTTTGGAATCAAATTGCACTTCTTTTTCCATCTCCCACTTTTAAATAGATTTTTTTAGAAACAACATTTTTAAAAAGTGACGACAATCGTGATAACGCATAACTTTTTTCCATGAAGGATAAAATTCTAATTCTTTCAAATTTAAATTTGTAACTCTGATATCTAGTGCTTCCACTTGGTTAGATAGTTTTTTATTGAATATTTTTTTTAATCAAGTTTCAAAGTCAAATGAATTACAATTGCATACAACGCGACTCAGATAACGCGTAACTTTTTTGTATATCAAATTTAATTTTTTATTTGGATCAAGACTTCAATATCTGGTGCACTCATATTTTTCAAATTTTTGATAATATTCTATTTTTCCACATGTGAAGAACAAAGAAATTCATTTTCGATGAAAAACCTATGTTTAATAAAACTTAAAAAAAAATACATAACAAAACCAAAACATATTAAAATTATATTCATTGGATAGCTTATTCTGAGGAATACCATAATTATTTGAAATAAATTTTAAATGAATTCATTTGATCCCCCTGAAAAAATCTAAATCAAAAGTGATTTTTTATCAGCATTTTGATAGGTGTAAAGGAGACGCATTTATAGGTATGGTTTAAAACTAGCGAGGTTCTATCCAAGGGGGTTTGATCTAAGGTGATTTGATCAAACCCTCTTCAATTGGAATCCTTAAAATGGAACTTTTAAAGGCTTAAGTCATTATATTTTCTAAAAATATGTGATTTCAGCTAAAATTCGTTCATCTCAGGAATTGTAAACCACTATTATGACAGCACCCCCCCATACGGAGAACTCATTGGTGACCTAAAGAATTTTTTCCCTCGAGCTGCTATATAAAAGGATTAGATGAAATTCAAGTCCAAATTTTTATTAGCCTTCGTCGTACAGTGCCATTTATAATGGGGAGGTACCTTTGCATATAATTTCTCCTAGTAGGAATGGTTAAAGTTTTAAGTGGCTTGTTGGACACTCATGAAATGGTAAGTACTAGCACAACGACTTAAAAAAAAATAGTTAGAGGCCCACCCTTTATGATTGATTTTTTATTGGTGTCACTCTTGGTGCAAGGGTGTATCAGCCCACCTTGAAAGTTACTCACCATGGCTACCTTGAGATGAGACAAAAATCCCTAGCATTTTATAAGTTAATTATTTCTACTTGTAGCTTTTCAGCGAGATGGTTATTTGGGTTATCCTCCCATTCCAAGAGGCCTATATCTATGCTCCCTTGAATATAAGAGTGGAAACACCCCATAAAGGTGTCCCACCATTTGAGTCGATGGAGATTCCAAGTTGTGGGCCTAAGCATCATGTCATTGGCCATTGACCTTAGGGTAGGAAAGTGTTTTATGTGACCTATGGAAATTGAGGTGAATAACCTCTAAAAATACATGTTACCATCACAAATTTTGACATTCAGACAACCAAGAAACTATTTTCAAATTGTTTGTTGTTTTTGTCATCAAATTTCATAAAAACAAAAATGAAAATTAGACAAACTAGGACAAAAACACTCTTTTCACTACATTTGTAGACTATAAACTACAATTAATTCTCAGAACACCACATCTGCTAAAAATTAGTGCACCACAATTACTTCTTAGAAAAAAAAATTTGAAAATTTGTGCACCACATTTGCTAGTTGGGAAAAAAATTAGGGAATTTTGATACAATCCTATTTATTATCAAATCCTAACTATAATCTTCTTATAAAACCACAGACTTCCAAATCATAGATCTATCATTTCACTCCATTCATTTAGCTTTCCATAGGTCAAACTTTAGGTCTCATTAGATTGCATACACTTTTGTAGACATTAAATTTGGAAACTTATCATATTTTTTATCGGACCATAGTTACAAATTTAAATTTTCTTAATATTGTCCTCTCATCAATCAAGTCCATGTCCTTTAAGTGTTTCATTTAAACTCACAAGTCTAGTTTGAGGCCACTTTTTTAATCATCATTAGTCATAGTCTTCTTTAAGGTATTGAAAATTAGATTTTCCACTTTGGACTATCTTGGTTTGGTTAGTAACCTCTCTTTTAGGTCAACCATAAGTTTACCCTTCATCATTTATCTTATTTGTATACTTTAGTCATAGACCTACCATATATTTTTCTCATAATGAATTTACCATATATTAATCTTGGTCAAAAGGGCATTATCATTTGGCATTCCTTATATTTCAAAAACCCCAAAATTATAGTATATCCTCCTTGCATTATCATCCAAAGGTCACAAATCTTATGGGGTCATCACTAACTTTCCTTATCAATCTGAACCATCCCATTTTCCGTTATAATCTGAACTCACTACAATGTCTTCAATTTAAGTTGATATAATTGAATACCAATTACTCCACAATGGTTAATACCAACAATCCATAAAATTCAATAGATAATTCATCAATCCTCCATATCAATCACCCACAATCTCAGTTCATCCATCCATCTACCCATCTTACCAACCATCCATAATCTCTATTCCTACATCCATCTACCCTCACTATCAAGAGTCACATAATGAAATGCATACCATTGATCCCCAACAAGTGTCCATTAATCTTCCTTATCCTAATTTTGAAAAGGGAAACCAACCTTCCAATAATCCATTCCAAGCCTCCACATCCTATCCTAATCCATCATCAACTAATCCATTCCAATCTACTCTATCCCAATCTACAACCCCATCTAATAAAAATAAATTTAGTCATGCTCAAATTCTATCATTATCCAAAAGCACACTCCATTGCCTAAACCTAGGGATATATGTCAAAAGGAAAACATAAAGCATGACATTATAGCTCCACCTTTATGTCAAGATCAAAGTATTTCTTGTTATCCCATTCCATCCCATGATCCTATCCTTAAGTTCATTGAAGAAATCCTTCTAGATAATTATGTCATCCAAGATAAACCTATCTTTGATCAAGGTCCTGCCATTAAACAATAAATATGAAATGATCTTCTCATCGACCTTTATTCCATTCATGATCAAACATTTGAAGTTTATCCTATCCAAATTCCAAAAACCTCCAGTTCACAAAATGAGGAACTTTCCTCCTTTAGACACAGAGATAATCAAACAAATGATATGGATAACATTGAAAAAGAACATAAAAATGCTACTATGAATCAAGAAGAACATAAAGAAGATAATATTGATCAAGTCAAAGAGGAAGACATACAAAAGCTACCATGGATCAAATTGACATCCCAATGATCAAGAAGGAACAAGCATGATGAATGATAAAGCGAAAATATCCTATTAACTAGGATCATCCATTTTTATCAAATCAAGCTTTCTCATAGAGGAGAACATTCCAAGCAATAGTTTCCACATACACAATGATGGGTTCACATTTTTCTTTCAAAGTAAAAAATACACCATCATAAATAGAATATTTCAGAGCATATAGTATCAAGGAAGATGACTAGGCCTACATAAGCATGGCATTCAAGAACTAATACAATTTTATAAAAATCCTAGACATCAAGGTCTTGGCTATTCTTCAATCAAAAAATTAAATATTTTTTTTTTCCAATAGTGAAAACCAATTTTATGGCATTTTGGATAAGTACCAGGATGAAAACCTAACAAACAAGTGTTGTGTGTAAGATTGATTATCTATGTGGACCATTACACTTTGGGAAAAGTTGTCTCATCTCCCATACCTTTCTCATGACATTTACATCTATCCATTTAATCCATATCATTCCCATACATTTTCCCACTAACTTTGATCTTGATAAGGATTGGGGCACAAACATAAATCATGCTTTGGGAAAACTCTTGACATGTTTATCCTTTGGTCATACACTATCCATGAAATATCATGTCATTTCCTTCATAGAATTATGCAAACACATACCTCAAAGAAAAAAAATTATTCCTATACATGTGAAATAGTCTTAGGAGATCATATGATAATTCTTCCATCCAATAATCCTCATATCTCCTATCCTTCACAAAAAAAAATCTGTTATCCTTTCATACATATCACTAGACTTGGTTTTCCCTTATTATTAGGTTAAGGATTATAAACTATTTATCCAAGTTTCCTCTATAATCCCATTGAGTCCTAAGTTTATTCATTCCAAATGCAACAAGCCTAATCCATACAATCTTTCTTTGCTATCTAGCGCATCATCCAAAACATTCCTTGGCTTTGTTTCTAGCCAAGTTTTACAAACCTTGATCCTTTAGTGACATTATCATCAATGGGAATGACTTCCCAATCATCACATTTTTTTCATGATCTTCCCTTATCCATAATTTTTTCATCATTATCACCATCACCTATCAATTGGTTTTTAGCTTGACTAGGGGAAAGTTCATGTTTTTCCTTGGATTCTTGTGCATGCTTGCTTGTGGGTATCTTTCACATGCATTTGTCATGGTCCTTATAGTGCATCATCCATAAAAAAATCCTATCTTTCACGCATATCACTCATCCATAATAACACTTTGTTGTCCTTCCCATAGCCTAGAATGATTGGCATTCTGCATCTTTTTCACCTTCCATATCCACCCACAATAAATCTCATCCCATTCCATCCAAAATAATTTTTTTGCTATACCCAACAGGAGGCAATTCCATAACCTACATCATCATTGGACCATATACTAAACATTGGATGTCATTTTATCAAAAAAAAAAAAAAACATGTCAAAATTCAAAACATTTAGAAAAGATGTCAAAAATCCAAAAAAATTCCAAAATCCAAAAGGGTCAAAACTTGTCAAAAATCCAAAAAAAATCAAATATTCCCAAAAAGACATAAAACTTCAAAAATGTAAAAAAATAAAAAATATTTCAAAAATCCAAAAACATGCAAATAACCTTCAAAAATACAAATAGAGTTAGAGTCAGTCATGTCAGTTAAAGAACAATCAAACTATGTTTTATTTATGTGTATAACGTAGGAAAGGCCATCATATGATGAGCCCTCGAGGCATTAGGTTAGTCTTATAGGGTTTTTCAAACAATGTCAATCATACATCAATCCATAATAAATAAAACAAAGTCAAGCCATGTCAAACTATGAGGTCTTTGTGCATTTTTGTGTAGGTAAGTGTTGAAAGGCGCAAGAAAACTGAGAGGGGGGGTGAATTAGTTGTCACAATTTCAATCACAAATATCAAACAATTAACAACTTCACACTCACTTCATTCTCTTGTTAAGTATGAACATGAAATGAAAATAACTAAAAGAAATATCAACATGGAAAATACCAAATTTACGTGGAAAACCCAATAAGGGAAAAACCACGGTGAGGATTAACTCACAATATAATGTAGTTCCACAACCAAATACAAAAGGCTCACTACCCAAGATAGGAATCACTGTCCAGATATGAAATCTCACTGCTTACAAGGAGGACTCACTATCCAAACAAGGAGGCTCACTACCTACAAAAGGATTACAATAATGAACTGGCTTCATAGCTAGAATGAACTGATAAGAGTACACCTAACAAGGGCTGATTTAGTTTTGGTAATGCTCAATAAACAGACTTGATACACTTCATCTTCGCATCTCATGCACAATAGTACTTTTACTTCATCCTCTCCACTACTACTCCTCGATCTCAAAACTATCTGATATATGTATACGATTCACTTACATGCATCAATTAGGTCTAACTAATTGTATGTAATCTTTATTCATCAAAAGAACTAACTATCCACTCCAAGTTAGTACAAAAATTCTCCAAAAATAATCCAAGGGTGTAGCACGCTAAAATATGTCAACATGGACCAAAGATAGGTCATACATGTATCCAAACCACAAAATTTATTCATCATATCATAAACTATCCATTAGGTTAGCCAAAGATAGACCTAATAGTAAAATGCAACAACAAAGTAATGCCAACTTTATGTACAAGCACTTGTGCACACAATATTTTCAACATATAACATTCTAGCATCCAAAAACCATTTCCCAAAACTGAAAGCAAAGATAATCATCGGTGAAGGATTCTGGACCAAAATACTAATACCAGTCTATGATTCAACTAGACAACACTGTGCCAATTAACATTGTGATATTCATAACTTCTAATTTAAAGAGAAGCACCATCTACAATACAGAACATAGATGTAGATATATGTAGTGAACACCATATATAAACCACATGGATAAATCTAATCTATACTATATATGTGGACCAAAACACTAAAGGATGTAAACTGGTCCCATATCGGTTCATAGTACTAGATCAAACTAACAACTTAATCAACATGGTGACATCAATGACAACACAAATTATAGACAACTAGATGTTCTTCTTTATTCTTCCAACAATCTCCCCCTTTTTCATTGATGGCAACATGTCCAAAAGAATGTATAATCCTCCACACTTCATCAACACAACTCTTCATTATTTTCACTTCACACTCCCCTTTCTACATGAAAATCACTCCACCTTAGACATCAAGGACAAAGGATGACCAAAAGTAGGATGTAAACATATGGTGAAAATGTATATACAACTGAATTCTAACTCCCAATTTCCAACATTCAAGTGAAAATAATCCTTTTTAAATGAAAATTTTTCTTGTACCTTTCTCTTATAATTGCAAGAATCCTTTTCCAAGAAAACATTGTTGAACCCATTCTGGCACTTATACTATCCAATAAAGACAACAACGTAAGTGAGGATGCCCGGTCCAAAGACAAACACTGTTGTTCACAATCTTCTATATCAGAAAGTATTCTAAAGAGAAGATTCAATCAGACCTCAACAATTTCTTTAACCAACCAGAAAGTTTTAACCAAGTCTTCCCTCTGTCTCTGAGCAATCAAGAACTCCACTTGCAATTCACCAACTCTTAT
This sequence comes from Sequoia sempervirens, assembly GCA_007258455.2. Lineage (NCBI taxonomy): Eukaryota > Viridiplantae > Streptophyta > Pinopsida > Cupressales > Cupressaceae > Sequoia > Sequoia sempervirens. The sequence continues at coordinate 57,672,513 of VDFB02271358.1, read as the reverse complement.
TTTCTTTTTTCCATTTTTTTTTGAAGAAATCAAAACCCTTTCCAATATTATTTATATTAGATTTAATAGATTCAATTCTACTTTTGAAATTATCAACAGTTGCAGGCCACCAGAGACAATACCTATAGATCCCATACATCTCCATAACACATTCTCTTGTCTCACCATTGTGTTTGGATAACTTTTGTTTGGAATTAGCACATATCCTCTCAATCATAGCTTCAAAATTATGTCCTTTAGGCCCTTTCAAAAAAATTATTTCTTCAATAACTTCTACTAGATCATCTGGTAATGAGTCAGACACATCTAAAACTGTAATACCCTTTTTGAGCAAATAAACAATCAATACATCATCAATTTTAAGTCTTTTGATCAAAGAGCGAGCACACCACATTTCACCAACTTTATTCATATCACCTTTATCTAACATCATTTGAATGTCCTCTAGATCAAAGGAATTAGATTCAAGCAAAGAATCTTCTTCATTCTTTTTCTCTTCTGAGATAGTGATGAAATCTTTTTTGATAATCTTCCTCTTTTTAGATTTCGGAGGGGAGTCACCAATAACAACTTCCAACTCTTTCTTACTAAAAGATGAGCCCTCTTCAAACTGACTAGACACTAACATACCAAAGTATAGATTCATTTGTAGGGATGGGAAATAGTTTTTGCATGTACTTGATTTATCTTCCATATGTTCCAAATACTATAAACTTGCTTTCTGACAAGGATACTAGATTCCCACTTAACATTTTCTCTTTCTAGTAGTGAATTCAGAAATAAAATTACCAAACATAAGAATAGAGACCCAAATGAAAAAGGATAACCCTTGACCAAAGAAATTTTGACATTCTCAATTAGGTTTTCCATAATTAGGCTACACAAATTGAACTACATATTTTCCTTCACCATTTTATGTGCAAGATATACAACAATAGCTAAAGTAGAACCTTCACGATTTCATAAATAGATTTTGTAAGAGATGTCATAAGAAAAATACCTTATTGCATGATTGATCAACAATGGTATTTATCAGTAGAGCCTGAGGATCTTTGTTGATACCTGTAAGTTCCTCCACATATTTGTATTTCATGGTTTTCTTCCCAAGGAGGTCAACAACACTACATAAACCAATAATAGCTTCAATTTCCTCCTTCATGATTAGATAGGGTTTTCCCAAAATAATGCTACCATCATTGGATTGAATTAAGAGGAACAAGATATATTCTTTGTCTACAAACTAGGGAAATTCTCCCCATAAATCTATACCCATAATATTTTTGTTCTACAATATATTTATCTTCAATCCTAGTTCCATTTCCTTCATCTTCCGATGACCAAACTCTTTCAACTCAACTCCCTTCAACCTTAGTGGAATGTCGCCACTCGATCCTCTATCAATAGATTCCATCATCATACTTATCCTCTTCAAACTCCTTATTGCTCAAGGAAATTTTTTGCATTTTCCCTTCCTTTTTTCTTTGTAAACTGAGAGATGATTTTAAAAAATTTCGACTATTATTCCTAATTATTCATAATGATTTCTCCATATTACCTTAGAATCACTCCAAATCACTTCAGGATAGCTCCAAGATCACTTCAACACATTTTTCAAACTCTTCAATTGCACAAGTGATCAAAAATGACTTATGAATTTTGTTTTATACACTGTTGTGCTGCCCTAATTCACATTAAATGTAGCAAACTTCAAAAATCTGATAAAAACCCTTTTCATTACATAGGAAAACCCTAATTCGCTCTGCAAATGAACATTCCTGCAAATTTTCTTCCGGTTCCTTTTGCATATCCTATGTGTACTCATTCTCTACAACATATTATTGTGCCAACATCTAGCATGCCATATATCTAGGGGGTTGGAACAATTTTCTGTTAATGCTCCCCCTAAGACCATGTTGGGTCTAGTTACTAGAGGAATTGTCTACACCGAATGGGGGCATAGACATATCTGATGTTTCTGGCTCTTGTTTCTTCCTCCATATCTTGTTTATTTTTTTCTTAACCTCTTCTTTGTCAATTTTCTTCACTGGTTCATTCTGCTTTTCCAGATCAAATTGCTTTCCCTTTTTACTTCTATAAACTCTTGAGATATGTCTGAGTTTGTTGCAGTTATATTAAACAATTTTTTTTTTTTTTTGACCTTCATTGACCCTTGATCTACATTTATTTTCTTTGTGTCCAAATTTGTTACATGTATAGCAGTAGCCAACAAAATATTGACTCATTCTACCTCCATTAAAACTATTCATCATCACCCAACTCAACATCCTCACTTGAGATCTACATTCAATAGCTTTGTGTCCTAATTTCTTGCATACAAAACATTGTCTAGAGAAGGAACTACAAATTGATTTATTCTACTTCTACACTTAGTTTCCTCCACTTGCACCTTCAATATGGTGATCTCCTCATTTGCATGTTTTAATTGCTCACTCACTTATCTATGTATTTCTTTGAATTTATTCAATTGATATTTCAATTTCAAGACGCATTCATTTTCCTCACCAATATTTTCTTTCAAATATTTGTTTTCACTTTCAACCTTGTCAAGATCTTCAAGAGCAGCTCATTGTTCTTATTTTTCATCCATTGTTCAATCTTTCAGGATCTTCTTCAAGTTGTTAGGATTCTTCAGAGGAACCAAGCTTTGATACCAATTGTTGAAAGGCTCAAGAAAAGTGAGAGGGGGGTGAATCAGTTGTCACAATTTAAATCACAAATCTCAAACAATGAACAACTTCACACTCACTTCATTCTGCTATTAAGTATGAACATGAAATGAAAATAACTGAAAGAAATATCAACATAGACAATACCAAATTTATGTTGAAAACCAAATAACGAAAAAGCCATGGTGAGGATTAACTCACAATATAATATAGTTCCAAAACCAAATACGAAAGGCTCCCTCCCAAAGGGATCTCTGACCAAGATAGGACTCATTGTCTAGATACAAAAACTCACTAATTACAAGGAGGACTCACTCTCCAAGTAAGGAGGCTCACTGCCTACAAAAGGATTACAATAATGTATTGGCTTCACAACTAGAATGAACTGATAAGAGTACACCTAACAAGTGATGATTCAATTTCGGTGATGCTCAATAAACAAACTTGATACACTTCATCTTCGCATCTCATGCACAATACTAATTTTACTTCATCCTCTTCACTACTACTCCTCAATCTCAAAACTATATGATATATATATATATATATATATTATTCATCTGCAAGCATCAATTAGGTTAGCCTAATTAGATGCAATCTTTATTCACCAAAATGACTAACTGTCAGCTCCAAGTTAGTACAAAACTTGTTGAAAAATAATCCAAGGGTGTAGCATGCTACAATATATCAACATGCACAAAATATAGGTCATATGTATATCTCCACCATAAAATTAATTCATCATATCATAAACTATCCATTAGGTTGGCTAGAGATAGACCTAATAGCAAAATGCAACAACAGAGTAATTCCTGCTTTCCATACGAGCACCTATGCACACAAGATTTTGTACATACAACCTTCTAGTATCCAAAAACCTTTTCCCAAAACTGAAAGCAAAGATAATCATCAACGAAGGATTGTGGACCAAAATATCAATACCTGTCTATGATTCATCTAGAGAATATTGTGCTAGTCAACATTATGATACTCATAACTTCTAATATAAAGATAAGCAACATCTTCAATAAGGAACATAGATATAAATATATGTAGTGAACACCATATATAAACCACAGGAATAAATCTTATGTATACTATATATGCAGATCAAAATACTTGAGGATGTAAACTAGTTCTTCATACCGGTTCAGAGTACCAGATCAAACTAATGACTTAATCAACATGGTGACATCAATGAAAACACAAATTCTACACAACTAGACATTCTTCTTCATTCTTCCAATAGTAAGTCCATCAGATGATGAGCCCCAAGGCCCTAGATCAGTCCTTTAGGGTTTCATTGAGTCAGTCACTACTCATGTCACAATAAGTCACACATTTTTAAATCAAACATAAAAAGTAATCTAAACCTCCACAAGTCACAAATCAATAGAAAATCTATCAAACTAGTCTTCAATTCAAATTAGTCAATTTCCAAATTAATGAACCCTCAAATCAACATCAAAACATTATATCATGTTACTTGTCTTATACAGGATGTGTCCTTCCTAAAACTAGACATTGTCAACTCTATCATTTTCCTTATATAGTTTGTTACATGATCAAAACTAGACTTGATGTCTTATATGACATGTTTCCTCTCCTAAAATCAGGTATTTCCAGTCAATCAATCACTCAATTAATCTCGTCAATCTTATTAGCAAACAATTACTAGTAAATGATCTAAATGATTGTTGACTTTGTTGGTCTACTTTGTCTTATCCTTTTATTCATTTAATTTTGTTCATAGCTTAAGGATGGCCCATGAAGGATTTAAAGGAGTGATGATGTCTCATGACCCATTTTTCTTTTGATTGTTGTTTGTGGATTGTTTTGACAAAAATACTTGGGAAACTTTTCTCTTATTATGAGTCAAGACATTCATTTTCTAATGACTGTCTATTTTTTCAAGTGGTTAACTTTGCACACCTTGGTCTATGTCATGCCATGGTGTTTATTGTCCATTTGTCACATTTTAACACCCAATTGCGATTAAATGCAAAGCCTAGCATAGTAAAATATTCTCTTTTTTTGTCTCCACTAACTCCATGCTAACATTTTCTAATCTCACTAACATTCCTTTCGTCACTCCTTACATTGTCTACTATCCAAATTGCTTATCAGAATAATTTTAAATTTTTTCAAAAATTGGAAAAAAATTCTGAAGGGGCATAGATCTACCTTGTTTTCCTATCAATACACTGGGGCATATTTTTAAATCAAATTTATTTGACACAACATGATAAACTGCATTGTATCAAAGAGGGGGAAAATGTAGACACTAAAAATTGTCCTTCACCTGTGAACACTATTTTTCCTCATCGATCCCCTTTCTTCCCTACATAATTAAATAATTTTAATTATTTGGTTATTGTCTAAAGCCATATCTTCTCTATTAATTAAATAATCATAATTATATAATTAGTTTATTTCTATCATTTTATTTCCCACTTTTGATTAATTAAATAAATTCTTATTTATTTAATTATTGTCAATTTCTACTATAATTAAATAATTATTTCAATTATTTAATTATTCATTATCCACTTCTTCCATAAATTAAATAAATTTTATTTATTTAATGATTACTAATTTGTTCTTTTATCCTACTTTTGAATTAAATTATTACTCAATTGAAAAGGAAACTTTCCCTCTTCTTATATAATTAAATAATTGTTTAAATTATTCAATTATTCACTTTCCCTCCCAAATTAAATAATTATAGAATTATTTAGTTTCCTCCAACAACCTCTTTTTTCATGATTTTCTATCTATCAATGCCATTCTTATCCCTTCACATCTCATTTAATTTCCACCCTTGATTGAATTATTTTATAATTTAATCTCAGTCATTCATCCTTATATTTTTCCTAATGTAGCCCTAATCCTATTTCATCTTTCAATCTTGGCTATTGATTTCCATATCTTATTGTCTTTTTAATCTCATCCCTTCATCCCAATTTTTCTTTCTATAAAAGATGTTTGTCATTGTCATTTTGGGACTAAACATCCTATGCAAGTACACTCTAGCTATTCAATATTCAATATTTTTCTATCATTGTCATAAGGCTATCATTGCATACTCAAATATGAGAGGAATTAAGTATATAACAAAATGGAGAATGGCAATGGAGGTGAATTAGTCATGGCATGAAGACTTTGGTAACATTGCTTTCTTATTTTGTGTTTTATGTCTATTTATGCTTCATTGTTGGCTTAGGTTTTTAGGGATTTAGTTTTATTGATTAATTCCTTTAACCTTAAACTTTCCTAATATAAATTTTCAATAAGAGGGAATTATTTTTACATCCATCGTACTCTAAAATTAAGGTTATGTGAAGAAAATATTCCTTTTAACCTTTTCTTTGGTTTTTAGCCCTTACTTCTGTTCTGCTTTGAGATGAATCCATTCCCAAGGTCGAAGAGTGCTCTTGCATAAAGGTGTGCAATGTGCCATGTGGTGGCTATGTAGATTTATATACATATCATTTTCCTTTCGGGCGTGAACTAAAACATGTGTCAGCTTGGCAAGGATTTTCTTCAAAACCACTCTCATAGATTTGAAATTGGCTTCTCACTTGACAGGTCATCTATTTTTGTCAAGCAACTTGTATTTTTTGTAGAAGGATCTTTTTGGGTAGAGTTTTTCAGGGAGCACGGCGGGCTTCTTACTTTCAGGGAGGAACCTTTGAGTCAATGTCATCAACTTCCATATTTGATTGGTTAGATTTTTCCTAGGCTGTATTAACTATGATTTTTTTTTTATAGCTATCTTTGCTAAAATATCTAAAGCCATTAATAAATTAGTTGAGACTTAATGAGAAAAGATTGTTGTGATCTAATCAAGATCTAAGATCAGGTTGTGAGCTACCAGTTTCAGGCATCTGGCAGTTTCTACTTCTGAAATGTTTATGGTGGTGACCTCTTCTTCTAACTATAAGTAGGGATTGGTAGCATTGAGCTAAAAATTTCAAAAAAATCTTTCAAAATATTTGCAAAGGATATAGATATTGTTAGGGAGTTCTATTTTCTCATAAATAGGAGGTTCATTATAGAACACTGCTTATTCCTTTTGGCATGTTATATTTAATTCAAACTATCATTAGATTGGAATTTGACCTTTGTTTTTAGTTTATATATCATAGAAGTTTGATCCATTTGAGAGAAATCTTTGAAATTGTGCAAGCTATGGCCTTTGTAAATTTTTTTTATATTTTGTTCATATTGAAAACATTGTGTTAAATTTTTTGCGTTGATAGTTCATATAACTAATTCACATGCTATTAAGATTCTATGTTTAGTGCTATCTTTTAGAAATTGGATCATGTCTATTAAACTCTTCCATTTTCTATAAAGAGTATGTCGTTTTCCATATTATGCTATGAAGGAGGAAGGATTCTATAAATTTCTAAATATTTTTGTTAATCGTTAGAGTTTTCTTATGCCTAATTGAACCTTAATGGGTACTTCACATGGGGAATTTGAAAGATTACATTGTGCTTTCTCTATCCTTTACTACCCATTCTCTCCCCAACGATGAAGGTTCTACAACATTTTGTGTCCATAATATCAGCTATAAGGAATAGTTAAGGTTTGAAATGTTGTAAAATATTTGGCACATCATCATCTTTATGTTTTATTCACATTTCTTTCTACCTCTTTTCCCAAAACACAAAGAAGAGCTAACTTCCTATAGAAAATATCATAATCCGTTTAGTGAGGTGCAAATAGGTCCCCCACTCACTGAATTCCCCATAAGGTTGTTCAAAGAAGTGCAAGCTTTCATGATCAATAGTTTTTTTTTGACACGTTTAGTAGGACTTAAAGTTTTTCAAACATTTGATTAGAAGTCAGAAATATTTCTTAAATCAAACTCGAAAGAAAGAGGTTGGAAATTTCATGCCCAGAGTTCAAAAAAGAGTAGCTTCCAAATGCCATTCCCAGTATTCCCAATTACTAGCCTCAACCCCTAGAATGAGGAGATTTACAAGTTTTGTATCACCTATAAGAAGCAATAGGGTAGGAAGTGTTAGCCCACAATATAGAGCCTTCTCTAATCCACCAGGAAGTCAAACTTTCCAAATCAGAATACTTGTCTACCCTATCCATAGGTATCTATTTACAATGGCTCATATAGGTGCCCCCACTCCTAGAAATTTTGTACCCTGGGATAGTAGTATCCTACTACTACCACGTACAACCACAAATGTATGGCTCGCCATACCCGCCAATGCTCTCAAGGCAATCCAAAAGTTTTTCTAGGAGGATTTTAACACCCCTTTCTGAACATCTCCAAGATATAGCAAAGGTATGCAGAGTACATAACATCACATAGGAGAATGTTACTCTCTAAATTTTGGCTATGTGTTTCAAAGGAAAAGCCCAGGACTAGTATAGGTCTTTTGCTTTTGGTTCCATCTGCTCTTGGGATCAACTCAAATAGAAGTTGTTCAAGCATTCTTATAAAAGGGGGATCAATTCTCTTTACTATAGAAATTAATGACCATCAAGAGGGCCCTACAAGAGGCCATGAGGGACTTCAACATCAAGTTTCACAAAAAATTGGCAAAGGATTCCTATGATTGTTAGGCCTCTGACATCTATGGCATTCATTTTTTATCGAAGGTCTTTCAATTTAGACATCATGGACATGATACAGTATATGGGGGAAGATACCCTACTTGATACATATGATCTAGCTATATGTGTAGAAAATAGCTTGATTGACACTAGGAAGCTTCCATCATGTCTACCAATGCCCATTTTCATGAAAATATCTAATGGCCCCCAAGAAGAAGCAACTTTGTGCACCTTCGCTCTACAAATGAGAAAATTGACTATACCACCATCCATGTATGTATACCTAGGTGCATAACCAGGCACATCAAGATATTCCTCATTAGCAACAGATGTTAGTGATATGAAGAACCTCATGCAATCCTTTGTGAATGAGCTAGTCCTCATCCAATTACAGCAAGCAACACCTCCAAATCCTCCCATGTAGACCTATCAAGGATGAAGGCCATCATATAAATAGAATGCATATCAAGGAATTTTGAAAGGAGGAAGTCAACAACCAATGCTGGAAAATCAGATAGTCCCAATCACCATGCCACTTCAGACCATCAAGAACAATCCAAGCAAAGATTTGATCCCAGGCCAAAATAATTTGGTGGAAGATGAGAATGTGTGGTGCTTCCCATGTAATGATAGCCATATGCCTCTAAATTGTCCAAGGGGAAATATTTAGTAGAAGATAGCAGAGAAAAGAAGCCAAGGCATGTTTTTAGGCATAGAAGAATATCAATCTCTTGAAATAGAAAATGCTTGATTTAGAGCACAAACACAAGGGATTTCCTTAGAGAAATAGCTATACATCACACTAGACCAAGCACTCTTCTCTTTGATGGAAGAAGAAGATGTAGTATTTGAAAATGATGCTCTAATAACTAGTGGCCCACAAGAATAGTTAGACAACAACACAAGGTACAAAAGAAGGATCACTAGAGAATATGTGCAACAAGCTTGACAACATCTATAGCCACAACAACCATAGCCACAACAACCAAAGCCACAAGTAAAGAAAGTCTCATAGACCCAACTCACTCAGCAGTTACAAGCTCTAGACAAAGCACTGAGCCCATTTACAAAGGATTAGACTCTTGCAAAGATAAAAGAGATACCATAGTTCAAACCCAAGGCCCCACCAATTGGAGCACTCATTGTAGTCAAAAAATTGAGGAAGGCACCTGCTAATGTATCTATTTGGGATGTTATATCAATTTTGGAACACAAGATGTTGCTCTAGGAGGCATTAAAGAAATATGAACAAATAATGTGGATGGATGTGATTCTACTGCGAAATCAAGATGACCCCCAACCTTCGAGAGTTGCACCATACATAAACATCATGGATAATGCAAATGAGAAAGAGGTAAGAAAACCAAAGGCTGCACCTTTATTTTTAACACTTATTGTGGGAGATAAGCTTTTACACAATAACATGATTGATTTGGGAGTTAGTACTATGGTCATGCCTAAACAAGTGGTCGACGCCCTGAAACTTAAGTATGAGCCTCTCAAGAAAGGTATCATATAGTTAGATGGGAAGAAGGATCTGACTGTCGACCGCATCAAGGATATATCTTTAACCCTCTTCTCATTTTTGAGCCAAACTACCACACAAGAAGTAGTCGTGATAGACATTCCTCGAGTATTTTGGATGTGCCTTTCAAGAGACTTAATAAAAAATATTGGTTGATATATAGTGCTCAATTGGTACCATTGAATATTACAGACAAAGCATTGGGGAAACATAAAGATCTTGTTTGAATCCTTGCACCCTAAACATATAGTGGACAATGCAGTTTTGTGCTTTGAAGCAGTGCATACTTCATTCTCAAAAAGGGATACATATTGCATAGAAATGTTAAAAGACAAGGAGGAAATAAGTGATCTGACTACTAAAGAGGAGGTCCTCCTCAACAAGTTTATTGACTCTGACCCATTTGGGAACTTCCATGCTACCAGATTGGGTACCTATGTGATCTTTGATAGTGACCAAGTCCTCCCGAAATTGGTAAAAGAGTAGGAAGACCCAAATGGACAAGGTGACAACATTCTATGAACATTATATTTCGATGGTACCAAATGCAAGATTGATTCCAGAGCAGGTCTCTAAATGGTATCTCTAAATGGATCAAAAACCCTTAAAGATTTCTACTTCTAGTTCCCATGGTCAAATAATGATGTAGAGTATGAAGCTTTAGTCCATTTTTTGTTTCTTGAAGAGTGGATGGATGTATAGAGAGTACAAGTGTTTAGGGACACAAAGTTGGTTGTAAGCCAAGTCCATGGATAGGAAGTTATAAAAAATGTAAGAATGTGGTCTTACAGACACAAAATATGGGATATGATTGAGAGATTTGAATCTTTTGAAATATAGGTTATCCCATGATCCCAAAATAATATCGTTGATCAAATGGATTTGATTGGTTCATAGTTTGAGCCAACTTTTGAGTCAAAAACAAAACAAAATGCAGTGTAGATCATTGTTCGACCGTCAATTCCTGAAAATGACTAGAACTGGTAGGTTTTTGAGGACAGCATTTGGATTGCCACTTTTTTTAAAAATTAAAAGAAAGCCTTTGATCATGCACAATCCAAAGCTAAAAGAGTTATGGAAGGAAAAGTGATCCAAATAAAGGGAAATAAGCTCCCACAACATTTGATTTCTCTCAAAAATATTTTTGACTACGATGATGTGAGGAATATAAAACAAAGATTCACTACTAATGCAAAACACTATGAAGATCTCAATGTCAAGAATGAAAGAAAGCTAAAAGTCAAAAGAGACATCCATCAAAAAGATAAAGAGAGATTGAAAGCACTATGTTCTAGATACGACGAGGTCATAGCATGGACCTATGATGATCTGAGAGTATATGATCCAGGAATAATACAACACACTATTGACTTGGTTGAATGCTCAAAGACCCTCCAACATAAACAAAGGCCAGTCAGTCCAAAGGTTGAAGCACTAATGGCACAAGAGCTTACTAAATTAATTGAATCAAGGATCATATACCTGATCAAACATTCCACTGAGGTAACCAATCTTGTACCAATGCGGAAAAATAATGGTGATATTCGACTCTATGTAGATTTCAAGGACTAAAGAATGGTGATATTCGACTCTATGTGGATTTCAAGGACTTGAACAAAGCTTCGTTAATAGATCACTACCCTTTGCTCTCAATGGAGCAGATTTTACAAACTGTGGTCAGATCAAAGTTTTTCTCATTACTCAATGGTTTTTTGGGTTATAACCAGGTCTATGTAAAGGAAGGATACCAACACAAAATGACATTCACTACAAGTGGGAAATGTTCACATACTCAAAAATTCCCTCAGAATCTCCAATGCTAGTGTGACCTTTCAGAGAAAAATGAATATCACCTTGAAGGAGTTGATTAATCAGATCATCTTAATATATTTTGAAAAATTCAATATTTTTCAAAATCAAAGGATGATCATTTTGACCATCTCCAAAAGGTCTTCTAGAAATGCCAACAATTCAGGATTTCCTTAAATCCCTAGAAATGTGTCTTCAAAGTGCCACAAGGAAAGCTACTTGGCTTTGTGGTATCAAAAGAAGGAATGGCCATAGACCCCAAAAAGGTGAAGGCTAAGTAGAGTTACCACTACCAGTCAAACAAAAGGGGCTACAGTCCTTTTTGGGAAATATTAATTTCCTCATCCAGTTCATTTTAAACTTCACGGGCATTGCGAGACCTATCACATTGATGTTAAAAATGAATTTAGTTTTTAAATGGACTCTCAAAGGAAAGCTAGATTTTTTGAAAATAAAGGAAGCCATCTTCATAGCCCCAGTGTTAGCCAACCCAAACTTCTCCAAGGATTTCCTGCTCTACATCTACAATGACTAACTCAACATAGCATTAGTGCTCACTTAGAAGGACAAAGAAGAAAGCAAAGAATATCCCATCATATTCCACTCTCAGACTCTCAAGGGATATGAAACCAAGTATTTTTCTCTTAGAAATAGGAATTTTCTATTGTTAAAAACCTAAAAAAAATTGGACATCTAGTATTAGCGAACAAAATCACCACCCTTGTCACCTATCCCATTGTTCGAGAATATACCACCAAAGGTGAAATAACTGAAAAAAGGGCCAAATAGATCACAAAGATCCTAGAATATGATGTAGATATCCAACCAACCAAGCTGGTTTAGGGGAGAGGTCTTTGCAAATACCTTGCATAGGAATAAAGCTCCCTGGTAGAGGAAGAGACCAATAAGATCTATACAAATCAGTTTCAGTCTATCAAATCATGGGTAATGAATTGGACATGATATATGAAAAAGGGCGAGTACTAGACCAACATTCCACCTTAAAAAAGATACTACTACTAACTGGAAGGCACTAGGTATGTACTAATTGAGGGAATTTCATTTAAAATAAATTATGGCATGGTGTCCTCCTCTACTACTTAGAGAAGACACAAGAAGGAGTTTTAAATGAATTCCATAATAGTCTTGAGGGTGAACACTTCTCTTCCAAGACTACTACTTTGAAGATAATGCGGGCATGATATTACTGGCCTTCCATGTTCTCAGAGGTGTGCCACATGGTGTGAAAGTGTACTCAGTGCCAATATTTCATCAACAAGTAGAAGAACTTTGCCATGCCATTGAGCTCGATTATGACTAAGGAACCCTTTGTACAATGTGGTTTGTATTTTTTTAGGATGATAAATCCCATCTCTAGTGTTGGCCATAAATGGATAATTATGAAAACTAGTCATTTCACAAGATGGAAATAGGTCGTTGCTCTAAAAAATGCTATACAAATTGAAATTGTCAATTTTCTTAAGGAGCTAGTGGCAAGGTTTGGTTTGCCTAAAACTACCATATCCGATAATACTTGAGTCTTCATGTGCTCTAGGATGTCAAAATTCACTCTCAAGCATGGGCTCTACCTCAAGACTTCATCAAATTATTACCCACAAGGAAATGGGCTAGCAGAGTCGACCAACAAGAACTTGATTAGGTTAATTAAATGTATCGGGTCAGAACATTGGAATGGTACAAGCACCTGCAAGCCACTCTATGGACTAACAAAATTACAACCAAACAAATCTTGAAGGCCTCTCCTTAAGAATTGGTGTATGGAATGGAGGTGTCTTTACCTGATTATGTAGAAATTTTGACATTGCAACTATTGAAAGCCTTGCAAGTCAAGGAAAGCAACAAAATGGAAGTAAGATTTGAAAAAATATTGAGTCTTGAATAAAAAATGAGAAGCGCATATAATGCCATGATTGAGTTCCAATAGATAGTAAAATGATGGTTTGAGGGAAGGCTTATTTTAAAGTACGATGAGTGCATTGCAAAACTGGGACAACATGCAAAGTTTTGAGCACTGTGGAAGGGTCCCTTCCACATTCGTACATGCAAAGAAAATAATTTGTATAAGATAGAATACATGGATGGAAATATTTTGGATATTTGTGAATCATATATTTTTGGCACTTTGCACCTTTATAGAACTTCTAGGGTTTTCACCTAAAAGGAGAGAGGTAGGCCAAAAATGATAGCTAGGTTCACTCAATCTAAGATATATATGATGTTTTTTTGGAAAAATGAGATGATCTAAATGCAAGTAAGATATGAAATTAATCAAATATGAATGCAAAAGCTAAGAAATGAGTGATTTTTGAAAAGACATTGTGTAATGCAACAATGAACTAGAAATGAATGCAAAGCTAAACGAAAATGAATAATACTTGAAGTGTGCACTTGAAAGCTTGAAGGAGACTGTAAATTGATTCTAAAACACTACTGATGTTGATTTTCAACCCCAGAGGGACTCATTCACTATTCTGGGTGAATGAGTCTCAATTCTACCAAACTGAGTTGTGACCTATTTCTGACAAAAGGGAATCAAAAAATGCAAAAAACACAAAAATGACCTAGAAGTGGGACTCATTTTCCACTCATGGTGAATGAGTCCAATTTTGAAATTTTGGATTTTCAAAAGTGGAATCTGAAGCTTTCAATCTATACTTTCACTTCCTATAGGTGTCCACTTCTGAAATTTTGATGTATAGGTCTGAAAATGAGTTTTTGTTGATACTTTGACTTAATGAATGAAGAGAAGACTTGAGAAACCTTGCAACTTGATCTTCAATGATTTCTAAGCTTCCAAGAGTCTTAAATCTGCAAACAAACAAGACAAGAGAGAGAGATGTTGAATGTCAGGGCATGGGGGTTTTCCTTGGTCAAAGCCCTTTTCGGTAATTAAACCAAAATGATGAAAGAATGGAATGAAACATGTAATAATTTAGTTTATTACCTTGCCATGATGATTTTATCTTGAATTTCTGCAACAATGGAGGAAGATTCAGCCCTTAAATGTCCTTATAAGCTTTCTTAATCAATTATAATGACAAAAACCTAAGTTGTTTGACTTGAGATGGAGGATTGGTGGACGAATAATGAAGAATGGATATGAATTAGATTAATGAATATAAAAATGAGTTTAGAGAGGTTTTTTTTAGGCAATTCACCTATTTCTCCCATTAATACCTCATCACAGGCCAACATGGAGTAATATTAAACTCAAATTTCACTTTTTTTCTACTCAAAGGTCAAAATTGGGTCAAATGGGACTCATTTTCCACACATGGTGAATAGGTCCCATCTTGATGGGCTGATTTTCCATGCATGGTGAATGGGTCCCACAAGGGCCAATTTGACAGCGCAGATGCCAAGAGATAAGGAAATAAGGTCTAAAATGAAATTTAGTCAAGTATTTGATCATTTTAGGCCTTGAGATGCACAATATGGGGTAATATGGCACTATTAGTGATTATGTGAGTGCAAAATAGGGCTAGGGATATAAAAATCAATGAGAAAGTGTAATTAAATACACTTTACAACACTAAAATGAGGTCCACATAGCCTAGAAAAACACAAGAAATAATGTGAATGTGTAAATCACACTACAACACTAGTTTAACATTAATTTTAATTCACAATCCTTCTAGATTGATGTGAAGATACAATTAAATACATTTTATAATGTTAAATTAGGGAGAAATGGGTTCATTAAGTATACAAAAGCGTGAAAGTCCATTACAAGACTTTACAACACCTTTACAAGACATCATTAAAAGCATGTTATTCGATTTTCAAGGGTCCAAGACATAGTGTGGATGCATAAAAAACCTCACAAAACCTAAATCAAGGCCTAATTATGTCCAGTTTATCATGAATTAATCCCATGTCAAGAAAAGGGAAAAATTTTCTACAGTGCATTTAGCCCCCACTTTAGCGAGAAGATGAACTTGCTTCAAACTCACATTAAAGTAGAAATTCAAGAGAGAGATTCAAGTGTACAGATGGGTATGTGCAAGATCATCATGCAAAAAACAAGCCCTTAAGTGGCAAAAAATTCAGAAAAATAAGTGTTAGGAAACTTGACGTAAATATTTGAATAAGTTATCTATATTATTTCAAAAATATGTAAGAATAGAATTTGTAGAAAATTGAATGTAGTTTCTAAAATACTAGGTTTATTTAAAAATAAATAAAATCTATTAGGTGAAATTTGAAATTTTTCAATAGCACTTAAATTTCAAAAATAAGTAGGTAATTCTAAATCACCCCCAAATAATAAAATGATAATTTTTTGTAAGATTTTATATAAGTAGAGGACTCATGTCCGGATGTGATGCATATTTTTTTGTAATTTTTTTAGTAAATAATTAATTATGAATTTTTTATTACAACTTTTACAAAATATAAAAATTTGTCTCACACCACCTTTTAATCAAAACATGAAATTTATTTTTATTTTTTAATCCTATATTATGTGAAGCATAGAATGTGACACATGTTTTGGATTCAAAAATATGATGTCGTTTGAAAGTTATACGTGTTTTTCAATCAGCCTATTGATCGACTTTAGTCGTAATTCTAATAGAAATGAATAATAATTATTTATTAAATTCAAATTAAATCATAATTGATATTTTTGGAAAGCTGAGAATCTCCTCTAAAAACCCTTTTTGTTTCATTAATTTTGGGTGAAAAAAAAGTTGTCAGCCACATACCCTACAAATATTGCCACTTTTTGGCGCACCATGATCCTACACATACCCAGATGTAGATGGAAAATAATGAAAAAGATCAAAGGAGGTTGCATAAACCCCCAGGATCCAGGATCCTAAGTCAAACCATCAAGATACAAAATCATGCCATGGAAAGAACTAGAAGAGAAGAAAAATGGGGTGGAAAAGAAGTACTCACTCTGGGGCCACAAAACTTTAGATCATTTGTGGGGTGAGAAGTCCACAACATACTTACTCTAGGGAAATGAAACTTCTGATTGTCTATGGGGTGAGAAATCCCAAAAGGTGAGAAACATACACTAGTTGGTATGCAGCCAAACATGTATAGGTGGCTATGGGGAAAGTTGTGTCGCTGAATGGGCTTCCCGCTCAACCATATTAAAGTTATACCTATTAATAACTTTAACAAGGCACCACAAAGGAAAAATTATTTTTGAGCTCTATGAGGTAAGCAAAACTTCATATGGTTGACACTCATAGACATTGTTAATGCAAAATAGTGTAAGGATGGTTCAAAGGGATTTTTCTTAATTCATGCAATGTCACATCTTAGGGAACATATTGCTTAATGTCTCCAAGATAGGATAAGTGCAAATGATCTCATCTTGTTTCCAAGAGAGGAAAAGTGCAAGGTCTCATCCTAGGAACCATTGTGCCAAATGTGTCCAAGAGAGGGAATTGCAAGAAAAAGAAAATCACACAATGAAATGTGAGTGGTGATGTATGCCCCCACTTTAAAGCAGTTGCAAACACTGATACTATGAGAAATTGATTTAAAGTAGAAGGGAGAAGAAGACATGAGAGCTTACTCAGAAATCCTTGTGCCAAGTCATATGTTCCCGATAAGCTACGTTATGAATAAGGGGAGTATGTCACATGCGAGCCAACTTAAGGCATGTCATCCACATACCAAGCTTGCTCTTATGTTTTCATGAAAGGTTAACGACTAGTACAAAGGAGCAAACCACAAGTGACATATGAGGACAAGGCTATCAAACCCCTTTCCCCCACCTAATGGGTATGTGCAGGATCATCATTGAAAAAATAGGCCCTTAAGTGGCAAAAAATAAAAATAAAATAGAGTTAGGAAACTTGATGTAAAAATTTGAATGAGATATCTATATTATTTCAAAAATATGTAACAATAGAGTCTATAGAAAATTGAATGTAGTTTCTAAACTACTAGGTTTATTTAAAAAATAATAAAATATATTTGGTGAAAATTTAAAATTTCAATGCAGCAGTGCTTAGATTTCAGGGAAAAAATAAGGTGTTTGTTTGACCACGCTAACCACAATAAAATGATAATATTTTTTTATACGATTTTAAATATAAGTAGAGTACTCATGTCTCGATGTGATGTATATTTTTTTGTAATTTTTTTCTAAGTATATAACTAATTATGAATTTTTTATTAAAACTTTTAGAAAATATAAAAACTCGTATGTTTGACAACCTGAACTTGGGAAAAACTTTATGAAATTCATTTTTTTTTTTAATCCTATAGTATGCAAAGCATAGAATGTGACACATGTTTTGGATTCAAATAATTTGATACTATTTGAAAGCTATAGATGTTTTTCAATCAACCTATCAATCGGGACTTTAGTCGTAATTCAAATATAAAATGAATAATAATTATTTATTGAATTCAAAATAAAGCATAATTTTTATTGGTAGAAAGCTGAGAATCTCCTTTAAAAACATTTTTCGTTTCATCAATTTTGGGTAAAAAAAAGTCATCAACCACATACCTCTACACATACCCAACATATCACCACTTTTTGGCCCATCATGATCCTACACATACCCTAGTGCAGGACAAAGATGAGCGAAAATGATTGAGGAAATGTAGGTGAGAATGAAAATTGGTATCAATTAGAGGAAGTAGTTGCACGAAACATACCAAACTCCTAAAAATGTTTGATTTTACAACTTAAAGCATTACATCCATTAGTGGACTGACCATGAACTCTATGATAGGTGTAGAATGAAGCTTTGTCATAAAATTTCTTATGAGTTCTACGAGGGAGGGTGATCAAGTGATCTTGGTGGAGTCTCGATAAGATATCCTCTTGATCTATGGTAGAAGGTGGTCTTGTGGTATGTGACAGAGATACATCTTTCTTAGTAATGGTTTTCATATCTTTGCAAGTCTCTTTAGATTGCAAGATTTTATTCCCTCCATTATAGGATGGTATAAAATCTAACAAATTCAAATCATGAACATTTTGTGAGTTGACATTGACATTGAAGCAAAGGTGTAGTTGTTTTTTTTATGTTTGGTAAAGGATGATATTTATTTATTTATTTTAAAAAAAAGGGGTAAATTTTTTATTGAAACTCAGAAACCAGAATTACAGCAAAGCCAGGGGCAAAAGCCCGGAAAGAACATAAGACGCCAACAAGAGCCAGAACCAAATCATTCAGCACCCCTAGTATCTTCAGCAAGGACCCTCTCCAAATCCGAGCTAATCTCAGGAGGGATTTGAGCCCAATCATCAATCTTCCAATCCTCAAGATGCTCTGAAGCCCATTTGGCCAAACAGTCAGCCGTCCTATTCCATTCCCGTGGAATATGGACAAAAGACACTCTCTCCATAAGAGATCCAATCTGCAAAATCTGCTGAACCAGAACCGCCAACTGCCAATTCACATCCAAACTCCTCCCTTGATTAAGTAAGTTAATTAGAACCTGAGAATCGGATTCACAAATAACCCTACGCCACCCCAGCTCGTAGGCCTTCCTCAAAGCATAAAGAATCGCCCAACCTTCCATAAAATTAATAGTCTGTGTTCCCATATGAATGGAAAATAGGAACACCACCGATCCCGAGGAATCTCGCCCAACCCCTCCAACACCAGCTGAGCCAGTATTTCCACTAGATGAACCATCAGTATTAAACTTCAAGGTTCCCTCAGGGGGAAGCACCTAGGACCCCTGCCTCTGGACACGCTGCCTCACTCGATTGCCCTTCCGCCCACAAGTTGCCCTAGGGGAAAACCCCTGGATACCCAATCGAGCCACCACCTCAGCATCCTTCTTATCCAAGGGAAGCTCCACATCCCCTTTGGCATGGATAGTCTCCTGGATCATCCCAAGAATTCTGCCCCACACCTGCTGAACCTGCAACAATTCGCCACGAAAAATCCTCCTATTCCTTTCAAGCCAAATCTGCCACAACAAAAAGATTGGGCCAGCCAGCCACACATCCTGCAAAAAGGAGGCCCTCGAGGGAGGCTTGCCGAAGCTAGTCCAGAATTCAACTAAAGAGGAAGCGTGAATGCACGGATTTCCCCAAACACTCCACCAGAAATGCCAGAGCTGCAGGGAGAAAGGACACCGGAAGAAAAGGTGCGAAGAATTTTCCTCACCTTTCCCACACATCACACACATAGACGGTCCCTGAAAGCCGCGCATTTGGATCTTGTCCCAAGTCAGGCACTTGTTCCAAGCCAAAATCCAGGCAAAGCAGTTACACTTCGGCCAAGAAAACTTGTTCCAAACCTTCTTCCACCACGGAACTTCCTCCCCCTCAAACCTTTGAGATAAAAGCCTCCGATATCCAGACGCAACCGTGTAGTGCCCCTTTGGATTAGGAGACCAAGCAAGAATGTCCTTGTCCCTTAAAGGATTACATTGTCTTCTCAAAAGAATACTCTGCAGAATCCTACAATCCTCCTCCATGCCCATAATCGGCCACTCCTCAGGAGTTCTCCATCTAGAACTCACAAGCTGACCCTAGTAAGAAATCACCTTAAAATCACTTACCCGCGTCCAACCAAGATCCTCGAAACTCCTACTCAAAGCCATCAGTTCAGGGAACTGAGATAGGATGGGAGGGTATCCATCCCAGGAATCATACCAGAATTGCACCTCAGTCCCCCTCCTGCAAATCCAAAATAAACCATCCTTGATAAGCATTGCTCCCTTCTTGAGGGTAGCCCACACTGCTGAGCCCTTACCTAACAAAGGATAACGAGGAATATCATCTCTAGGAATACCCTGAAAGTACTTATAGGACAAAATCCTAGCCCAAATCCTATCCTTCTCAATGCACCATCTCCAATAAAGCTTCGCTGCCAACGCTGTCCCTGCCAGAGAGGAATGTCTCAACCCCAAACCCCCAAGCTGCTTAGGACAACAAACTGTATCCCACTTAACCAAACTCCACTTGGAAGTCATCACACTACCAGCCCATAAAAACTGTCTTGCCAAAGAGTCCAACTCAGAAACAAATCCCATCGGAGCCACCTGAAGCATACATCGATAAATAGGGAGAGCCTGGACCACAGACTTCAGCAATTGAACCCGCCCAGCAAAGGACAACCACCGATTGGTCCAATGGGCAACCTTCAGTCGAAATTTATCCAGAATAGGCTGCCATGACTCCCTTGATAATCTTCCCACCGAGATAGGAACCCCAAGGTAAGACATAGGAAGGGTCCCTATCTGAAAACGAAGAATTTGAGCAATCCGCCTCTGAATAGGATTCAGAGTATTAAAGAAATAAATGGAAGACTTATCTTCATTGATTGCTTGACCTGAAGCCTCAAGATACCTATCCAACACCTGACGAATATTAGTAGCCTCCCTCACAGTAGCCGCTCCCATCAAGGCAGTATCATCCACAAACTGCAAGTGGGACGAAGGAGGTAAATCACCACCCCACCGCCACCCCTGAATAAGCCCCAACTCCACCTGGCTCCTCAGAAGGCGCCCCAAGCCTTCCACAAGCAAGATGAAAAGGTAAGGGGAAAGAGGATCCCCTTGTCTTATCCCACGCGAAGCCTCAAACAACTCTGAGTGCATCCCATTAGTTAACACAGAGAAGGACACAGACATGATGCAACTCATGACCCATTGGATCCAATCATCCCCGAAACCGAAAGTAGCCAGGATCCTCTGAAGAAAGGACCAACGGACTCTATCATACACCTTTGCCATGTCCAACTTGATAAACATAGCCTTAACCCTAGAATTAGCCATAGAATGGATGGTCTCAGTAGCCAAAACAATACCATCCAGAATCTGCCTGCCTTCCACAAAACCACTTTGCTCCTCAGATATGAGTAACGGCAACCACTTTTTCAGCCTATTCGCAATTAGCTTCGAGATAATCTTATACACCACATTGCACAAGGATATAGGCCGGAAGCAGCTCAACCTATCCACTCCATCGCACTTCAGAATAAGAGCCAGGAAAGTGGAATTCAGAGCCTTAAGCATTTGCTTATTCCGCTGCGACTCCTTGACCACCTCCAATAAATCCAGCTTGATGATCTCCCAAAACTCTTGGAAGAATTCAACCGGGAAACCATCAGGGCCAGGAGCTTTTCCTTTCTTCATTTGAAACACCATCCCCTCTAATTCTTCAAGCGTGATCTCCCCCATAAGATCCTCTCTCATCTCCTGAGACACCAAATGGGGGATGCAAGAAAGGACCTGTGCCTCCCCCCCAAGTTCCCCTGCACATCCTCTCTAAAAAGGCTAGAAAAATAACGAACGACCTCATCAGAGATACTCTAAAAAGAATTCAAACTCTCTCCTCCATCCAAAATCAAAACAGGAATAGAGTTACCATGCCTTCGTGCCTTCACAGAGTTGAAGAAAAAGGCAGAATTTTTATCCCCCTCCTGAAGCCAGTCAATCTGAGACTTTTGTTTCCAAAAGATATCCTCCTGTAATTCCCATTCCTCCAAATCTTTCAAAGCCCTAGATTCCTCCTGCAACAGAGCCTCAGACACCCCTTTCTCCCTCAACAACCTCGTAATACCATCCAACTTAGCTTGTGCATCAGCCTTGGCCTTAAAAATATTCCCAAAACATTGCTTATTCCAGCGTTTAATCTTATATTTAACAGACTGAAGAAGCTTAGAAAAACATACATAGCTGTACCAAAAGATGGTCTTCCCTCCTGCCACCACTGAGCAACATAATCATGGAGATCGGGATCCCACAGCCACATAAGCTGGAATTTGAAAGAGGGCTTGTGGGTCCGCCCAACCGGGCTGATAGAAAGCTTAATGGGCCAATGGTCCGAACCCCTCCAGTCCAAAATCTCTGAGCACGTAACCCACCTATCCCCCACCCAAAAGCAGGAAACCATAAACCGATCCAGCCACTCTGCAATGCCCTGTTCACCAGAGCATCGATTATTCTAGGTAAAGTGCCCGTTACCTGGCTTGATATCCACCAGATTCAAAATAGAAATATTATCCTGAAAGAGGAGAGCAGAAGCCTCCAATCTCATGGTACCCCCCCGCTTCTCAGCGATCTCAGTGATAGCATTGAAATCACCCCCAATAATCCATGGTAGGTAAGGGTTCATACTTCTCACATACCGAATATTTGACCACAAAATCTGCTTGCCCTGCAAGTCCACAGGCGCATAAATGTTGGAGAGAAGAACCACTTCCCCAAATTCATAACAAGAGGCCACCATAGAGATAGAGGATTTGAAAGAAAACCACCATAGGGGGCAAATCTTCTGTGGGTTCCATAAGCAAGCAACCCCACCAGAGGCACCCAGAGCACCAATGCATTGGCAATCACCATTCCTCCATAGCTTGGGCATAATGCCCATCATACCATCCACAGAAAGCTTTGTCTCCTGTAAAAAGAGAATATCAAGATACTGACATCTAACTAAATTCCGAACAACTTTTTGTCGAGGGCCACTGTTCAAGCCCCTAACATTCCAGGATAGGACAATCATTTCAAAGGGCTTGTGAAGTGAGAGTCCAGAGTCTTAACTGACCCTGATTCCACCAAATTTTCCCCAATCATCTTAATCTTCTCCAAGTCCTTCTTCCTGCCCAACTTGGAACCTTTCTCCACCCCTCCTTTCTTGAAATCCTTTTGGAGGATGCCTAATTGAGGAGAAGCCTTATTATTTTTTCCCCCCACCGAACCAGCTTTCTGATCATGGAAAGACCTAGCCCCTCTGTCTTTCACCACCACACTACCTGGTTCACTTTGAGCCTCCAACTTTAAGTCTGATTCCATCTGCAAGGTTCCCACCACTTGAGGGGCAGAGGAGATCCCAGGGCTGATCCCCTCTTGACCAAAGCCTCCCTCCCCCAGCTCAGCACCCTGAACGGCCGAATCCACTCCCACCTGATGGTTATCCATTGCCAGCTCCACCAACTGCCCTTGTTGTTCACCATCCAACCTGCCTTGATCCAAATCAACCAACCCAGGATTCACTTCTTGCTGGCTAAGACCCTCCAACACCTCAAATCTGTTTAAAGAATCCTCATCCTATCTCTCATTCAGGGGCCTTTTAAGCCCCTTATTTCTATTCTGAGATCTGACAGGAAGAAAGCCATCCTCCCCAGGACCACCACCCTGAACAGGACCTTTACCCTTATCCAACCCAGAAGGATTCTTAGGTGGCAGAGAGGAATTAGTCTCCAAAGGCTTGGCCCTTGGGCATCTACGTAGTAAATGTCCATACTCATGACATAACCGACATCTAAAAGGTAAGGTCTCATAATCAAACTGTTGAACCCATGAGTAAGAACCTGCGCACACTTCTAAAGAATCTAGCAAAGGTTTACTTAAATCAATTTCCACACAAAATTGGGCAAAATTCATTACCTTTTTGAACTGTGTCTGCTGCGAGGAACCAATAGGTTTACCAAGCATTGAGGCTAGTAAGTGCAGAACATCCTCCCGCCAGCACTCAACCGGTAACCTCGGCAATCTAACCCAGACCGGAACTCGACTAGGGATCTCCTCCGCTGGATTGAAGCCTGCATGCCACGGCTTGATAAACAAGCCCACCTGGTTGTAAAAATACGGGCCTCCTTCGAAAACCTTGATCCTATCCGCCATGTAGTCAAACGTGACCATGAAATAGTTATTAGCGAGGAGCCGAATCTCCATCTCCCCTATTGGCATCCAAGTCCTTCGAGCCCAGCTCTCCAAAAATTGCAGAGAAATTTTCAGACCCAAAAATTTGCAATACAACGAATGTCTTGAGTAGTACTCAATATCATCCGCGAGCATCTCCATCGGGATCACAACATTCGGCCTCTCTTTGCACCTTTCAAGGCAACTGTTAATCTTTGGAACACAAAACCCTCCTGACGATCCCACCTCATTTTTTTCTGCATTCTGAGAAAATAAAATATTATCATGAAGACGAGACCCCGAAGGCCAGGGTTTCGAGCCAAGAGCAGATCGAAAATCCAGCTTAGGTTCTTCCCCCGAAGGCCCCCCAGGCTCCATTGAGAAAAAAAGGCCCCTGACGGAGAACCAAGTCCTCAATGACCACCGAAGCAATAGCTCCCCCACGAGGGAAAGCCCCACACGCACTCCCCAAGGAGGGGTCCCCACAAAAACCTCTCACACCACCCCACACAAGCCCCGAACCCAGATCCCACCACTCCACTACACCCCACACCTTGGCACCACAAAGCCCCGCACGCAGCCCCAAGCCTCAACCACACCGCACCACCCCACACCTCGCCACTACAGCCCCACACTCATCCCCCGACCAAAGAAGACAGCCGCCAGAAGTAGCACCCACACAGGAAAACGCCACACCCACCAGCCGGGAGATCCACCAGCGCCGGCCCTAAACCAGACGATAGCAAAAGAGAACCTGCTGAGCCCACGGACCACCAAGAACAAGGGAAAAACCCTAGGCGACCAGGAAAGAACCCAACACAACCAGAACCCACCCTCCCCACGGCGCACAGACAAGAAGATCAGAAAAACGAGCTAGGGCACGGGCGCCCTAGCTCGGCTCGCACAAAACAGACGCGCCATACAAAAAAGTTCCTCAATATTAGTATTATCGGTAAAGGATGATATTCAAAACCATTAGTTGTTATGGATGATTTAGGAATGTTTTTTGTGAGATTTTGGATGTTGAGTGATGGTTTTTTTATCTCAAACAAAAGACAATAACCAAGGCCATGAGTTGTTTATTGTACATGTTAGGATCTATAGGGTTGCGAATGTTTTGTTCTTGAGCACCACATCCTTTTCCACTATATCTAAATTGATTCATGATTTCATAACCTTTTCCATAAAGCTTCTTCATTTCTTTTGGATTGGATGGTGGTTGATCATAAGCACCATCAAAGGTATTTTTGTAGTTTTCTTCTTTGTCTAAAGTAGTGGAGGTGAATGCTTTTGAAAGGTCTATTGAATTTTGTGTTGACATGATGGTTGGTTGTTATTGTGTCTCATATTTCTTTTTTGTGATTATGTATTCACCCATAAATGATGGTGTGAATTCTAAGGATCTCCAATCATCACCAAATAATTTAGACACCAATTCCTCATTGTTTTGCTCAATTTCAAGAGGGTCTTTATTGGATGTTGAAATTAATATTTTTAGAGGACTTGTAGCTCCTTTTTCAAGGTGAAAAATATAATAAACAAACACATGGTTAGATAAAATGCAAGTAATAATCAAGATTCCTCATGAAATCCATTAACAATGCTCAAAATAGGATGTAAAAATGAAGAACACAATGATAAACTAATGAAATCATAATTAAGCAAGAAAACTCTTGATC
This sequence comes from Sequoia sempervirens, assembly GCA_007258455.2. Lineage (NCBI taxonomy): Eukaryota > Viridiplantae > Streptophyta > Pinopsida > Cupressales > Cupressaceae > Sequoia > Sequoia sempervirens. The sequence continues at coordinate 57,646,627 of VDFB02271358.1, read as the reverse complement.
CCATGGGGGAATTGGTGCCAATTTGATGTGAAAATTGGCCCTTTCCCAACTCCAATGATGTAATGTTGATGAGTGATGAAGAGTGATCCACTTTGTTGAAAATTCAAATATGCTCCATGATGAAAATATGCATAACCTAGCTATAAACTTGATAAGATAGATGAAAATTATGATGCTTGAAGATGAAATTGAGTGTAATAAGTTTTCTCAAATTGTCGATCCTCAAATGAGGAGAGAAGCCTCTTATTTATAGAAAGACAAGATGGAGAAATTCCCAAAATGAAGCAATGTGGGACTAACTTTCAACCAATGGCCAAATGCCACTTGTCAAGATGTGAATAGGCAAAGGATGTGCACATTTTGATGAATGTGCCCATAAATGCAATTAGGTGGAATTTGAAAATAGTGAAATGACATGCAAGAGGGAAAAAAGGAAAGGCTTAAATGCCACTTGGCTCAATGCACAAGGACATGTAAGAAGGAATGAATGTCTTGTTCGAAGGACAAAGTCCACTTGGAGGGATTTCAAATTTGAAGGAATATTCTCTAAAGATGCCAAGTTTACAGAAAATAGAGATTTAATAAATTAATTAAATGTATTTTCATGTGCAAGTGGTAAAAGCTAGAGGATGGGACATGGATTAAGATTATATTTAATGAGGATTTGATTAAATGAGAGGAGATTAGGTGATTTCACAATTTTGATTTAGATTTTAGGATTTAAATAAATCAAAGTTGAGAGGAAAATAGTTTAGACCTAGTTAAATAAATATTTTGATTTATTTAACTAAAGAGGATGATGTTAGATTAAATCAAATAAGGTTTAATTTATTTAATTTAATAAGATGACTTTAGATATTTAATTAAATAAAATGAATTATTTAATTAAATAAGGGCCTAGGGTTAATTAAATCAGATTGATTGATTTAATTAACAAAAAAGAAAGACTTAATCAGATAAATAATGATTTATTTAATTAAGGGAGGAAAATTGATGAATTTAATCAAATAAGGGTATTCGATTAAATGGTTAGACAAAGGGATGATTCAAGATTAGTCGATGTTAGTAATTAGGATCAAGTATGTCAATATATTTTCCATGTCTACATTTTGCTCCTCTTTGAAGCAAAGTACTTGTTACATTGGTTCAAAGAATAAACTGTCTCGATCAAAAGCCATTGTTCATTGGTTCAAAGAATAAATATTCTCGATCAAAAGACAAAATTTTTTGATTTCAAAAATTTTCCCCACTGCTACCCCCTCAAGAGATGAACGAAAATTCAAATTTTTGGGTGATCTCGCAAAAAAAAGAGGATAGGGTGCCCAACAGGTCCAAAAAGGCTCCAAGATGCCAAAAAATGAGATAAAATGCAAAAAGTGGTGCAAAACGATCCTCGATTGGGCGAGAACCAGATCAAGGGACCAAAAACCTAGCAAGATAGCTAAATAGGGTCAAAAAACCCTAATTTGTAGGCTTAAATAGGCCTTGAGGGGCCACTTCCAATTCATTTGTTCATTCAGCCTTTAGAGATTTTTTGATTTTAAGCTCTGATCCCTTCATGAGATGGCACAATGACAGCTTCCCTAGCACATTTTCAATAGAGTATGGACACACCAGAGGCTACCTAACACTGGATCACCGGTGATTCATCTTGACCCAACTTCATTTTTCAATTTTCATGTGAATTTATTTGGCTTGGAAACTTAGTCTTTAGGAGTGGTCCAATATAGCATCACTCCAAACTATCTTTCAGTGCTACGCGACCTCAAACTATGTCACAATCATGAGTAGTGATGTTGCAGCATAGTTTGGAATTAGGGTTTAAATTCCAAACCTATCCACCTATGCAAAGTGCACCACCGTGATTCTCTTTGAAATTAGGTTTTTCTTTTAAATTGAGCCACCTTCTCAAACTACTATGTCGAGGCAGAGTTTGAGGTTCAAAGACTCCTAGGGGTGCAATTTGGAGTTTGCAAACTACACCGTACCCACAAATAGTGACGTTGAGGTGGCTTTGGGATGCTGAAAAAAACCAGGATTAAGTTTTTTATGGTTTTTAACGTGGTGACTTTCCTAATGCAAGAGGAGGTGATGATACTTTACTCATGTGAGCATAGGTCTAGAGATCTTTTTAGCATTTTGGACAATCTGCCCAAGCAAAAGTAGGAGTATCTAGGGTGGATCAGTCTTTTGTACATTGCTTATGTACTGCCCGTGAGGACACACCTAGGTATGATGATGACACTTGTTGAGAGATGGCATAGCAAGACATCAACCTTCCACCTCTCGACAGGTGAGGTGATGGTCACACTAGAGAATGTGTGGTGGATCCACAAATTTCTCATCCATGGAGAGCAGGTGATATATGATGTGGATGCTGGGAGAGAGGCCTACTATGACATTATGGGCCAAGAAAAGCTTGTTTTCTATGAGGGTCAGATCGAGCTGGAGAGTTATAGGCTCTTTATGGTACCCTTTTGATTAGTTATTGCAGCCATCATATCGGTTCTTGTCACACTAGATCGGTAGGGCTGATACTTTAGTCCTAGATGGGGGCTCACCTACAAGTGCATGGTTCAGGGACAAACACTATTTGCATAGGGTCCAGTTCTTCTATCCTCACTATACAGGGATTTTCACGAGTTCACATACCTAGACGGAAGAGTACTTGGGGTTGGAAATACATTGCTTTACATCTGGGCCTAGGAGCACATCTTCATGCTCTGTCTGAGAGTCATTCTTTTTACCATGGAGCTCGATGATCTAGTTGTTTGGCAATACCACAGAGGTGTTTCATTCACCCACATAGGACAACACGAGATTCCTTATTGGAGGAGAGTTCTCAATGATATGCATGCTTTTACTTGGTGGCCACATCTTGGATGGATCACATGGTTTGACGATGTTCAATAGCTTTTCTTTTCCCACCAGGATAGATTGATTTAGGGATAGGGAGCACATGATGCTCGAGATATACTTGCCAGATAGGGTTCAGAGATAGTTTGATGAGGCATAAGATAGGCCAGATGATCAGTATGTGGCCATTTTTTCTATAATGATGAGCCAAAGCTCCTCGGGCTGATATATTCCTGCACATGAGGTAGTGTGGAGTTTCATATAGCTGGTTGCTAGGCCATGGCCATATGAATAGGGATAGGCCAATCTAGGGACCACACATGCATACAAAGATTGGTTCAGGATACCTCTTCGACTGATAGTGCCAATGACACCATCCACTCAACGAAGAGTCGGAGGTAGGGGAGTAGGATGAGGCTGAGGGGACGGGGACTAGGATGATGGAGGAGGTGGACCACCACCACATCAGCAAATTCATGATGGGGGCCACAGGATCAACCACTCCTAGATCCACATGTGGGCTAGTAGAGAGAGTATCCAGACCTAGGATGGTAGGATTAGGATCAGGGACAACAAGATAGGGTCCCAACACCACCTAGAGAAGAGGGCCAAAATTAGCCACCCATGTAGCCACCTCCCCAGCTAGACCCTAGAGATGGCCATATTTTCTAGTTACAAGCCTAGGTATAGGCACTTACAACTGAGAGGGATAGATTGCAGGTAGAGCAGTACTAGGAAGTCTAGAAGAGATAGGTTATGGAGCTATAGGAAATGACAAAGATGGGAAGATGACAATAGATTGAGAGTATGTCTGCATCCTGCTCCAAGAGTATAGTATCACTTTGATCATATAGGGAGGCCATCTAGGAGGCTGACCATTACAGGTTTCATTATTACCAGGCCATGCTGAGAGAAGCTCGAGTGCCAGATTTTTCACAGAGGATAGGCCACAAACCCATAGAGGATCAAGGGGAGAGAGTAGGTGGTGAGGGCCTTTTGTACTTATGTATTTGCTACATACTTGATATGATTCTTTCATACCATGACAATGTATTTATTTTGATGATATATGAGATGATACTTATCTGATTATAATATGTCCTATTCTACTTATGCAATATGGATGGCTCTTATTTTTATATGTTGTGCAATGTGATGGAAATGATGCTATTTTGTTTTATTATATGATGCTTTATATGATGATAATTCTATGTGATGAGTGACTTTATGATGTGATGCAATGATTATGCGATGCACATTATTTTCTATGTGATGATACAATATGTTGACGGTTTGTGTATGCAAGATGAGTACAATGATGAACTTTGATTAACTGTCATGGTACCATGTTAGCACAAAAGAGGGTAGAAGAAAGCAAGAGATTCCAACAATACATGAGATGATGATGATGATTTTCCAAGGAGTTAATATTTTCAAAGGGCTAATTACCTTATGTTTGATAACACACATAGGCACGATGCATCAAGGTATTAAGAACCAGGATGGCGTTGTACTTAGTGTGATGGAATTTGACTTGACAATCAAATATGAGTACTCCTATTCATACCTTGCATATGGATTTTTATTTAGAATGTAGTTCAGATATTCCAAACATCTTAGACCAAAAAATAGAAAAGCAAGCCTTCCTATGTGGTCAATAAGACACCTAAAACACCTTCCCTACAAACCAAGCAAAGCCCACATAACAAAGTTATATTATAAGAATATCTAACAAACACAACAGATAAAAAGATAATGATCGTTGGTCCATTCCTATCTCTCTAAATCCTTTCATTTGGATATCATCAAGAGGTCCTTGGAATGAGTGCAATAAGTTCAACAAGATAGAGATAAAGTAAACAAACAAGTGAATGTTCTTCAATACTGCTTGCTAGAACTAAACTATAGTGATGCTTGATGTTGATGTCCATTGTAGGAAGGATGCATCCTAGTACATGACAATATCAGATGATTGATAGGGGATTGATTGGATGATAGGATATTGACACAAAGAGTTGACTAACTTGTTTACATACTGACCTAGACTTGAGACTTTGATGATTAAGTTTTCACTTTGGAACCTTCCAGACTTGTTTCTGATTGTTTTTCCAAAGGTTGAGGATGATGATTGATTTATTATGAGTGATGTTTATTGCTAGTGAAAGCAAGATGGGGATGGATGAATTTTTTGGGTGTTTTGAATGTTTTTGATCTTTTTGAAATGTTTTGAGGCTATTTTTGGTATTTTCAAAATTTTGCAAATGTTTTGGGGTTTTCCAAGATTTTGACCAAGAGATAACCTAAATATGGGTGTTGTCATAATAGTGGTTTACAATTCCTGAGAGGAACGAATTTTAGCTGAAATCACATATTTTTAGAAAATATAATGATTTAAGCCTTAAAAAGTTCCATTTTAAGGATTCTAATTGAAGAGGGTTTGATCAAATCACCTTAGATCAAACCCCCTCGGATAGAACCTCGCTAGTTTTAAACCATACCTATAAATGTGTCTCCTTTACACCTATAAAAATGATGATAAAAAGTCACTTTTGATTTAGCTTTTGGGGAATCAAATGAATTCATTTAAAATTTATTTCAAATGATTATGGTATTCCTCAGAACAAGCTATCCAATGAATATAATTTTAATATGTTTTGGTTTTGTTATGTATTTGTTTTTTAAGTTTTATTAAACATAGGTTTTTCATCGAAAATGAATTTCTTTGTTCTTCACATGTGGAAAAATAGAAGATTATCAAAAAAAAAATTGAAAAATATGTGTGCACTAGATATTGAAGTCCTTGATCCAACAAAAAAAAAATAAAATTTTGACATATACAAAAAAGTAACGTTATACTATCGCCTCACGTCTCAATTGTAATTTGTTTGACTTTTGAAACTTGATTAAGGAAAAATATTCAATAAAAACTATCTAACCAAGTGGAAGCACTAGATATCAGAGTTACAAATCTAAATTTGAAAGAATTAGAATTGTATCCATGGAAAAAAGTTATGCGCTATACCTGCGCCACTTTTAAAAATGTTGTTTTCAAAAAATCAATTTTCGTGGGAGATGGAAAAAGAAGTGCAATTTGATTCCAAAAATTTTGAAAAAAATATTTTTAGAATCTACAGACAAAAATTTGATGAGACTCTAGTTTGCACCATCTTCAAATTCCTCACAGTTTAGCCGCTATAGGTGCCCGAATGTGAAGATTTAGTTAAAAATAATAATTTCAGTGTCCAGTTTGGCCAAAAATTGTAAACCACTATTATGGGATCACCCAATACCTATTGCATTGGGGGGTGATCGACATATTATCCTTGCCTAATTTATACATGAAGAGACCACGTAGTTCAACTAACACAGACTTGATTATTGATGAGATATGAACAAATAGACTACTAGTTTATTATGACAGACTCCTAAAGGACTCACCTAAGTGTCTCGGGGCATGATCAAAGATCAACCTTTCCTATGTTCAAGGCTCAAAGACCTATAGTTCGACAAGATGACTCTATTTTTGAATTTTTGACTTTTGACCTATTTTTTGGATTTTGATATGATTTGAATGTTTTTGGATTTTCTAATTTTTTTATGTTTTTGGATTTTCTGATTTTTTGATGTTTTTGTATTTTCTGATTTAGGGACTTCATGAATATACATGAATCCAATCCAATGAGAACATTCCCCCAATGTGAAACAATAGACTACTTCGATAGAGGCAGGAAAAATTGACCTTAAGAATGGGCTGAGTAGTAGTAGGAGGGATCATGACATCAACACAAGATCAAGCTATGTTGCAGACGCGAATGGGTGATGGATGATGGAAGTGTAATGGATGGATGATGCAAAACCAGTCATGAAGATCCTGGTGGATGAAAAGTGCTTATTTACACAAGGCACCTGTTTTCTAGGTTTTCACCAAGGTACTTGCCCAAAGTGCCACTGAAGTGGTTTTCACTAGAGGATGATTGCTTTTCTTGATTTTTTTGTGGTCACCATGACACCTATTTGCTAGGTTTTCATCACGGTGACCATTTTTTCAAGACATTTTCTATTTTTTTTATTTTTTTTCATTTTATACCTTCAAAGTTTTAGGCGGCATAAAACTTTTTGAGATGGGAGCTATTCATGGACTCTTGCAAAGGGTCCCCTTTGGGTGTTGATAACTAGTATTCCCCTGACTTATAGCTCACTATGATAATGAATGGTCCCAACTAGTTGGGTTCAAATTCTCCTCTATCGTTTGGATTTGGAATGTTCTAGTTCTACTTTAGGACAAGTTCTCTAACCTGAAAGGTCCTACTCCTGATCTTCTTGTTATAGCTCCTCTTGAGTTAGTTCTGATAGACTTGTAGATGATTCAATGCTTCCATACGTCACTCATCAAGCAGCTCTAGTTCATTCAATCTTGATACTCAATATTCTTCATCTATGATGAGGTTTTGTAGTGATATTCTTAGTGACTGAGGCTCGATCTCGATGGGTAATATGGATTATGATCCGTAGATCAAGGAGAATGGGGTGGCACCTATGGGTGTGTGGATGCTGATTCGATAGGCCTAGAAGGTAGGATTTAGCAACAGATGTCATTCATGACCTACATCATTGACTATCTTTTTGAGGATTTTTAGAATGGTTTTATTGGTAGCTTCTACTTGGCCATTGCCTTAGGGATAATATGGAGTGGAAAAGTGATGTTGGATTTTGAATTTTTTGCAAAGGTCGCGAACATCCTAATTCTTGAAAGGTGTCCCATTATTTTGAGATAATATCTTGGGGAACACTGCATCAGCATATTAAGTAGTTGAGGATGAACTTTCATATCTACTTTCCAGTGATATATGTCATGGGGATGGCTTCCACCCACTTGGTGAAATACTCAATGGCAGTAATGATAAACTTGTGGCCACTAGATGAGGTGGGGATGATTTTTTCCACAAGATCGAGGCCCCACTACGAAAAGGGCGATGGTTTGACAATAGGATGAAGCTCTTGAGTTCGTGCATGGATGAGGTCCCCATGCTACTAACATTGTAGACATCTTTTGATGTAGTCATGTGCTTCTCTTTCCATAGTAGGAAAATAATACCACATCATCAACAATTTCTTGGCCAAGGTCATTCCACTTGAGTGAGAACCACATATGCCATCACATTCCTAAGATAAAGCAATCAGTTCATCCTCAGTGTTTAAGCAGCATAGTAAGGTTCCTTCTATGCTCCTACAGTAAAGGGTATTTCCTAGGATGACAAACCGGGATGCTTTCTTGACAAAAGTTTTCTTAAGGTTTGAGGTTATGTCAGCTGGGAGTACTCCTATTCTTAGATAAATGTATATGTTGTGGTACCAAGGATCACCAGGACCAATGATTTCACACATGAATTCTAAATCTAGTACCTTGAATGTAGGCACGAGAAGCTCCTCTACTAGGAATTCATGCTTTGGGACATTGCAAGGGATATCCAATAGGGATCCAATTGTCGCCATGGTGTCTATCGGTCTGTTGTTTGCTTTGGGTATCTACTCGAATGTTATCTCAATGAAGAACTCCTTAAGATGCTCTACCAATTTATTATATGGGGTTAGCTTGTCATCCTTAGTTTGGTACTCATTATTCACTTGATTGATTATTAGCTGTGAATCCCCACACAACTTGAGAGCCATTATATGCCACTGCACTGCTATTCTAAGTCCTATGGTTAGAGCCTCATATTCGGCAATATTGTTTGTGCAAGGAAATGCCAAATTGTAGGATCCTGGTATGTAATCTCCCTGTGGAGTGATGAAGAAGAGACTGGCTCCTAATCCATGTTTTGTGTAGGATTCATCAAAGTACAACTTCCAGTGGTTTGTTATGTTTAGGTTGAAGATGGATTCATCAGGGAACTCTGAAATTAGCGGATTCTCTAAGTACATTGGTGCTTCTACAAATTGGTTTGCAATGGCTTGTCCTTTGATGGCCTTCTGCTCCACATACTTGATTTCATATTCTTATAGGATCATGAGCCACTTGTCCATCCTTCCTGTGAGAACTACCTTGGAAAGTAGATACTTGAGCGGATCGATCTTGGTAATGAGTTTGATTTTGTGTGTTAACATGTAGTGTCTTAACTTCTGTGAGGCAAACACCTTTGCTAGACAAATTTTTTCAATGAAGGAATAGTTTAACTCATGCCCTACAATGGTCTGACTAATGTAGTACATGGCTCTCTCTATTCCATTTTCATTGTGTTGAGCTAGGAGAGCACTGAGAGCTATTGTTGTTCCTGAGATGTAGAGGATTAGAGGATTTCTTGGGATTGGTGGCATAAGCACTGGAGGTGTGAGAAAATATTCTTTGATTTTTTTAAGGCATGATCACACTTCTCATCCCATTTGTATGCTACCCCCTCATGGAGTAGGTGAGAATATGGGATTGATTTCTCTGATAATTGAGCTATGAATCAACAGATTGACTAGAGCCTACCTTGTAGGCCTCTTAGCTACTTCAATGTCTTGGGTGCCTCCATCTCGAGGATTTCCTTTAACTTAGAAGGATATATTTCAATTCCTCTCATAGACACAATGCATCCCAATAGTTTCCTTGATTATACACTAAAGATGCACTTCTTTGGATTAAGGTTGACCTTGTATTCCTCTAGTCTATCGAAGATGGCACTCAATGTTGCTATGTGGTCCCTTCTCTTTCTATATTTTTCCAATATTGCATTAACATAATCTTCCACAGTCTTGTGGATCATGTCATGAAAGATTAATTTCATTACTCTCTGATATGTTGCTCCAGTGTTCTTTAGACCAAACGACATCATTTTCCAGCAATATCTCCCACATGGACAAGTAAAAGTTGTTTTATGTTGATATTCCTTAGCTATCATGATTTGGTTATACTCAAAGAATCTATCCATCAGTGAAAGCATTTCATGTCCTATGATTATGTCTACAATCATATCAATGTTGGAAAGTGGGAAGTCATCTTTGGGACATGCCTTGTTCAAGTCTCTAAAGTCTATGCAGCTACGGATGCCCCCATCTAGTTTTGAAATAGGAACAAGATTTGATACCCAATCTGAATAGTTGATTGGTCATATGAACCCTACATCAAGTAGCTTCTTCAATTCCATTTCAACCAACAAGTCTATTTGGGGATGTATTTTCTTGAGCTTTTGTCTGACAGGATTTACTTTAGGGTAGAATACATGATGGTGGACCACTATCTCCAGATCAAGCCCAGGCATGTCAGCATAGCTCCATGCAAAGTTGAATTTTCTCTCCCTTAAGAAACTAGCTAGGATCTCATGTTCTTCTGACATTAATGATTCTGCATAGAATGTGATATGTGGATTTTTTCATGTTCCTAAGTTGACTATTTTGTACTTCTCAACTAGAACTGCTAACTTTTCCTGATATAGAGCACTGAGGGGAAGATTGAATCCTTCATCCTTAGGCACCTCAAAGAAGTTTTCACCATTGGATACATCCTTTCTTTTTACTGATTTAAGGTCAGAGAGTGCCATAGTGTAGTTTTCACTCAAAGACCTTGAGATTATTCTCAAGTTTTCACTTTTACAACTAAAGGATTCAATCATCTCCCCATAGTAAGCTTGTTTGTCCATAATGATACCAAACCTAGCCTTATGATCTCCACATGGTATTGTGTTCTACAGTCCCATGAATTCTGAGAGTGCTTCATCATTTTCTAAAGTGTCTAGAACCGGTGGTCCTCGTTGGTTGTAATCGATGAGCTAGGGGTATACTAGGTTGATTTCATGGTTTTGACTGGTTGACTCGAATGAGATGGTACTAATCATAAGAAGGGTGGTTTCCTTGGAAAGCATAGGTAGGTTGGTTATGGGATCTTCGTCATCACTACTATTGCACACATCAGTTATGTCAAATGTGAAATTGTCTAAGGGCAGACCAATGGATATGGGCAATTGAAGGGCGACCGTTGTTTGTTGAGGAGTTTTGACCTTCTTAAGTGGGGGATTTCAGCCACATATGGTTATACTCGAAGGGGTACATCTAAGGCCAAGATTTTTCATTCACATCTTAGGAATGATGGGTATTAGAAGCCCATTGTCATTTTTTCCAATCTTCTTTTTTCTATCATAGCCCATGGCGAGCATCATTTGCAAGCCTTTATTGCTATCATACATAGGTAGATAAGTTTTTTAGTCTATTTTCTTGGTACAGGAGATGGGATGGATCTTTTTCTATTACTTCATGCCCAATATGTCCCCAACTTCTAAAGCTGGAAGATCATGCTGTGAAGGTTTGGGATGAAGAGGAATCATTTGATTGTGGTCATCCTTGTGACCTAGGAGATTGTGGTAACTCTCCTACCACAAAATAATTCTTTGGAATTGTATAGTGTCCACATCCATTGTCCTGAATTATGACCTTGATATCAAACATGGTGGGGACGGTGGGTGTCTCTATCATAGAAGTGGAGGTGAGAGTAGTTGGATCAATATACAGAGTTGATGGGCCTTCATCATTTTTTGGTACTTGGGGGATTTTGTAATATTTTTCCTCTAGGCTCTTGCAATAAGAGAATGGTTCAGGATCCCCATGCATAGTGACCCCTTGGCCTTGGTATGTGAATTTAAAACATTGGTGGAAAGTTGATGCCACTGCTTGCATTGCATGGATCCATGGATGCCCTAGGAGAATGTTGTAAGGAAAATCAAGGTCCAGGACCTGACATGTAATTTCCATAATTGTTGGTCCTACTTGAATAGGCAGTTGAATAGTGCCTTGAGACACTCTTTCTTGATCATCGTACACCCGAATTGTGATTCCATTTCCTTTTTCAATGGAATCCTCTAATATTTTTATATTTTTTATGAGCTTAAGGGAACAAATGTTTAAACCTATACCTCCATCCACCAAGACTCTCTTGACTTTGTTCTTTTGCACTAGGACTTCAAGATGGAGTGCACGATTGTGAGATGGTTGAGTGGGAAAGTTTTGATTGGAGAATGTAAGAAGATTTGGGGTAATGATGTTTTTTACCATAGCTTGAAATTGTTTAGCATCAAGATCTACGGAGACAGTGGATGAAGCCAATGCTTCTTCAAGGATTTTCCTGTGGGCAGATGAAATTTTCAGCAACTCCATGATGGATATTTATGTTGGGGTTCTTTACAATTGGTCAAGGACAGTATAACCACTAGGAATAGATCTTGGGTTGGAAGTGGGTGCTCTATTTGGCTGATATGACCCTGTGATGGTGATTTTTCTGCCTCTTGTGGTGAATCCACAATTATCCTAGGCTCCTTTGATGGTGATAGTAGCACAATATTCATCCAGGGATGCGACAACATGGTCGTATACATGATTCACACTTTTGAAGGTACCCTTTCCTTTATCGTTGTTGTTTTTTCCTTTGTTGTTATGATTGGGCATTAGATTTGTGTAGATCTTGAGGTTTTGATTTCCTACGGGTTGTTCCACATTTATTATTTTATCATCAATAAGGTCTTGAAGTAGGTTTTTCAACCTCATGCAACTGACAGTTGTGTGTCCCTTGATTTGTGGAAATCACAAAGGTTATTTTCATTATACCATGGTGATTTCACTAAAGGCTCTTGATAATTTTCATAGGTGGGGATTGTGATGAGTTTTTCCATGATGAGCCTCTTCATGATGGATTCAACCGATTCCCCAAGCGCTGTGTATTTCTACTTGGGGGATTTTTTGTTTCGCTGGGGTGGCCCCCTTTGATCATTCACATTTTTGATGATTTGATTGTTTGGCTATTGTGTCACTGTGTTAGCTTGATGATTATTCTGGTTGTTTTTTTGGGGTTGTTGTTGGGGTGCAGGTGTGTTTTGTGGAGGAGCACTGATGACAACTTTGGTGTCAATAACACCATCATTGGTAATGTTTTTTTTCTTCACCCATGTGCAAGGTTTGTCATTGTAACTAGTGGATGGGTGATTTTTCTATTGTTTAGGATATGTGGGTGACCCTCCTTATGCAATAAGGGCTCATTCAATGTTAAGCACCTTGGAGATAAATTGGTCATACATGGTGATTCCTTACACTTTGAGATGGAATGCCAAGGTTCCCTCCAGATTTGAGATGATGGTGCAAACTTGTTTTTCTTCTAGCATGACCCATTTGCTCCTATTGGCCTTGGATCACCATTATTGTAGGAAGGAAGCAAATGATTCATTTTTTCCTTGCTTAAGAGTTGATAGTTCCTCTAGACTAACATCCATACCGATATTGAATGCGTAATTTTGGATGAATGCATCTACTAACTCTTGGAAATTTTTGATGCCAAGAGGGAGGTGAGAGAACCACTCCATGGCATGGCCAACCAAACTCATAGGAAATAGCCACATCAGATATGTATCATCATATGCGACTTCCATGCAATGCACCTGGAATTCCCTAATGTGATCTTCAAGGTTTCTTGTTCCATGGTATTTATCAAATTTGGGGATTTCAAATCCCTTTGGGAATGGTTTCATTGCAAGACTCATGTCAAACGAATAAGGACACAAGTTGCTAGGTGTTTTCATGGTTTTCCCTAACTGAAGTTCAAGCACTTGTTGTGAGAGCAACCTGATTTGTGTTGTCACATTATTTTGTGGATCAGGGATTGGAGTGAAGGTGTTTTGAGGTGGTTCAATTGTTGGCAGGATGGGTGGATTAGTTGGTGTGTTGATGGATGGTGCTTGCATGTTTTGTTGTGCTAAGTATGCTTGCAGTTGTTGTTGTACCAACAACACTTGTTGTTGGTCCTATTGCAGTTGCACTAATAGTACCTATTTTTGAGCTGTTGTTGTTGTGTCAACAATGCTTGTTGTTGGGATACTAATCAGGTTGCTTCTAGGTATTGTTTCAGCACTTGTTGGTATGCTTTTTGTTGGGATACTTGTTGTTGTGTGAGGTATTGTGCTTGTGCCTATGCTTGCACTTGCACTTGGGCTTATCCTTTTTGATCTTGGTATTGGGCTTGAGCTTGTGATTTTTGGGAAGCTTGTGCAATATATGTGGCTTGGGAAACTTGAGCAGCTTGAACGACTTAAGTGGCTTGCCCGGCTTGCTATGCAGCTAATTATGTTTGCAGTTGTTGAGTGGCTAGTTGTGCAACTTGTTGGTTTTTGATTTGTTGTAGTTCCTTTTGATAGGTAGCTTTTTGTGTGGCTTGTAGAAAAATGTTTGATTGGTTTGATGTGTTTGAATTTGGCGGTGGTGGTGGTGGAGGTGGGTTTGGAATGGTGCTTGTTGTGGTGATGAGAGACATCATCCTATTAATGATTAGGATTTGAGTGGTGGCTGGTGCGATCGATATACTTGGTCCTTGAGAGACCATGTTTTGAGATATTTGAGGGATGGTTGATGATGTGATGGTGGCTTGTGTCATCGAGATGGTTTCCATATGTTGTTGTGATATCGATGGAAAGAAGGGAGGATTTGGTATGATAATTTGATTGATGATCAGGGGATTGATTTGATTTTGTTGATTATTATTTGGTAAAGGGGGAAGCCCTTAACCGAGAGGTGATGTGGATATTGATGGAAAGGGTGGGAGTGGTGGAAAATTGAGTGGCATACTTCCTTGAGGAAATGATGAAGATGTAGGGTCAAAGATGCCCCCTAGTCCAAATAAGTCACCTTCTCCTTGTGAGGTTATGGGGAGAGAGGTTTGAGGTGTTGCATGAAATGATGATGATGGGTCATTAGGATCATAAAAGGTGAGAGGGACATATGGATGTGATGGATTTTGGGGTATGGATTTCCCCAAGATGGTGTTTCCATCCAAATCTTGATTGTTCATGAGGGGGTGTGTTTGTAGTGCATTTAGAAATGCACTTCCCTTGTTAACAATGGGTTGAGTTGGAGCAATGGATGATGTAATTTGGGGTATGGGTTGAGTGATGCTTTGGAATGGAAGTGTGGATGAAATTGGGGGCATGGATGAAATTGGAGGCATGACCCCAAAAGGTGATTCCACAATGGTTCTCACATCAAAATTGGAAGGGATTTTAGCCCCTTGTTTTGCTAATTCAAGCATGTATTGTGAGGGGTTGAGTCTCATCATGATGTTGATAATTCTATGATTCTCAAGATTTTTGACCATTTTGATGATCTCATCTTGTGTCATTCCAAAGGCATTATTGGTGATATCCTCTACTTGACCTTCCTCCTGAGGATTTTGTGATGATGAAGGAAAGTTAGTTAGAGGATTGCTTGATCCAATGAGATTTATCTCAGAATTTGTTCGGCTTAAGTCACTTGAAGTGGATGTTTCTTTGTTGGCTTCCATGTTCCTCTTGTGTTGAGATCTAGTTTGAACCATAAAATGGGGTTAAAAAGAGAAGATCTAGGATGATTAAGGATCAAAGGTGAAATGATAAAGTGTATGAAATATGAATTAAATGGATGGTTGAACTCTTTGAAGATCTTGAGGGGATGCTAGACTTTTGGGACTTTTTTGGGTTCTTTGATTTGTTTCGGATTTTGATTTTGGATTTTGGATTGTTTGGATTTTTTGATTATGATTTTTTTTACCTTGATTTGATTTTGGATTGCTTTGATTTTGGATAATGAACAAATAGATCCCAAGATGTTGAATGTTATCTATGGGTTAGACTTTCTCACAAGATGATAATTAATTTGAATAAGTGTAGGGAGAAGGATGCATCTACCCACACCTAACCAAATTTAATCCTAGGTTCTTTTCATTTAGGACCTAAGAACCTCCAACCTTTTCCTAGATTTCATTTTGGTGAACCCAACATTTAAAGTCATAGATAGCTTTATGATTTCAAATTCTTTCAAACACTAGATCTACGTTTTTCATCATTATGTTTTGTATTCTTCATTTAGGGTTACATCTTGCATATTTGCATCATTAAAACTCATAAAAATCCAAAAAAATAAATAAATTTGGCATCATAGTTTGTATTAATGTGGCTTATAGTCAATTAGATCAAAATTTCATTCAAAATTACACTTAAAATTGTCACTTTTTCTTATACATTGTCATACATTTGCACTTGCATTTCATCAAAATATTATGGAAAAAATAGTCAATCTAAGATCTGTTTGTATATAGGAACAATAATCATAAACAACAACCTATACACCTAATTTTTTATGTTTCAAAACCCTATATAAAGACCCATTCACCCTTGGGCAACCCTAGCCTTTTATAGGTGCTTTTGCAAAAAAAATCACGCATCTTTTTCTTTGTCTCCTCATATTCTTTGTACTTGCAAATTTTTGTTATAGTTTCAAAAATTGCATATTTTGAAGCATTTTACATTTAGTTAATTTGGTAAAAACAAAGTGACTTTTTTAGAATCAAAATTTGCATTGAAAAGTAATCATTTTTAGGTCTCTTCATCTTAAATTAATCAACTATCTTATTTTAGATCTAAAAATTGCATAAATTTTTTGTTCAAACATCTTTAACATTCTTTGATACTTGCATTTTACATCAAATTGGAATAAATTAAGAAAATTCTAGAAATTCATTTATTGTTTTTCCTATTTGCAAGTTGATTCAATAATGTTAAGTAGTGTAGTTCACATTCAAACTTTGATTTCTCAGAACCCCTGAGTAGGACCCATTCACCACTGGTCAACCTTGTCCTACTTGTTTTGGTTAAAATAAAAATTCTTAAGATCTTTGTTACTGTATTTACTGTTGTCTCCTACTTGTTTCCTATTTAAGGGTGTTTGTTGTCTTTATTTAGTCTATTTTTGTTCATCTTGGGTGCACATTTGCTATTGTGAAATGTGTATGAGTTTCACAACCTGGTGTCCTACTACAAGTACTTCAATGAGATGTAATTCGAGACTCATGGCATCCTACACTAGTACATCCACTATGGATCTTGGGATTTTCAACTCTTTCACAAAATTTTTTGACAATACTCAACCCATGTTGGACTCCATCCCTAATGCCACATTTCCCATGACCACCTTATCATCAACCACCGTCACTTATCTTGAAGCCATGGTTTCTCATGTCCTTCAAGAGAAACTCAAAAAATTGGACAAAGCTTTATACAAACTTCAAGACTATGTGAGTACATAATATATTGCTAGTAGTACAATTCCCATCATAGATAACATTAAGAAAATTCTTGATAATGACCAAGGATTAGAGGCTATTTGTAGTCTAGCCCATATTATGGATGATCATGTTCGTACAATGGCTAGTTGTGCTAAAGATTTGAGATATACTCAAAGCCAAGAAGGAAGTCAAGTTCCTTCCACTACAACCATAACCTCTATACCTACATATACAAATCCAACTATGACTACAATGTTACAACCAAACAACAATATAGCTCCAACTTTGGGTATTTCCATTGAGAATCCTTTTAGCCTTGTGAAATTAAATATCATATCTCCAAATCCATCACCTCTCACAAACTTGTAATTGTCCACTTAACACATATACACCACCATATTCCTTACACTCTCAACCCATATCTTAAATCCTATACCCAATATCCTAAATTGTAATCCCTATACCGTATACACTTAACCTTATACACTCAACCTTGAACATTATCCCTCAACCCTATATTATATACACTAATCCTTGAACACTATCCCTCAACCCTCAACCCTATACCTTAAACCCTAAACCATACACCATCAACCCTTAGCCATATAACCTATACCCTCAACCTTATACCCTAAACCCTAAACATTGACCCTCAACCTATAATTAAACCCTAACACATACTCTCAACCCTTAAACCTATGAATTATACCTCAACCTATACCCTAAACCCTATACCCTATAAACTTAACCTTATATACTCAGCCTTGAACATTATTCCTCAACCCTCAACACTATACACTATACCCTCGACCCTCAACCCTATAGCATAAACCATAAACCCTAAAACCTCAAAACTCATCCCTATACCCTATACCCTCAATCTTATACCCTAAAACTTGAACATTGTCCCTCAACCCTATACTTATACCCTAAACCATACACTCTCAACGCTTAAACCTATTCCTTATATCCTCAATCCCTATACCTTATACAATCAACCCTATACCCTCAGCCCCAAACATTATCCCTCAGTCCTCAAACCTATATCTTAAAACCTAAACCCAACACCCTCATCGATCATCCCTATACCCTATACACCCAACCTTATAGCATAAACCCCAAACATTGTCCCTAAACCCTATACTTAAACCCTAAACCATACAATTTCAACCCTTAACCCTATGCCTTAAGCCATTAGCCCATACCATGAACCCCATACCAAATATCCTAAAACCTAATCCCTATACCCTATACACTTAACCTTATACACTCAACCCTAAACATTCTCCCTCAACTGTAAACCCTCAACATTATACCTCATACCCTCAAGCCTATACTTAAACCCTACACACTCAACCCTCAAACCTATACCTTAAACCATAAACCATACCCCATCAACCCTCATCCCTATACCCTATACCCTCAACCTTATACCTTAAACCCTAAACATTGTCCCTCAAAAATATACTTAAACCCTAAACCATACACTCTCAATCCTTCACCCTATACCTTATACCCTCAATCCCTATACCCTCAATACTATACCATAAACCCTATACCCTCGACCATATGGACTCAACCATGAAAAGTTTCCCTATACTATGAACCTTATACTATAAACCTTGAACATTATCCCTAAACCATATACCATCAACCCTATACTTAAACCCTAAACCATACACTCTCAACCCTTAAACCTATGTGTTATACCCTCAACCCATACCCTAAATCCTATACCTAATATCCTAAACACTGTTAAGTGTATCCTATACACTTAACGTTATACTCTCAACCTTGAAAATTATCCCTCAAGCATAAACTCTCATCCATCAACCCTATACCATATACTCTCAACCTTGAACACTATCCCCCAACCCTTAATCCTATACCTTTAACCCTAAATCCTACATCCTCAACCCTCATCCTTATACTATATACCCTCAAACTCATACCCTAAACCTGAAAGATTGACCCTCAAACCTATACTTAAACCCTAAACTATACACTCTCAACCCTTATCCCTATGCCTTATACCCTCAACACATAACCTAAAATCTATACCCAATATCCTAAACCCTAATCCATATACCCTATACACTTAATCTTATACTCTCAACCCTAATCATTATGCCTCAATTGTAAACCCTTAACCCTCAACCCTATACCCTATATCCTCAACCATGAGTCACCCTATCCCTCAACCCTCAAGCTTATCCCTTAAAACCTAAACCTTTCACCCTCAACCTTATACCATAAACCTTGAACATTGTCCCTTTTCCCTATACCCTCAACAATATACTTAAACCCTAAACTATACACTATAATTGCTTCACCCTATTCCTTATACCCTTAGTCCCTATACCCTATACACTTAACCCTATACCCTTAACCATCAACACTATCTGTCAACCCCCAAACCTATACCATAAAACCTAAACCCTACACCCTCAACCATCATCTCTATACCCTATACACTCAACCTTATACCATAAAACCTAGAAATATTGTCCCTCAACCCTATATACTCAACCCTCAAACCTATAACTTAACCCTCATCCTTATACCCTATACACTCAACCTTATACCATAAACTCCAAATATTGTCCCTTAACCCTATACTTAAACCATAAACCATACACACTCCCTTAACCCTATGCCTTGCACCCTCAACCCATACCCAATATCCTAAACCCTAATCCCTATACCCTATACACTTAACCTTATGCACTAAATCTTGAACATTATCCCTCAATTGTAATTTATCAACCCTATGCCTTATACCCTATACCTTAATCCATGTAATTAAACCCTACACCCTCAACCCTAAGCATTATCCCTCAATCGTCAACCCTCAACCATATACTTAAATCCTAAACCTAATAACCAATACCCTATATTGAATATCCTAAACCCTAATCACTATACCCTATACAAGTAACCCTATACCCTCAACCCTATACCTTCAACCCTAAGTATAACCTCAACCCTCATCCCTATACCCTAAAGCCTCATCCTAATACCCTCAACCCTATTCTCTAGAGCTTCAATTTGACCATTTTAGTGTATAAATTTGACACTTTTTAAAGCCACTTTGGGAGCCCTTGTAATTGTGAATACTCACTCTAGGGAAATGGATGCCA
Source organism: Sequoia sempervirens (assembly GCA_007258455.2). Lineage (NCBI taxonomy): Eukaryota > Viridiplantae > Streptophyta > Pinopsida > Cupressales > Cupressaceae > Sequoia > Sequoia sempervirens. The sequence continues at coordinate 57,626,584 of VDFB02271358.1, read as the reverse complement.
CAATAAATACTAAATTATAGGAATTTGAATCTAGCATCTCCTCCCTTATTGATCCCATATATTTGATTAGATTTTTGTTATAGTCTTCAATTCTATTACATCTATATATGAAGATGAAATATTCTCATATACCTCCTCTATAATGTGAGAGGTTAAACCTAAAATAAAACACAATTCTATTACATCCATATATGAAGATGAAATCTTCTCATATACCTCCTCTATAATGTGAGAGGTTAAACCTAAAATAAAACAATCAATTCATTTCTTTTATGTCAATATTTCTTCTATATTTTCAACCACACTTTTAAATCATCATTCATAACTTTTTACTAATGCCTCCTTAGTTTTTATCATCTTCCATATTTATTTATATTTTTTTGTTCACACATTAGGTCAATGGAAAGTTTTCATGAATAAGTCACTCAATTATTTCCATATTTTATCATACTTAGGTCATCATTTAATGTGCCATCTTAGTGCCTCATCATTGAGGCTCTCCAAAAAATTGTATAATTGGGTTTAGTTATCATCAATGCCAATCACATTCCAATTGAATTCCAAGGTAAAGAGATGTCAACTACCACCCTCAGTGTATTTACCAAAAATAGGGAGCTTAATTTTATGTGCATCAATATTTGGATTATCCTTTCTCCTAATTTATTCTATACTCTTGGATCTCTTTCTCTCTTTCTATTATGGATTCTTTTCCTAGTTTCACTCCTTTTCTACTTGACCAAAGTTCTTTCTCTACCATTATCTCTTGGAAATTGAACATCTAAGAAGTCACTTCCTAACATATGTCACAAATCTCATACACAATTATTTCTTGATATTTTTTTTTCTAACCCAATTAAGGATTCACTACTTAATATAATCTTTAGAAATTCTTCTTTATTTTGACAATAAAGGAGGTAACTCTTAGTCCATGAGGTTCATATCCTCATAGTATCTCTTTAGCTTAGATAATACATTGGTTGATAACGCATCATTTAGTAATTGATTTATCATTAATTTTATTTTAGTTTTTTTCTTCCTCAACCTAGGAATTTCTCTCTATATCATCTCCAAAGTTTCCTTGTAAAAGTCTAATTTTTTCATGATTTCTTTTACTCTATTGCTAAATATTCTCTCCTCTTCTTCACCAATTAACAAATTTTTTATTTCATCCATTATTTATTTTCTCTTTTTCACCATAGCAACCACATTTATAGTATCCCTATAAATAAGGTTAAAATTCTCTAAGCTCACTCTTGTCTTATATTCTTTCAGATTTCTTATTGTTTTAGCTATATCTTTCTCTGGGGTAAAAGTACAAACCTATGTCACACTTTATAAAAGAATAGGCCAATAGTAAAAAAAATATGAGCTTCAACCACATAAAAGTGGTCTTTATGTTTTGAATTTCAAAAATTTGAAAACTAATAAAATGTAGAAATATTAATAAAGTTTATTCTTGTAATTTTTTCAAATTTTTAAAAAATTGTTTTGATTATTTTTTTAACAATTTAAGAGCATATTTTGGAATGCTAAAAATTTTAGGAAAAAGTGACATTCACTCTATGTCAAGAAAAAAATAGAAAGAAATTTCATTTTCCCCTATTTATTTTCTCCAAAAAGGTAACTTCAATATCTAGTCCACAGAAAAAATAAATAAAAAATTTTGATGTATATTTTTCTCGTAATAACATTTTAATGTCAAACTTGTCAAAATTTGACAATTTTCATTTGACATCAATTATTGTCTATTTTTAAAATCATTTTCAAAAAAAAATTATACCCTTTTGAAGATGACTCTCTCCTCTAGTGCACCATATATTTTTTCAAATTTTTTTAATAAGTTTTACTATTTTTTTAATTTCTAATCAACCTCTTTTTAACTTTAACAACCTACTTGCATTATTTTAAAAATAAAATATATTAAAACTAATCAAAATATTAAAAAAATTACATATTTGGATTCACCACTCCAAGCTCTACAAAAGGGTATTTTTCTTTTTTGTAGAAAAATCATTCTGACTGAAGAAATACTTAGTTGAAGTTGAAAGTTTTAGAAAATTTTGAGAAAAGTTGAGTTCTCTGAACTAGGATGCCACATCAGTTTTGGTAGAAAGGGTTTCAACCAAAACCCTTTTTACTGAAACCTCACAAATAAAATAAGCCCATTTTAATGCGACAAATGGAAAAATTAAAATTTTATGATTTTACGCGAAAGGGTTTCACTTGAAACTCTATGTGCCATGTATAGGCCACATAGTTTCAAGTGAAACTGGTTCAATCGAAATTGTTTAGGTCAAAATATTTTTCCTCAAAACTATTTAGTTTGACAAAAGTGTGACACAAATTTGTGCTTTTACCCTCTATAGATCTAATTTAGGTTATAAACCACTCTATTTCAAGTGCATCCCTCTTAATACTCTCTTTTGATGCTTCTCACACTTTTCTAACCTTCTCCATTATCTTTCATCGATTCCAATGATTGTTTCAAAGTTCTTTTTCTTCCTTCATATATACAAATATATGTATACATACATACATACAAACATACATACATACATACATACATAGAAACACACATACATATATGCATACATACAAACATACATAAAAAAAGACATACATACAAATACACATACATACATACATACATACATACATACATACATACAAACAAACAAACAATCGATTTCAACAAAGTTAAAAGAACACATAATGCGAGTGTGTTATAATGTGCTTGAGTTTTTGTATGCTTTGGGAATTTCTAAGACTTTTCCTTGGATTTTCCTTACATTTCCAACCCAAAGGATTGGACTTAAACTTTCCAATGCCCAAGGACATTTTTTTCTAGATTTTAAAAAAATTCACATAATCTCGAATGTGCTCCCCATCAAGTTTGCATGTGTTTCAAGGTCAAGTAAAAAACCACTTTGGTTATGTTAAGCTCTCTCTTAGCTATCTAACCATGTAATTTTTTTCACATTTTGACTATGTTAGGGATTTCATCTTTAATTTATTTTGTTGGTGTATCCATTTTTTTGTCAAAAACCAATGTTTGGTATTTTTTACTTTATTTTTTAACTATTCATTCAAATTTCATGTAAATTACATTTTTAGAAACTAGACTCCATTATACACATATTCAAAAACAATAGTTTTTTTATTATTTTTCAAAAACATTATGGGGGAGCATGCTCAAATTTCTATTTGTTTAGGATGTGTCCACTTTGAAAATAGTAGAAAAAATATATTCCTTAAAAAATTATATAAAAAAAACAAGAATAAACTACATGGTGTTACCTAATTTCTAACCAATTTTTTTTTTAAAATACTCAAAAAAAGTTAATGTTTTAGGGGGGGCACACCAGATGTTATGTTTTTTTTTAAAAGAGGGACAATTTATGTAGCCCCCATTTTTGAACCCCTTAGTATCTGTCATTTTTAGAAGCAAAATAGTAATTTAGAAAGTAGAATCAAAGTACTATGACTTTTTTTTATTGCATCTTTTAAATTTTAAGTGTAACTATCTTCAATTTCAAATCCAAGTTCAATCTTTCCTAATTTCAAAAAAAAAAGTGTCCACTTAAGACCCCTTTTTGGCCCTCAATCTTTGTGCACTTACCCTAAATGCTACATAATATATATATATATATATATAATTCGCTATGTGTCAACTTAGGTGCATTGCAAGTTAGCTTAGATGCACAAGTTAGCTCAAATGCACCACAAGTTGGCTTAGATGTACCAATGAATAAATAAAATGTGTTGATCTAAACCTATAACCTTCAAAAATCCAAATTTATTATATACAAAAAAAAATGTTAAAACTCAAGGATGTGAGTCCCACCAAGTGTGCCAAAATATGGATGTTGAATAAAATTCTAAATTATGTAAAATAGGAACAAATGAAAGTACCAAGTTCACACTCAACAATCACTCAATAAAGCATAAGATTTATGCAAGAATCAAATAATGAATAATTATACCATAGCAAATACCTTGAGTTTCTTCATTGTTTTTTTGACATTTTCTAGAATGCTTGATGTGTGGGTTACTCTTCAAAATCACATAACCATGGTAGCACAATGATAGTATAATAACATGAGTTTGCAACGATAATGATATATTCTCAAAGATAATAGATAGATAGGAGAGGTAAATGATAAGAGATATTGTTAAGAACTTTCTTGATAATGATAATGCTAGCTAGGAAATAATGTGTGGATGAAGGGTTTTATTTATACCCTTCAATTGACATGATAAATGATGAAGCATAGTTTGAAAAATAAATAAAATATTAATTTTATTTATTTATTTTGGAGGGAAATAAATTATTTTTATTTATTTAATTATGGAAGAAGTGTTAGCTTAATTAAATAAAATTTGAAAATTATTTAATTATAATGGAAAAAAAAAGTAATTAAAATTATTTTAATTAATATTAGAAAGAAAAAATTGTAAATTAATTAAATAAAAATTATTTAATTAATATAGATGTAAGAAAAAAATGATGTAATTAAATAATAAAAAATATTTAATTATTATAGATGAAAAGAGGAAATATTAGCTTAATTAAACAATTAATATTTATTTAATTAATATAGATAGAAAAATTGATGAGAAAATAATAAAATAGAAAGATGGAAATGTGTTAGTCATTTGTAGGTGTCTACAAACATAGCTCATTTAGTCAATCTTCCTAAAATACTATTTTTTGAGAATAAACATTTAAGGGGGTCAAAATTAACAATGACATGGGTTTTTGAATGAAGAAGATAATTTTATAACTTCTAAATTACAAAAATAAGAGCAAGACATTGTCTCTCCAATATAAAATACCTAGTTTCATAATCAAGTAAAGTTTGACTAATGTTTTAATACCCCTTTGTTTTACTTCCTGGCTAGATAGTGTGTCCTTGTTTGCTTTGATGTGATTTTGGTTATCGAGATGCTTTAACATGTGTGTGTGATTTGATTGCTAATTATAGAGCGATAGTCTGTTTGTCTGATGTGATGTATCTTATCTGATGCTTTATTTAACATGTTTAAATTGGTGTAATGATGATTAGTTATTGTAACATGTTATTGCATGAGATATTTTTTTATGAAGGAAATGTCAGTCTATGATGAGTGTATTGGTGAAGGGACCAAATCGCATCACTCGCTTGCGAGTGCCCTACAATTTCATGATTTCCTCTTCATGGTGTGTCTGCTAAGTTTTATGCATGTTCATCATTCATCTTGATTACAGGATTGTAGGTACATGACATTGTCTCCACCTAGTTTCACAGGTTTGAGCATGTCCATTGGCCAACGGTATCTGATTGGGAGATAGTAGCTAAGTTTTTTGTGCCCAGTCATCAGCCTAGTCATAGTGTGTCATCAAGTTTTAATCGGGTTAAGTTGTTTCTTGTTGTTCATCTTTCCATGATTTTATTTAATTGCAAGTGGAAAAGGTAAATAAATGGTGTTATGTGCTTAAGTTGCTTATTAAATTTATCTTGTTATGATGTTAGAAAGATCATTGAAATTATTAATTAATTTAATTTAATTAGTAAAATAATCTAATCTTGGATTAGATTTATTTTATTGATTAATTAAATTAATTGTGTGGAATTGAATTAAGTTATTCTTTTTAGGATTTTAAAAAGTGTTAAATTCTTTGAAAATAAAATTTTAAAATTTTAAATGCTTTTTGAAAAGAAATTATTAAAAAGCTTTAAATTATTTTGGAAATAGAAATTTTATAATAAAGTAAATGATTTAAATCTATTTGAAATTTAGATTGTGTCTTAAAGTGTTAAAATGGAAATATTTTGTAAATGCATAAAAATATCTATCTTGTTGAAAGATATTTATAATTGGAAAAAGAAAATATCTTGGATATTTTTAGGGCATTGACTTAATTTGGAGAAAGAATGGAAGGATTGGGGATTATTGATACTTGGAGGAAAAAAATTGCTATGAAGAAAAAAAATAGGGTTTGTTTGGTTTTGGATATGCATTTTTTGATTTTGGGTGATGGCTTGGAAAATGTTTTGGAAAATATTTTTGTAGGGAAGCTCAACTATCTTCTTCAAACTCTCCTTCAAGCTGCAGATCACATGTTTTCCTTTCTTATTGTTTTAGAAAATTGCATTTTTAATTTGAAAACTTGCTTGGAAATATTTTTTGAAAACTCTATTTAAATCTTCAAACAATTTAGATTGTTGTTGAAAAACAAAGCTTGCAACAAAAATTTTCAATTTCAACAATAGGCAATGGAAAGAAAGAAAAATGAAATTTGGAAACCTCTATTTCAGAGTTGAAATGGTTCTTATTAAATTTTAAATTTAAACCAAGAAATTGTGTTTGAGAAATTAGTTTTTATTGCAAAAATTTTGTTGAGAAGTTGCACAATTTGTCTAAAAATGGAAATCTTTGGTATATATTTATATATATATATCTGTATATATATATATATATATATATATATATATATTCATATTCTTTTTATTTATATAAACATATATTTTAAATATGTTTGTTTATTTTGGGAAATGTTATTTTGAAAAATTATTTTACACATTAAATTTTTGGTAAAATTTTGTGCAAAGCAGGGGAGGGTTTTATTTTTGTTTATAAAAAAAAAAATTATTAAAAAAAAAAGTTTATTGTGTGGGGTGGGCGCAACACAAGGCTGCACACAGCTATGCCCATGGAGGGGCACTGTTGTGGCAGCGCTTCCCCATAGCCTGTGGGGAGGGCGCTACCACAGGCATCGTCGACCTCCATAGGGGAGGCTGGGCACAACCTTTGGGTGCATCCCCTCTCCCTATGGGGGCCCATGGGGCTAGTTATTTAATTAAGTTCTGTTTTAATTTTTTTATTTGATTTTTTTTTCATAAATTTTGTTTTATCATATATATTATATAATATAAATATATATATTATAATATTTATAATATATATTATATATATAATATATTATTATTTAAATGTATATTTTTTATTATCATTATATGTATATTTTAAATAAATGGAAATTATTCTTAAATTAGTTGGAATATAAGATGATGGGCTTTTTTTTTTTTAACATATATTTAAATGATAGTTAACTATTTAAATATATGGAGTTTAAAATGATTAATCCATTATCTTAGATTGGAATAAAATTGACTTTATAATAAATGATTTATTTTTAAAAGTTGATTTTTATTATTATGTGTAATTGGAGAAAATGGAATTAAATTGTTAGTTAAATTCTTTAATGTCACAAATGTAATTTTAATTACTTTCGGGTAGTTGCAAATAATGTTGATTACTTTTATTTTGATTCCATACAATATGTTATTGCCTTGCTTGGATTCAGAAAATCCTAAGGTAGGATAATAATTTGCCTAATTTTCCCTTTCGTCATAATCTCCCTCATTCCTGATGTTGGACAAAAGGAATTAATTGTGTTTTTGAAATGATTTATTTTGAAAAGAAGAAATGGTTATTATTATGATTATTATTATTATCATTTGAAAAGAATAAATGACTTATTGATTTGTTCTTAAAAGGAAGAAGTAACTATTTTATTTTATTATTATTTAAAAGCAATTAAGGAATTGAACAAATGGTTTAAATTTCATCTTTGTTTGAAAGAGATGTTATTTTGTCAGCTTTATTAAGGCAATATGTTAGTGAATTTTAATGAAGGAAGTGGATTTAGGAAATCCAAATATAGATTTAATTCCTGTTTTGTGCCTTCTTTGAATTAAGAGTGGTTTATGTGTTTAGTTCCCTCCAGTGTTTGGAGAGGGTTTTGACTTTTGTTGCCTCTAGTGTTTGGAGAGGGTTTTGATTTTTGTAGCCTCCAGTGTTTGGAGAGGGTTTTTACCTTGTCACCTCCAATGTTTGGAGATATTTTTGACCTTTGTTGCCTCCAGTGTTTAAAGATGGTTCTGACTTTTGTTGTCTCTAGTGTTTGGAGTGAATTTTCATTATGTGTTCCTCCTAGATTTGGAGTGGTTTTATCTTTTTGGTATGCATTTGGGATTCCTTTGGTGATTGGTTTTGGTTGGTATGTTGTCAAGTAGAGGAGTGGCTTTTGTTAGGGGCCAATGCCCAAAGAGGTAAATTGGGAAACCTTTAGAGGTGGTTTAATCAAGTGATAACTAAATCAATGTACTTAGAAGTTAGGTAGTATTTCACACTAATTAAGATAATTGAGCCTCACTAATGGACACAAGTGATCATATAGGCTTGGGATGAGTGGGAAGGCCTAGAATGGCAAGGTCATATATCTTGTCTTTACAAGAGGTATTTGATTCCACATGAGTGAGTATGGGTGTCACGATTTAGTAGAGGCCACTAGGACAACTCATAGTGGGGACTAGAGCCTAGGAAGATTCCCAGAGGATATCTCGTGACGAACTATGTGATGACACTCTTTCTACGACAATAGTTGGTATTTGGTTTTATGTGTATGGTCTTCTTATCAAACTTGATCTATTTTATTTCTAGAAGCAATGTGACTTATGTCAATGATGTTAGAGTTGTACTTGTGTTATCCTTATGGTTGTATGGTTCATGTGATTGGTTGTGTTAGTGTGAGTTACCCTATGTCTAGAGGTCGACGGTCTTGTATAGGATTCCTTGTTACTATCTCCTTGCATGGGGGGTGAGCCTTCAGGTATCACATGGTTGGGTGGAACGTGTACCTTAATCCGTTGGATCTTCTTCTTGTTCGTGTGGGAAAAATTTCTAGTTGGAGAGCTCGTGGGATCCATTTTTTTTCCATGCTTTATTATTTTCAGTGGTCTTGTAATTTATTACCCCTCGTTGTATTGAGGTGGAAGATGTAACTTGTAATCATGTTTATTGGATTTACCTCATTTGGGGAATGAGAGTTGTAATCATATTGTTCATTTTTGTTATTGGAAACATGTGGTATCTCTCTTGTCTTTGAATTAATTTGATCATGTATGGAATGTATGTGTACTTAATTTATTAAGTAATTAAATGTGATTTTTTCAATTCATTTCATTAAGTAATTAAGTACTTATCTCAGTCTCGTAACCTTAGAGGTTGTTGGCAATGGATAGTGATCTTGCATGTTATTTGTACTTTAAACAAAAAAAAATAGTACATTTCAGTAGTTAATTGCAACTTCCTCTAGGGTTGTGTGGTAGGGCATTAAAAATGTAATATATGGCCCTTTCTTTACCATCACCATCCCATTAAGCTAGTAAGGTTGCCAAAGCATGAAAAAACTAGATATATATTGAAGGAACTCTCATCCTTATATAGGAGGTGTAGACACTTTAAAATGTCCTAAATGATATTACACATTTGAATCTAATATACTAACATCATTTCTTCTTGAAACCCATCTTATTTTCATTTGCTTGTTAAATTAACCTAGTTATTTAATTAAGTGCATCATTTTCATCTATTAATCTAATTAGATTATTTCCTACCCTCTCACACTAACATTACATCTTGTTTAAATTGAATAAATCAAATTATTTAATTTAAAACCCTAATTCCTCTTATTTAATTAAATAACCTTAAACAATTTAATTAAATATTATATTTGCATCCTCTTTTTCATTAAATAAACTAATTATTTAATGAATATCATATTATTCTCCATCTTGCATATTCAAATTTAGTTTTAATTACTAAATTGCTAATTTCTCATCCAAATCCACTTGCATAGGGAATATTCTCCTAGTTGGATCCAAAAAGGAATGATTTCTTTCAAACAAACTTTGAAAGTTGTTCCAAAGTGTGTTTGTTTGAATAATTCTTATCCCTTGATCTCTCCTTGATCCATGTGATCTTTGATTCTCATCCATTGATGGAGAAGAAAACAAGTCACTCCAAAACCACTAATTCTAGATTACAAACATACTCTATGATGATAAGATTAAAAATTGACAATATCTAGTGTCAATTTTAATCGATTTATAACTACACAATTTTAACAAAATACTTATATTTGAAAAAAAAAAACTAATAACTATTATTTATTCAAGATTTCATGAAGGTTACATTAGAAAACTCTTACTACTCCACAAATCTTGATCCTTCAAGCCTTTGTCTTCCCTTGCTTGTCTACACCACCACACCCTTTGGTTCTCCTCTATGCATGCACCAACCAATAGTTCATTATTTCCACACACTAATTCCTTTTGTTTGATGTTTCTAACTGCATTACCTTTCCAATTCCCCTCTTGACTTCTATGTAATTCTACCAATAACAATCAAGTGTTGGTTGCTTTGTAACATGCATGAATCTCTTCAATTTAGAAAATTGACCATTTCCTTTCTCTATTATGTCCATTCTCATGCCAACCTCAACACTACCTTGAATTTAATCTTTATTTTAGATTTTAAAAAACTTTGATTGGCCACATTCTTCTCTTTCCCATGTGGCTTACTTCCTCATCTATTCTCTCCTTCCCTTGATACTCTCATCTTCTCATCACGTCTTTTAACTAATCTGCCACTCCTAGCCATCTATAGTCAACCTTCATACAGTCCCTCATGGTATTTTTTTAGCTTCTCTAGTTGCTTCAAACATACACATTCCTTCTTAGATTCATATATGCCTCCTGATACCCAATCTACTCTTATTTTAGAATATGCATGGGTGATCAATCTTCTTCCATTATTGTTTTCCACATCACCTCAAGCCATATGAATTTAGCCCCTTACAATTTGTTGTGTCTGGCATGTCAAATCCCTCATTTGGCATCAATTCAACTCCATGCTCCATGACAGTCCACATTCATCTCTGACATGGGTAATTGTGAGGGTTACTTATATGTAATAACCCTCCTGGTTGCTTGTTGGACTCAGTAGTGTTATGTTTTGTTTTGATACTCAGATACTATGATGATACTGTTATTGTTTGATGTGGTTAGTAGAGGCTAGATGATGCTATTATTTCATTATGGACATGATTACTTTATATGACATTATGGTTGGTTATATCAGTTGATTTTCTGAATTATGATATGATGCAGTGATTTAATTTAATATGTTATGAGATGATTGTTAGTTATAAATATTAATTGATTGGTTATATTATAATTGTTAGAATAGGTGTGATGAAGGACAATATGACATCACTCGTTCACGAGTGCCCTGTTATGTTGCGATTCCTTCTCACAATGCAATGTTTTGATTTAATGCTTTGATGTTAAATATATATACACATGTACACAACTTCGTTTGTATGCAGGATTGCAGGTACAAGTCTCGATTCCACCTACTTCGGCAGGACAGGGCGAGCACCAATAGCCCAAAAGTTAGATGTTGAAATAGAGGTGACGATGAAATCCTCCCCTCCCATGATGTCAGATCGTCTCGTTTGATTTGGTATTGTTCATTATTGTAATTTGTCATCATTCGTGGGTTTTAGTTTGTATTTTGTCGTATTTTGATTAATGTTGGTACCTTGTATGTTGTGGTGTGTTCGATTTAAATAATGGAGGTGATTGTTTATTTTAATGTTAGATTTAAATTATATTCGAATATTTAAATAATTTAATTATTTTTGAAGATCATATATTACAATTAAATGATAATTATATATTAAATGTGTTTTAATTATTTAAATCAATTATCTGGTGGAGGATAATTATTAAAATAATTTATTTAAATTAAATAAGTAAAGTGATGTGCAAGTAAAGTTGCAAAAATAGAAATTAAAACAATAAAAACAAATAAAAGAATAAAAGATTGGGTGAGCCAATAAGAATAGAGTTCTGAGTAAAAAGCTAGCTTTTAAAGATTGATTTTCTGTTATTTTTTATTTTTGTTGAGTTTTTGAGGAGAGAGGGATATTATCTTTTATTGAATTAAGAATTTTTGTAAGTTGACACACACAGAGATATTTGTTACAGAAGGTGTGCAAGAGTTTGGCTTGGTATTCTGAAATTTTAGAAAGGGTATTGAAATCTTCTGTTGTATTTGGAGGAGAGTTTTAGAGAGAGATTGTCAATCTGTTTCTGGTGAATGTTCTGGAGAGTCTTCTGAACAACAAAATAGGATTCAAGTTCGAAGGCGAAATTCTGTAGAGGAGATTTGGAGGCACGATCAAGAACTCTTCGAGGTCATCAGAATCAAGCAGGGATCTTTAGACTTTTGAAAAATTGTTGGACATCAGGTTCCTCTTATATTTTCTTTCTAGTACTTTCTCTTTAATCTTTCTGCTTCAGAGAAAACAAAACAAAATCTATTAGACGCGATTTGTGTGAATAGGGAAAAACTGTTGTTGAATTGAAAATTAGGGAAAGATATTAGACCTGAACTTTTGAAAAGAGAAGAAAATATATAGTATTGAACTGTTTTCCATTTTGTCAAAAACAAAAGAAAACCTTATCATCAGAAATATTCAACTTAACAAAAATAGTATTTTAGGGAAAATGATGTCTTTGTTGGAAATAATAAATTTGGGGATTTTGGGTACATCTTTATTCAAATATGGTTGAATCTATTCATTGTTCTGTATTTTTCTTCTATTTTGTTATTTACATTTACCCTCTGTTATCTTAATACATATATATATATATATATATATATATATATATATATATATATATATATATATATATATATATAAATATATATATATATATATATATATCTTTTATATATATTGGTATTTTAAATTACTGGTATCTGTTGTACCTGTGTGTCGGCCGAGGCCTTGTTTTCGTCAGAAATTCGTATTGAAAAAAAATTAATAATATATATATGAAATTTTGTTTTAAATTGTCTTTATATAAAAAAAATAATAGTTATATTTTTTTATTTATTGGGTCAAGGGGAAGGACGACAGAGGCCGTACCTCCCCCTCCCCCCATAGCCATGGACGGCTGCGACAGCAGTTCGTAGACTGCGTGCACAGCAGTCCTACGGATTGCTGTGCAGTCTGCCATCGGCAGTTTTATACTGCGTGGCTTTTGTTTAAACCTTGTTTTAAAATTAAAATTTTATAATTTTATTTTTGTATTTATAAATTTTGTTTTATATATATATATTTATTTTTGTAAATATTAAATATTAAAATTTTATTTTATTTAAAATTAAATTATAATTATTTTATTTAGTATAATTATAGTTTAAAATATAAATTTTGTGGTTTAATTTTAAAAGGTTAATTAGTGTTGTTATACAAATAAAGGGCATTATTTATTGGTTTAACAAATAATTTAAACTGAGATTTATTTTAATTGGTTGTGAGGAATTATATCGAGGAAACTGCATTTCGTTTGTTTTGGTGATTGGACCCTGATAATCTTTTGTGAATGATTTGAAGTTTTGCCTTCGAGTTCTTGTCTGAAATGGTTATTGATTAGTGTGATCTATGTGGAAACCCTGTTGTTTTGTAACCCTAGTCTAGAGGCATGGTTACTTTTTAAGTTGTCTTCATCTTGAATTTTACCCTTGGTTTTGAAGCTTAATGGTTTATGCTTGGAAGCGTTGAACGTTTCTTAAGACTTTTGTTATGTGTTGTTACGGGAGGAATAATGCCCCGCATGTGTTGATTTGAGCATTGTGTTTTTTCATTACTACTAGTTCAACCCTTGCTAGTTTGAGAGATGTTAGGGGTCATAGGGAGAGTGGCTCTTCGTGGGCACCGACGCCTCAGAATGAGGAAGGGCTCAGGATAACCCACGAAAGAGTAGTAAACAAGTGATAACCTAAACAATAGAATCTAGGGGTTGGGTAGTAAAAACACACAAGATAATTAAAATTGGTTCCCTCGTCTATGCATTAGGGCTACCGTAGACTAGTGATAGATTGAGAAGGTCGTGGTTGGCATAGTCGTAGTCTCGTCTTCATTAGGGATTATCGGATCCACATTAGCTACCCTATGGTGTCGGTGCCTCAGTTAGGAGGAAGGGCCAGGAGATCCATAGATGGGTGTCGGCGCCTCAGTTGGAGGAAGGGCCAAGAGAATCCCAAGAGAGCTATGCGATGACACTCTCCACTTGACACCCTTGTGTTTGTTGTGGTTTCCTCTGGATATTGTATCTTTATGATGCTTTTTATTCTTGTGAATTTGTCTCATGATTGCTAATTGGTGATACTTCATGTTATTGTGATGAGTTCCTTAAGTTTAACTTGTTATGTGATTTGTGAACATTGATGGTTGTTCCTTGTATGCTTGAGTTGTACTTGTTTTGTATCATGTTGTTGTTGAGTCGGTTTGACATTCATGGTCAGGTTCACTTCTTCGTCACCTATGAGCATGGGGGGTGAGTTACTTGTAATTCACATGGTTCGGTGGAATGTGCTCTGCACCTGTTTGGTTCCCCATCAGCATCTTGGCATCTCAACATTTCCACAGTTGGAGTTGTACCAGTATACACTTGTATTTCATATTTCATTATTCTTGTATCAATCCCCATGTTGGGAAATTCAATGTAATTCAATTATCAGAGATTGTAATGTAACATTAAAACAATGATGTAATAGTTAGGTTCATTTGTATCTTTGTTAAAAGATCTATCATGGATGTAATTATGCGGGGTTTATTATGCTCGCATCATGGTTATGGGATGTATCGTTGTTTATGGTTATTATAAAGTAAATGGTTATGTTGTAATTGTTATCTTTATTTCCATTTAGTTGTTGCGATGTAACCTCGCGTGCCCCAGAGAACCAAGTGTGTTAATGCTATGTATTATGTTATGTTGTTATGGTTTAATGTTATTGCATGTTTACTTTTATTATGTTTTAAAAAAAAAATTATTTGATTTATGTGTGTTCTCTGGGGTTTGCACGACGGGCGTTACAACTTGGTATCAGAGCCAAGGTTGCAAATGCTAGGGTCTTTGGGTAGTGTAGTCCATTAGGTTACCGTATGTGCAACTCTTGAGCTCATTTCATATTTTATCTTGTTGCACAGAACTATGCCTCGAGGTAGAGGACATTGTTGTGCAAGAGGTCATGGTGCCGGTCGTAGAGCAAACCGGTGAAGCCCCTCAATTCCTAGTTCCCATCGTTCCGAGCATGAGGAATAGTAGAGTCTTCACAGCATTCCATCAGGTGGCCAGAATCCAGCACAGCCAGGTCTAGACGGTCAGTTACAGCATACACTTGGAGAGATCCTTGACCATTTGGGACCCAGGCTAGATGAGGTACACCAGGTTGAGAGGGAGAGAGAGAGGTCTCCGAGATGCAGGGATACAGATGTGGTTCAGGATGCAGTCATAGTAGGCCATATGAGAGATCTGATGAGGGCACACCCTCCTACTTTTGATGGTTCTGGAGGAGGTCTTGAGGCTGAGACCTGGTTGATTGACTTAGATCATTATTTCGCCATGCACCCCTACAGTAGCAATACCAAGGCACGGTGCGCAATTATGCACTTGCGAGGCTTCGCATCTACTTGGTGGCGCCTTGAGGAATAGAAGTTGCATCTTGATCTTAGTATGGTCACTTGGGAGTTGTTCCTAGACAGGTTTAGGGCTCACTTCCTCTCAGATCACTGGAGGAAACGCAAGGCTGACGAGTTTCATGATCTCAAGCAATTGTCTATGTCAGTGGAGCAGTATGAGAGGCGCTTCTATGAGTTGAAGCTATATGCAGGGATTAGCCACGATGAGGGCATGTTATTGTAGCATTTTTTTTGAGGCTTAAATGCCCGCATTAGTGGTGGCGTACGAGTCTTCGAGCCGAAGATGATGGAAATGGCAGTTGAGAAGGCTCGCTTAGTGGAGGAGAATTTGGCCATGGATTTGGGTGGTCACATTGGAGTACAAATTGGCAGTACACCCACACCTGGTTATGTTACTCATGGAGGGCAGTCACAGGGAGCAGGATCTTCCAGGAACAGGTACCCACCCTCGAAAGGGGGCTATCAGCAGTAGCAGCCTCAGTAGCAGCAGTCAAAACAAAAGAACACTCAATCTCAACAGGGTGGCAATTCTCAGTTTCGTAGGGATCAGAACAGGAACCGGATTCATCAGGAATGATTTGCACAGCCTGCACCTAGTTTCCAGTCAGCACCAAGTTGTGGGAGTTTTCAGCAGTCAAATGCTCCATCAGGGGGCAGAGGTTTTGGCAGAAGCACTGGGTGTTTCTCTTGTGGCCAGCAGGGGCATATTGCTAGGATGTGTCCTTAGAAGAACACTTCTGGTTTTAATCAGAGGCTAGCAGCATCAGAGCCGACAGTAGGTGATGCAGGGAGATCTCATCGTGTGTTCGCTTCTGTGGATAATCGTCAGGCAGTTCATCAGAACACTGTGGTTGAGGCATCAGGTGTGTTGAATAATTCTAGCATTTCTATACTTTTTGATTATGGTGCATCTGATTCCTTTATATCACCTTTAGTAGTTGAGCGATGTGGTTTGGTGGCAATTAGCCAAGGCGTAAAATGGCATGTCGAATTAGCATCAAGGTCAAGAGTTGTGGTAGAGAAGCTTGTGTAGGATTGTAATTTGTGTATAGGTGAAATGTCAACCAAGATGGACCTCAGAATCTTGCCACTCGGTTCTTATGATATTGTCTTAGGCATGGACTGGTTGAGTGCACACCGTGCTATGATCGACTGCCGACGTAAAGCAGTGCGGTGCATTGATGACTCTGGTAAGGAGGTGGAGATCTTGGGTATTCAGAGACCCATATCATTACGTATGATCTTTGCCATGCAGCTCAAAAGGCACTTCCATCAGGGTTGTCAGCTCTTTGCAGTATCAGTGAGTGACTTGGAATCTGAGGATAGTCAGGGGTTGTCATTGGATGATTACCCCCTTCTTAAGGGTTTTTTTGATGTGTTTCCAGAGGAGATTCCTGGTATGTTGCCTAAGCGAGATGTGGATTTCCAGATTGATCTGGTACCTGGAGCCGAGCCAATATCTCGAGCTCCATATCAGATGACAACGTAGGAACTTCAGGAACTCCGTCTTCAGTTGGAAGAATTGTTGGCCAAGGGCTTCATCTGCCCAAGTGTTTCTCCTTGGGGAGCACCTGTGATATTTGTGAAAAAGAAGGATGGTTCTCTTCGGTTGTGTATTGACTATAGGCAGTTGAACAAGGTAACAGTGAAGAACCGATATCCATTACCCAGAATTGACGATCTCTTTGATCAGATAAAAGGGGCAAAGGTGTTCTCTAAGATTGATCTCAAATCGAGATATCATCAGTTGAGGATTGCATATGTAGATATTCACAAAACTGCATTCCGAACTCGATACAGACATTACGAGTTCACTATGATGCCGTTCGGGTTAACGAATGCACCTTCAGTCTTTGTGAGTCTAATGAATGGAGTATTTCGTACATACTTGGATAAATTTGTTCTAGTGTTTCTTGATGACATCCTGATCTATTCTAGGTCGATGGAGGAACATGAAGAACATTTAAAACAGGTGTTGCAGTGCTTAAGGGATAATCAGTTGTTTGCCAACCTCAAAAAGTGTGACTTTTATAAGATTGAAGTTCAGTATTTGGGCCATGTGATTTCTGGTGAGGGAATTTCAGTTGATCCTGCAAAGATTCAGGCCATTGTGGATTGGCCTACACCCACAAATGTCTCAGAGATTAGTAGCTTCATGGGACTTGCAGGATATTATAGGCGGTTTGTTCAGGGGTTTTCTAGGTTGGCTCATCCTATCACCTCTTTGAAGAGGAAGGGAAAGAAGTTTCTTTGGTCTGAACAATGTCAGTTGGCTTTCCAGACTCTGAAAGATAAGTTGACTAGTGCTCCAATATTAGCAGTTCCTGATCCGGCAGGTGATTTCATTGTTTGTACAGATGCTTCTTTGGAAGGTTTAGGGGCTATGTTGATGTAGGAAGGTCGAGTGATTGCTTATGAATCATGGAAACTGAAGGACCATGAACTTAATTACCCCACTCATGATTTGGATTTGGCCGCAGTTGTGCATGCCTTGGTGAGGTGGAGACACTTTCTCCTTGGGCATCGGTTTGAGTTGCATACAGATCACCACAGTCTGCAGTACATCTTCACGCAGCCGAACTTGAATGCAAGATAGAGGAGGTGGATGGAATTTTTGATGTGAGTACGACTTTGAGGTGAAATATATTCAGGGTAAGGAGAATGTTGTAGCAGATGCTTTGAGTAGACGCAGGCATGAGTTATCCGCTATGACTCTTGAGGTTGATTTGAAGAGTCAGATTATTGCAACTCTTTCTTCTGATGATTGGTATCAGGTAGTGAAGGCAGAGATTGAGTCGGGTAGAGCTTTGGAAGGTAAATTTGCAAGGTACTCTTTGGATTTGGATGGTGTTTTGTGCTTTACAGGCCGTATGTATGTACCTACTGCAGAGGGTCTTCGTACCCTTATCTTGACGGAAGCTCATAGAGCTCCTTATTTGGCACACCCAGGAGTTAAGAAAATGTACACTGATCTTCGTGCACTATATTTTTTGGCAGGATTGAAGCGTGACATTGCCGATTTTTTGGCTAGGTGTCTTGAATGCCAAAGAGTGAAGGCTGAGCATCATCACCCGACAGGCTTATTGCAGCCGCATCTTGTTCCAGAGTGGAAGTGGGACATCATTTCTATGGATTTTATAGTCGGGTTGCCTATGTCTTCCAGGCGACACGACGCTATCATGGTCACTATTGAAAAGTTGACAAAGGTAGCCCACTTTTCCCCTATCTGATCTTCATATACTACTTCAATGGTGGCTAGGGTGTTCATGGAGGATATTGTTAGATTACATGGGATACTGCGCAGGATTATTTCTGACAGAGATCCGGTATTCACTTCTGCATTATGGACATCTCTTCAGCGGTCCTTAGGGACTAAGTTGAATTTTAGTTCTGCCTACCATCCTGAGACAGATGGTCAGACTGAGAGAGTCAATCAGGTGCTTGAGGACATGCTTCGTATGTATGTCATGGACCAACAGTCTCGTTGGGAAGACTATCTGCATTTAGTTGAGTTTGCCTACAATAATGGCTATCATAGTTCGATAGGCATGGCTCCATTTCAGGCTTTGTATGGTCGTCCTTGTCATACCCCTTTGAGCTGGGATCAATTGGAGGATAGAGCTCTTCTTGGGCCTAAGATGCTTCATGACATGGAGCAACAAGTAGCTCGCATTCGAGAGCATCTGGTAGCAGCTCAAGACAGGCATAAGAAATTTGCTGATGCTCACAGAGTAGATCGGCAGTTTGCAGTAGGTGATCGAGTGTTTCTCAGAGTTCATCCTCGAAAGAGCCCTATTCGTTATGGAAAGGGTTCTAAGCTTGCACTCCATTTTGTGGGTCTGTTTGAGGTGTTGGAGCGTATTGGTCCTGTTGCTTATCGCCTGGCATTGCCACCTAGTCTGTCGCGGGTTCACGATGTTTTTCATGTATCTGTTCTTAGGCCTTACTTTCCAGATGTTGCTCATGTTCTTGATTGGAATGCTCTACAGGTCGAGGACGGGCAACTAGCTCTAGAGCCTGTGGCTGTAGTGCAACACAGGAGGCTCGTACTCAGAGGCAGGGATATTGAGCAGGTGAGGGTCCAGAGGGATCCCAATGATGAGGCTTTAGCGACATGGGAGGATGCTTCCCGTATGAGAGAATCCTACCCTTGTTTTTTGGGTTATAGGAGTAAGCCGGACTTAAGGGGGCGAGGATGTAATAACCCTCCTGGTTGCTTGTTGGACTCAGTAGTGTTATGTTTTGTTTTGATACTCAGATACTATGATGATATTGTTATTGTTTGATGTGGTTAGTAGAGGCTAGATGATGCTATTATTTCATTATGGACATGATTACTTTATATGACATTATGGTTGGTTATATCAGTTGATTTTCTGAATTATGATATGATGCAGTGATTTAATTTAATATGTTATGAGATGATTGTTAGTTAGAAATATTAATTGATTGGTTATATTATAATTGTTAGAATAGGTGTGATGAAGGACAATATGACATCACTCGTTCACGAGTGCCCTGTTATGTTGCGATTCCTTCTCACAATGCAATGTTTTGATTTAATGCTTTGATGTTATACATATATGCACATGTACACAACTTCGTTTGTATGCAGGATTGCAGGTACAAGTCTCGATTCCACCTGCTTCGGCAGGACAGGGCGAGCACCAATAGCCCAACGGTTAAATGTTGAAACAGAGATGATGATGAAATCCTCCCATCCCATGATGTTAGATCATCTTGTTTGATTTGGTATTGTTCATTATTGTAATTTGTTGTCATTCGTGGGTTGTGGTTTGTATTTTGTCGTATTTTGATTAATGTTGGTACCTTGTATGTTGTGGTGTGTTCGATTTAAATAATGGAGGTGATTGTTTCTTTTAATGTTAGATTTAAATTATATTCAAATATTTAAATAATTTAATTATTTTTGAAGATCATATATTACAATTAAATGATAATTATATATTAAATGTGTTTTAATTATTTAAATCAATTATCTGGTGGAGGATAATTATTAAAATAATTTATTTAAATTAAATAAGTAAAGTGATGTGCAAGTAAAGCTGCAAAAATAGAAATTAAAACAATTAAAAAAAATAAAAGAATAAAAGATTGGGTGAGCCAATAAGAATAGAGTTCTGAGTAAAAAGCTGGCTTTTAAAGATTGATTTTCTGTTATTTTTGATTTTTGTTGAGTTTTTGAGGAGAGAGGGATATTATCTTTTATTGAATTAAGAATTTTTGTAAGTTGACACACACAGAGATATTTGTTACAGAAGGTGTGCAAGAGTTTGGCTTGGTATTCTGAAATTTTAGAAAGGGTATTGAAATCTTCTGTTGTATTTGGAGGAGAGTTTTAGAGAGAGATTGTCAATCTGTTTCTGGTGAATGTTCTGGAGAGTCTTCTGAACAACAAAATAGGATTCAAGTTCGAAGGAAAAATTTTGTAGAGGAGATTTGGAGGCACGATCAAGAACTCTTCGAGGTCATCAGAATCAAGCAGGCATCTTCAGAATTTCGAAAAAGCGCTGGACATCAGGTTCCTCTTATATTTTCTTTCTAGTACTTTCTCTTTAATCTTTCTGCTTCAGAGAAAACAAAACAAAATCTATTAGACACGATTTGTGTGAATAGGGAAAAACTGTTGTTGAATTGAAAATTAGGGAAAGATATTAGACCTGAACTTTTGAAAAGAGAAGAAAATATATAGTATTGAACTGTTTTCCATTTTGTCAAAAACAAAAGAAAACCTTATCATCAGAAATATTCAACTTAACAAAAATAAGATTTTAGAGAAAATGATGTCTTTGTTGGAAATAATAAATTTGGGGATTTTGGGTACATCTTTATTCAAATATGGCTGAATCTATTCATTGTTCTATATTTTTCTTCTATTTTGTTATTTACATTTACCCTTTGTTATCTTAATACATATATATATATTTATATATATATATATATATATAAATATATATATATATATATATATATATATATATATATATATATATATATATATATATATATTATATATTGGTATTTTAAATTACTGGTATCCTGTTGTACCTGTGCGTCACCGAGGCCATGTTTTCGGAATTGCATTGAAAAAAAATTAATAATATATATATGAAATTTTGTTTTAAATTGTCTTTATATAAAAAAATAATAGTTATATTTTTTTATTTATTGGTCAAGGGGAAGGACGGCAGAGGCCATACCTCCCTTTCATGGACGGTCACAAAGTGTTAGCAGCCCAGATTCATGAAAGACAAGAATTCTACGATCGGTACACAATAGCTTTATATCGTGGCTTTGTTTAAACCTTGTTTTAAAATTAAAATTTTATAATTTTATTTTTGTATTTATAAATTTTGTTTTATATATATATATATTTATTTATATATATATATATATATTGGTATATATATATATTTATTTTGTTAAATATTAAATATTAAATTTTTATTTTATTTAAAATGAAATTATAATTATTTTATTTAGTATAATTGTAGTTTAAAATATAAATTTTGTGGTTTAATTTTAAAAGGTTAATTAGTGTTGTTATACAAATAAAGGGTGTTATTTATTGGTTGAACAAATAATTTGAACTGAGATTTATTTTAATTGGTTGTGAGGAATTATATCAAGGAAACTGCATTTCGTTTGTTTTGGTGATTGGACCCTGATAATCTTTTGTGAATGATTTGAAGTTTTGCCTTCGAATTCTTGTCTGAAATGGTTATTGATTAGTGTGATCTATGTGGAAACCCTGTTGTTTTGTAACCCTAGTCCAGAGGCATGGTTACTTTTTAAGTTGTCTTCATCTTGAGTTTTACCCTTGGTTTTGAAGCTTAATGGTTTATGCTTGGAAGGGTTGAAAGTTTCTTAAGACTTTTGTTATGTGTTGTTATGGGAGGAATAATGCCCTGCATGTGTTGATTTGAGCATTGTGTTTTTTCATTACTAGTAGTTCAACCCTTGCCGGTTTGAGAGATGTTAGGGGTCATAGGGAGAGTGGCTCTTCATGGGCGTTGGTGCCTCGGAATGAGGAAGGGCTCAGGATAACCCATGAAAGAGTAGTAAACAAGTGATAACCTAAACAATAGAAACTAGGGGTTGGGTAGTAAAAACACACAAGATAATTAAAATTGGTTCCCTCGTCTATGCATTAGGGCTACCGTAGACTAGTGATAGATTGAGAAGGCCATGGTCGGCATAGTCGTACTCTCATCTTCATGAGGGATTATCGGCTCTGCATTAGCTACCCTATGGTGTCGGTGCCTCAGTTAGGAGGAAGGGCCAGGAGATCCATAGATGGGTGCTGGCGCCTCAGTTGGAGGAAGGGCCAAGAGAATCGCAAGAGAGCTATGCGATGACACTCTCCACTTGACACCCTTGTGTTTGTTGTGGTTGCCTCTGGATATTGTATCTTTATGATGCTTTTGATTCTTGTGAATTTTTCTCATGATTGCTAATTGGTGATACTTCATGTTATTGTGATGAGTTCCTTAAGTTTAACTTGTTATGTGATTTGTGAACGTTGATGGTTGTTCCTTGTATGCTTGAGTTGTACTTGTTTTGTATCATGTTGTTGTTGAATCGGTTTGACATTCATGGTCGGGTTCACTTCTTCATCACCTCTGAGCACGGGGGGTGAGTTACTTGTAATTCACATGGTTGGGTGGAACGTGCTCCGCACCCGTTGGGTTCACCATCAGCATCTTGGCGTCTCAACATTTCCACAATTGGAGTTGTACCAATATACACTTGTATTTCATATTTCATTATTCTTGTATCAATCCCCATGTTGGGAAATTCAATGTAATTCAATTATCAGGGATTGTAATGAACATTAAAACAATGATGTAATAGTTAGGTTCATTTGTATCTTTGTTAAAAGATCTATCATGGATGTAATTATGCGGGGTTTATTATGCTCGCATCATGGTTATGGGATGTATCGTTGTTTATGGTTATTATAAAGTAAATGGTTATGTTGTAATTGTTATCTTTATTTCCATTTAGTTGTTGCGATGTAATCTTGTGTGCCCCAGAGAACCAAGTGTGTTAATGCTATGTATTATGTTATGTGGTTATGGTTTAATGTTATTGCATGTTTAATTTTATTATGTTTAAAAAAAAAAAAAATTGCTTTATGTGTGTTCTCTGGGGTTTGCACAACGGGCGTTACATTATACATATGTTGAATTCTCAGGCGGCCTCCTGATTCCTTTAGCCATGCCCCTTCCCCTCTTGATTTTCATGTTTCCCAACATATATGTTATCCTTCCAAGCTGCATTTTGAACTTGATTTCTTTTTGTTTCATCTTCCATACATAATCAGCCTGTTGAACTTCTTCATGGGGTAGGTTCCTATTACAAATGTTTTATCTTTTTACTTTTATATTATGTCTCCTCATATACCTTTATCGTGCAAGTTTTACCTTTTCTATTTTCTTATTTTTGGGACCTTTCATCATTAAACCTTTCTTTTCATAAATCTAATCTTAACAATATTTCTAGTTATGATGATATTAAATTAAAAAAATCAATACACTTTCATTTGACATGATCATAAGACTACAAGTCATCTCTTAAGAAAATTGTTACTTTCATCATTAGTTCCAAAATAGAACAATAATCAAATATAAAAAATGATGCCAACTATCACAATCACAAGTTGAATTTCCAGTAAATGAAACTTCGAAGGAGCTTGATAGGATTGAAAATACACCCAAAACACACCAAAATAGGATGAAACAAACCAACTATATTTTTGGTGATGTCGATCACCTATTGACTTGGGATGCTCCTACATTAGACACACTTAGTAAGAAGTTTGTGAGCATGGGCTCACAAAGGTGGAGTTAGGTGATAGAACCACACTTCAATATTGTGCACAACCTCCAACAAACTCCATCGCTAACAACCTGACCTCGTTCTCAAATAGCCTGACCTCCTCCACCAAGTACTTCCTCTCCACTCCATAACTAGCCTCTCACATTCCTCTTTTGATCACCTCTTGGCTATACATTAAAAGTCACAACCTACAAGTTCATACACACTATCTAACAGCTATGCCTTTTTTTGTCTTCACCTTAAGACACAAATTTTATTTCTCTCTACACTTATATGCAAATCTTCCCTTGCAACCTCCATTCTGCAATCATACCTCAATTAGATCATGAAGATTCCACTTCGTCTACTATAATTTTCCATCACAAAATTTTTTGATGCGCTTTCCACTCTCAATTGTTCAAGACTCTACTCACCTAGAATGATGCTTTTGAGCTTCTCACTGATCCTTCCATATTTTCACCTTCAAACCCTCAACCGCCAGGACTCTCTACATCTGCAATGGTACTTTTGGACTTCACTCATGCTTCTACTATCAACAGGCTCTGTCACAAGCTACCTCACATTTGGCAATCTGCTTGTGCCCCTGACACTCTACACACTCTCGTCTCCACCTGCAAGACACTCCAAAACCACTAATTCCAGATTACAGAAAAACTCTATGTCGATAAAATTCAAAATTAACAATATCTAGTGTTAATTTTAATTGATTTACAATTCCACAATTTTAACCAAACACTCATATTTGAAAAAAAACCAATAACTATTATTTATTCAATATTTCATGAAGGTTACATTAAACTCTGACTCCTGCACAATGCTTGATCCTTCAAGCCTTTTTCTTCCTTTGCTCATCTACACCACCACACCCTTTTGTTCTCCTTTGTGCATGCACCAACCAATAGGTCATTATTTTCACTCATCAATTCCTTTTGTTTACTGTTTCTAACTACATTTTGCACCTTTCCAATTCCCCTCTCGATTCTATGTAATTCTACTAATAACAATCAAGTGTTGGTTGCTTTGTAACATGTGTGATTCTCTTTGATTTAGAAACTCAACCATTTCCTTTCTCTATCATGTCCACTCTCATGCCAACCTCAACACTACCACGAATTTACTCTTGATTGTATATTTAAAAAAAGATTGATTGGCCACTTTCTTCTCTTTCCCACACAACTTACTTCCTCATCTATTCTCTCCTTCCATCGATAATCTCATATGCTCATCATTTCTTATAACAAATATGTTGCTCCTAGCCATCTATATTCAGTGTTCATACAGTGCCTCATGGATATTTTTTAGCTTCTCTAGTTGCTTCAAACATGCACATTCCTTCTCATATTCATATGCACCTCTTGATACCCAATCTACTCTGATTTGAGAATATGCGTGGGTGACCAATCTTCTTCCATCACTGTCTTCCACACGACCTTACCATAGGAATTTAGCCCCTTACAATTTTTTGTGTCATGCATATCAAATCACTCCATTGGCTTCAATCTGACTCCATGCCCCATTATAGTCCACATTCATCTCTAGAATGGTAAGTGTGAGGAGGACTTCTGCATATGTCGAATTCTCAGGAATCCTCTTGACTCCTTTCGTCGCACCCCCTCCCCTCTTGATTTTTATGTTTCCCAACATATATGTTTTCCTTCCAAGTAGCATTTTGAACTTTTCTTTTTTTCGTTTCATCTTCCATACATAATTGTCCTATTGAACTTCTTCATGGGGCAACTTCCTGTTACAAATCTTTTGTCTTTTGTCTTTTAAATCATGTCTCCTCATATAAATTTCTTGTGCAAGTTTTAACTTTTCTATTTTCCTATTTTTGCAACCTTTCACCCTAAAACCTTTCTTTTAACAAATCTAATCTTAACAACCTTTCCACTTATGATGATATTCATGTAACGCCCACCGTGCAAAACCCAGAGAACACACACATAGCAAATATATATTTTTTTAAAACAAAACAATTAAACATGCAAGAAACATTAACCATAATCACATAACACATTACATTACACTATTACGCTTAGCTCTCTGGGGCACGCGAGATTACTTCACAAACAACTAACAATGAAAGTAAAAGATAACAACATAACTATTAATATTATAAACCATGAATAAGAATACATCCAACAACCAAGAGCGAGAATATTAATACATCACATAAGAAAATCATAATGAATCTCTTTTAACAAGTTACAGTTGATCCTAACTATTACATCACCATTTTAATATTACATTACAAGCTCTTGAGTAATAATTACATCAAATTTCCCAAACGTGTGGGATAATATAAATACAATGAAATCTGAATTACAAAGGAACACTGGTGCAACACCAACTGCAGAAATACTAAGAAGATAGACTGCATATGGGGAACCCAACGGGTGCGGAGCACATTCCACCCAACCATGTGAATTATAATATAACTCACCCCCCATGCTCAGAGGTGACAAGGAAGAGAACCCGACCATGAATTCCAAACTGACTTAAGACAACATAGTACAAATACAAATACAATTCAAGGCATACAATGAAACAACCATCAACGTTCACGAATCACATAACAAGTTAAAGTTATGAAACTCATCACAATTAAATACAACATTATCAATTAAACAAGAACTAAATAACAACCATAAAACAAATTCACAAGAATCAGATACAACACATAGAATACAATATCCAGAGGCAAATACAAACAAAGCACAAGGGTGTCTAGTGGAGAGTGTCCTCGCATAGCTCTAATGGGATCTACTAGCCCTTCCTCCAACTGAGGCGCCAGCCCCCATGAAAATCCACTCTCCCTAAGACCCCTAATATAACCAAAATACGACAAGGGTTGTACCTTCAAGTATAAGACATATGACACAACAAAACATGTGAGGCAAATCCATCTTGCGATAACTCAAGTTACAGTGACCACTATTCTCATACGACCCTTCCAAAATTTAATGCTTAAAAACATGTAATATTCAAATCCCAAAAGTACCAGAATAAATGTCCAACAAAATAAATCATGCCTCTGGAACAAGGGTTTGTAAAGCAACAGGGTTCCCACATAGGTCATACTAAATGAAAACCATAACATAAAAGAAAACTCATATTATAATTTGCAAGGTTGCACCATTAAATCAAGTTTCATTCCCAATTAAACAATTAAATTAGTTTACCAAATGACTGATCATAAGAAGATTCCAAACTTCAATGTAACCAAATACAATTGTTTCGGTATAAACCACACAATGAATTAAGACTTATATATATATATTTTAAATTAGTTCAACCCAAACAAATAATAAAATAATGTCCTCACAAATATGAATACCTATTTATAAACATAATTTAACATTTTGAATAAAATACAAACATTACATTTTAAAAATGTAATAAAATAATATTACATCAAATAATTATAATTACATTTTAAAATTAAATAATATTAAATACAATAATTATAATTAATTTTTTTAAAATAAAATAAACTATAATTATAATATTTAATAAAATAAAATAAAATTATACATATCAAAATAAATAAATTAATATATATACATATATATATACATATATATATTAAATTAAATAAATTTCAATTTAAATTAAATAAAATAAAAATTAAAAAAACAAAATACAAATCTTGCCAGTCCTTGTAAGGATCAGGTTCGGCATTCCTCAGGGATCAGCGATTGGGATTGCTCACGCAGCTACTATGCATAAGGGATTGGGTTCGGCCAATGTCGTCCCTCCCCAATCAAATAATTAATTTTTATTTTATTTTTTTATTTTTATTTTATAGTTTAAAAAATGCCAGGCTATGGCGTGTACAGGAACGGCCCATTCGGCCATAATTTTCTATTTTGAAAACATATTTTCAAATGAATTCCAAAACAAAGAAAATAAATATATTTGCATATATAAATATACAAAATTTGTGTGTGTGTGTGTGTGTATATATATATATATATATAATTTATATTTAGCCCTATAAATCATTATATAAAACAAAAGTACAGAAACAAGCAAGAATTAAATATATATCTCACACATATATGCATATATTTTCAAAAGAACAAACAAATCAATTTAAAGCATAGTTTATTTTGAGAAACACAACATTATTTTCTCAAGACCAGATTAAAAGAATATTCACAGAACATTTTTTTATAGACAATCTTTATTTAATATCTACAGTAATTTTCACTTTTCAATAATTTCTCTTTTCTAAGGTTTCATTTTCTTTTCACCAATTAATCTAATTATTTTTTTGTTTTCTTAAAATCAGAAGACAGAGAAGAAATAAATAAAACCTAGAGTCCTGCGCTTATTTGAAGATCTGATGAAGCTTGTTTGAATCTAGCCTCTACGAAGAGCTCCTCCTTCCTGCTTCGAATCTCCTCTCCAGAAGACCGTGCTCAAATCTCGAATCCAAATCCTTAATCCCACGACTCTTTTTCAAAGTATTTCCAACAAAAGAATGGAAATATCCTTTCCAAAAACTTTAGAAGATGCAAAAATGCATAACAATTATTTTTCAACTTCCGTCTCGATAATCCTCTCTGTGTCTCAAGACCCCCAAAAATTTTAATAAAATAAAAGATAATACCTTTTTCCCCCAAAAGCTCTCAAAAATCCAAAATAAAAGAAATTAATTTTTTAAAAGCAAGCTTTTCAGTCAGATCTCAATTCTCCTTCGTTCACACAATTTTTTCATTCTTTTATTTATTTCTTTTTCTATTTTCAATACTTTTTGTTTTAATTTCTATTTTTACAACTTTTCTTGCAAAGCACATAATCTAATTAATTTAAATAATTTATTCTAACAATTATCCTCAACAAGATAATTAATTAAAATAATAAACAAAATTTAATATTTAATTAATATTCAATAAAATACATGATTTTTTTAAAAATAAATAAAACATTTTTAAAAATTTAAATACAATTTATTCTAACACTAAAATAAACCATATTACCCTTATTTAATAAAATTCAATCACAACTTATAAAAATACCAATATAAATAATGTACGACAAAATAGAAACGACAACCACAAAGAACGACAATTACAAGAACGCACAAAACCATTTAAACAAGACAATCTGGCATCATGGGATGGGATGACTTCATTGCCACCTCTGTTTCAACATTATACCGTTGGGTTATAGGTTCTTGCCTTGTCCTGCCAAAGCAGGTGGAATCAAGACTATGTACCTGCAATCCCTACATACAACCAATGTTGTGGACAATATATCTATTTAAATACAAGCACCTAGTGAGAAGGAATCGCAGCGTAGCAGGGCACCAGCGAACGAGTGGTGCTACACTGTCCTTCATCACATCTATCCAAACAATATAATGTAACCGATAAATTAATCATTTCTAAACTAACAAATCATATCATATCATCATGAACGATTACCAATTCACTGTATCACCTCCTAATAATGCATCTATATAAAAACATCACCAATAAAATGCAATCATAATGTAATATCATACTCACAAAATACCATTAGAAGCTCTTGTCCCATCTTCCTCTTCTGATTCCTTGGCCAAACTACCTGCACATCCCAGGTGAGAATGGAGGGGTACTACAATTCAATCAAAAAGATCAATACACTTGCATTCGACTTGATCATAAGACCACAAGTCATCTCTTAAGAAAATCATTACTTTCATCATCGGTGCCAAAATAGAACATAAGCAGATATCAAAAATGATGTCAACTATCAAAAGTTGAATTTCTAGTAAATGAAACTTCAAAGGTACTTGATAGGATTTAAGATACACCCAAAACACACCAAAATAGGAAGAAAACAAACCAACTATATTTTTGGTGATGTGGATTACCTATTGACCCAAGATGTTCTAGCAACATCCATTGATGAGAATCCTTGATCCGTGTTTCACCCTCCTTTTCATATTGACCATCTATTGACAAAATCAATCTGAGCCCTTGATTTTTCATTTGCTTTTCTATAAATACATTACTATTTGGAGAGAAATGGATCCATCTTTAGATAGAAAAGTTATGTTGTTGAAATTCATTCTCACTTTCATCCAAATTGAGTACCTTTCAGAATTTTATTTTAATATCAATCCATATTAGCTTAAGCATCCATTAATGGATTCCATATTAGCTTCGTTTGCATACATTTTAGCATAAATTTGTATTTATGGCTTGCATATTTGAATCTTTTTTACATTTAGCATGGATTGCATCCATTATATCAAGCATTTAGCATTTAGAATTCATCTTCATCATGTTAAACTAGTTTCATATCATGTTTTTTTCATATCTCATCAGTTTCAATGATTTTCTTCAATAAAATTGATTGGAACAAGCTCATATTATCCAACGGATTGGGAAAGGGTCATTATTCTATATCAATGTGACACCACTCCCCCAATGGGATAAGATTTGAGGTCTTAGAATAGGTTTTTTTCATTTTTTCATGTGATTGTTATCATGTTAGTTTAATGGTTATTTAGTTTCTTGCTGATTTTGAATATCACATTGGGATCATGGCTTAGAGGATTAAATATTCCTCAAATCCATATAGATTTGGTGTATTTATCCTATACTATGATCATGGTCACATTTTGGCACTAGAAGGAGGACTATACTAATCGAATCTGATGAATTTATCTTAAGATTCCTATGTTTTTTGTTTTGTAGATATAGAATGATTTTGGAGGCTAAAATGAGACCTTTTTCAATTGTTGCCATATAGTGACACCTTTGTAGGAATTACAACAACGCTTAATTAAATCAGTGTCTCTTATTAAATATTGCGACACTAATACTTTTTGAAACTATTTTAGATTTAAAAATAGCGACACATCCAATATAGCGACGCCTTTGTCGTCTATTTTTTGTTGCAAAGCAACACCTTTTCTCACTAGAGCAATGGTTTTGGGAACTATAGTGATGCCTTAATGAACAATGATACTTTTTACTAGTAAAAAAATAGAGAACTAATTTTGACATGTTCTTTAAATTTTTGATTTCATGTGCTCTCTAACATGTCACTAACATCTAGCTTCTATTTTTAAGGTTAACTGATTTTGTAGACTTGAAAACATTTGAAGTGAAGGAGCACACTATTATTTTACCATACATTGTAACAAGTATTTTTACACTTATGGGAAAATTATAACCCATTATATTATACTTTGTTTTATGTTTTAGGACCAACTAAACTTCCACTAGGTTTAAAATGAACTTTCAAAGTTGATTAAAATTGGACCCACATATCCTCATTTTGCATTATCGGTTTAAAATTGAACAAAACAATCAAACACTTCCATTGGTGCTAAAAATTAAGTCATTTTTCTTTATGGGATTAAAATGAATGATTTCTTGTTTTTCTTATGTATAATTATAGTGCGTATCCACTCCCCTTGCACTTCGTGTGATCTTGGGTGAAGAGAAACACTCAAGTATACTTTCATTGCTTGTGTATACTTATAGTGTGTATCCTCTCCCCTCATGCCTTTTGGTGATCTTGGTGGAAAAAAAGCATCTTGAGTTTCACATATTGTTTTAGCTTTAGAGTTCCTACCTCTTGATTTGTGAGAGGGAATGACTCAATAGGTACTTTCATTTTGGACCACTATATAAATAATTTTGGGTGTGATGAAAGTCATCAACCACCTAGTGTAGATGTTCTATACTGGGGAAAGTCTCCTCTAGTATCCATGAGATGCATAAAAACCCTTAGATCTTTCCAAGGGCTAGGAAACCTCTTAAATGAGTGAATCACTACAATTTATAAAAACCTAATTATCCCAAAATACTAATTAAGAACCCTTTTTCAGTAGTGGCTAACCAAGTTCATTTATAAAGCATATTTTAAAGTAGTGCATTGGAATAGCACCATTCCAAGAAGTTACTTACCATGTTCAATTTTTGTTTGATGTAATAAAGAAAATAGGGAACGGACTCTTTTGATTTGTATGTCAAGATGGTATATTTCCTTGACATAGCCTATTTGTCCATTCCATCTTCACATATTAATCATCTCTTAGGGGGATGATGGTAAGCCTACCAAGAAAAAAATACCCACTTGAGCTAGGAATGTTATTTATTGTTAGTCATGTTTAACATATTGATTGTGTCCAAAACATTTTAAAAAAATATCAACAAGTTTTCAAACTTCAAACCCTTTGGATTAAGTATGGATCCTTTTGAAAATTCCTAATATTGATGTTTTTCCTAAGGATTCTATCCTTGGATGCTTCTAAGTATTTGGGATTATATCCAAATCCACATTTTCCAAAGTTAATCTAGGGAACTATGTCCTTAGCTTCATGATTCCCACATAATGGACTTTGTGAAATGAAGGATGCTTTTGATATAGACATTTTAGTTTGAACATTAATTAAGAATTTCTTGATGTGGTAATGAAACAATCTAACTTAAGCAAAGATAAATCAAATGGACACACCATATTGATGTATGTTTAAATTGTTGACTCTCCAAACCCAAGCAACATTGAGTCAAAGTTCCATTTTACAAAAATAATTGAGTTCCATGGTCCAAATCATTGAGTTCCTATAGTTTTATCACTTTAGAGGTGTATCATGTTTCTCACTACCTTGGTTTTGAAAAACAAAGGTTCATTCTAGGTTAACATTTTGGGTCTAAACATTTCGTCCATCCTCCCACATTTTACAACTCATTTCACCAAATAAATTTTTTAAACTTTTTGGACACACCAAAACTCTTTAGATTTAGAAAAATCATCAAACCAATCCCATAACTTAGCTATGTTGTGTGTGAAATGGATCCTTTTCCATGCAGTTAGTTGAGTTATTTATCACATTTTTGGACAAGTTTATCTTCAAGGTCACAATCCAAACTTAAATATTTACAATTTCATTAACACCTTTCATCAAAACATCAAATTTCTTTGTCTAAAAAGTGTTGTCCAGGATTTTAGAAAGTTCATCCCCCACATCATTCACCCTTTTCATCATCCACTTCCACCATTGGTCCCAAACAACTTAGAGGGTCCCTTTTGCAAAAAATTGAATTAACTAGAGAGTTTCAACATTATAAATCTCAACATACCTCTCCCATAGGTGACCCACAATTTATGGTTACTACAAGATCACAACACAAGAGAATCATGGAACAAGCCAAAACTTCATCCACCACAAGTGATCCAAACCCACAAGAATTTGATCCAAGGAGCCATTTTACCCCCTCACAACAACCACCAAATCCCTTAAGGTTTGAGGTAGAGGATGTCACAAACAATCCACTTGAGCTTACTAAGGATGAACTCCTTGAGTATAAATGAGATCATCAAACCTTAGAAAATGTGGCTCCAACTTTTCTCGTGCAAATATTGACACAAGGATTAACCCAATCTACGAATCAACCAACTGCATCCTTTGTGCCAAGTCAAACATTAAATCCTAGTCTTGCAACTAGGCTTGCCACCAATTTTGGTCACACCCTCCCTTTAGAAGGCAACACACTTTTGGGTACTCAAAACACCAAACTTCCCTAAAACACCATTTGGAAACCAACATTTGGGGCCCCACCTCCATCTTCCACCACCATTCGAGAAAACCCTTTACATCCACACAAACCACTTACATTCCATGATACAACCACAACCTCAAAATTTCAAGTGAAACCATCTTCATCCATCATCACAAATACCCACAGTATGCCCAACGTTATGCAAGGTAATGTGAAAAAAATGTCTTAAGAGGGACAACAATGGAAGGGTAACACCCTCATGCAAGGAACGTAAGGTCAACCCTTAACAAGTGGCTCTAAAAATCCCATTCACACATCCAAACATGTGGTCACCCAACCTACTCAATTCAATCCAAAAAAAAACATCAAACCCATCCATAATAAATCCCAATTCAAACAACACCTTGATCATGAACCCCACCAACCAAGGTAATACCTTGGTCCCACATCAAATGCAACAAGGGAACCCTCAACACATCAGTCAAGGGAAAGTTTTCCATCTATTGATCTAAGGATAGAATCTTCCATTGACATCGCAATACCAAATGACTCCATCATCATCTTAACCATGGGTCCCCAAAGACATGCAAAATCCACTAGTAGAATTTGGAAAATAATTTACTATGTGACTAAAAATTTTAGTCACAACAACTAAAATGACTAAATTCTACTCATATTTTGCAACACGACTATAAATGACTAATTTGATCACCAAATAAAATCAAGACTGTAAATGACTAAATTTTTGCATCAAACTTTTTTTTTGAGACAAAATCTTCCTAGCTTTAGCCAACACTTATGCATACAAATATATATATATATATATATATATATATATAATGTGTAGAAAAAATCAAATGATATAATTAAGACCACCATTTTCCCATAGTTTTTAGCTACTACTTAGTTAGAAGAAATAGTCTAGGAAAACAAACAAAGGTTGAAGGGTTTTGAAGATGGAGATATTGAGCAGTAATCAAAGGGCTTTCCCAGTGGAGGAATCTCCTGCCAGCAGTGCTTCAAAGTACAAGTCTAGAATGTGGCCAAATATATCCTTCTATTAGACAGCTCCCCACCTGGAAGTATGCCTTGAGAATTTTGAGCTTTTTGTTGTGGATCGTCTCAAAGGTAAGAAAAACATTCTTTTTTTTAAAAAATGGTTGGATGTATATGTTCTTCCTATTGGGTATTTCAAAAATTTGATGTTAGGTGTTTTTGTGAAGTACTATTTGGCTATTTGAATTTTATGATGTTGATTGTTTTGTTACTAGATATCTAGGTATATTGAAAATCTAATGCTCGATGGTTTTTTTATTAGATTTTTGGGTATTTCAATGTTGGGTTTTCACTTGAACTGGGTATTTAAAAATAGGTATTGGATATTTTTTTCTATTGAGAATATGTTTTTTTTTTTTTTCTGAGAAACAAATGAGTTCTCAACCATTTTTTGTATTACACACAATTTTCTAAAATTTGATTTTGTTATCATTTTTCCTAGGCATTAAAACAAATTGATGTTCAGGGAACCCTTTTTTTTTTACTATCTTCATATTTAAAAAAAGGACATTGGGAATTTTATTTATATGGTTATTTAAACAAATTGGTATTGGGTATTTTTTTCACTGTCGAGTTAAAATTATTCTAACAAATAGACAATGTCTCAATATTTCTGGTATTGTAACTTCACTAATCCACTAGAGTTATGGTTTATGTTTCTATGGAGGCCCAGGGTTTTACCCTAATCATGCTCTTACCAATGCTTCTATTGGTATTAAAAAATAACCTCAAATCTCAGGTTAGAAAATTAGCTATCTTGACAGGGTGTGGTATGATCTTGGATTGTATCCTAGAGTTTGTGGGACGCTTGTGTTTGATCATTAAGTTAATGTAAACTTGATCAAGGAAATGCTTCCTATATAGCATGGGTCTTTCTTTAATACTTCCCATAATGGTTATTAACATATCACATTATTATAGTTTGTGGTAACCCATGATTGCATTCAAATATGTAACAAACTTGGTTTGTAGTTTAAGTTGTACACTTTTAAGTAACATTCATAAAGTTTAGAAAATATTGATTGTAACGCCAAGAAAGTGCACAAGACAATAAGAGATTAGAAGCAAACATGCAATACTAAAATCTAAAAATGCAAATATAAATGTTAAGCAACAAAGAATAGAGGAAAGTCATAAATGTAAACAAAACTAGAACAATCTCACCAATTTCAAACGTATTTCCATGATTCATCTCGATTGCCCTTCTCCATTTTGCTTGTGTAGTATAATTGCCCTAAAATTTCTTGTAAGTTTGTGCAAGTATAGCCTAAGATAATGATTAGCAAATTATCGAAGATTCAAGATTGAGTGCTCTCAAAAGTCATAAGATTTCGTGAGTTTTCGAGAGAGATTGGAATGAAGAATGACAAATCAATTTATAGAAAATTGATTATTCGAATGACAGGTCAAGATTGAAAGATCAACAGATAGTTGAGATTGACAGATTACACATGCATTCTGATAACTGTCAGAAGTGACATGAGTGATACAAACTAGAAATAGGATTAAAGATTAAATAAATGATTTAATCTTTAGTTCGACATTCAAAAACATAAGAAATATCTTTGCATGACAAAGATGA
Source organism: Sequoia sempervirens (assembly GCA_007258455.2). Classification (NCBI taxonomy): domain Eukaryota; kingdom Viridiplantae; phylum Streptophyta; class Pinopsida; order Cupressales; family Cupressaceae; genus Sequoia; species Sequoia sempervirens. The sequence continues at coordinate 57,590,190 of VDFB02271358.1, read as the reverse complement.
AGATTGATTATAACGACTCTCTGTTTGAATGCATGCACAAGGTTTAATTCATTAAATAATAATATTTAATTAATCGGCATGTACACGCAAATGAGTTAGAATTGGACGATTGACTGATCTAACGAAGAGATTACTCAAGAATGCCACTCAGACATTAAATCAAGAGTTAACTGAACAATTAAAATAGATGTTGAGTTGAGTAAAAGTGAATACTTAGATAACTCACATAATTATCTAATGTATAGAAGAATACGTTAAAATAGAATTAATAAATTAAATAATTCATTTTAATTCAAAACTCGATATTCAAAGAATAATTAAATAAATAAGATTTATTTAATTAAATGATAAAGGAATTTAAATGAATAATTAAATAAAGAATTTATTTAATTATAGTTGAATTATGATAAAGAGTAAATTAAATAATGATTTATTTAATTTAACAAGAAGAATAAGGTTAATTAGTAACATAATTAAATAAAAAGCGTTTATTTAATTAATCAGATAGAATAAAGAAAAGTGTGAATTAATTAAAATAATTAAGATTATTTAATTAATAGAAGAAATTAAGATTATTGAGAATAATTAAATAATTGACATTATTTAATCATGACCATGAAGAATATGAAATATGAAGAATATCGAAGTTGCAGGCTTAAAACTAGATTTCGATGTCTACATTTGACCCTCTTTGATACAATGTCATTTCGGTGTTGTGTCAAAGAAAATTGATAAGAAATATGCCCCAGTAATGCTCCAGATTAGAATAGGTGAAGGTATGCCCCTTGGGAAAATTGACAAATTGTCAAAAAAGTTCATAAAAATTTGGAAATTCTCCCGATTAGTCCATAAGATAAGCAGAAATGCAGTGGAGTTTGCGGAATTGGGTTTGGAAATGTGATGGATGGGTACGGGTTGATGGAAAATGGAAGTTAACATGGCCAGTAGGACCAAAAGGCCACCTAAGCCCTAGGTATATATAGGAATAGGGTGAAAACCTATTCATTTGCACCTACCTAGCTTAGAAATTTGAAAATTTTCTCTGGATTGCTAGTGACGATGTCTCCTGTTCCAACTACCCATCACTGAGCCTACAGGATCTGGACATTCCAGAGACTAGCTAACATAGACCCCCCGGTATGTACCTAAAACATGGCTTTTGAAAATTTTTATTTGCACGTAATTTAATGCATTTAATTTAATTTTGAATTATGCGCCGCTTTAGTAATTCACCGCATATGCATGTGTGAATGACGCATGTGTATGCGGAAAACCAAATTTGTATTTTTACATCGGCTAGTTTGAATAGTGTTTAGCGGTTAAATGCATTTGATTATTTTTTAAATGCATTTGCATTTATATAAGCCACATATGTATATTTACAAACGCATTTGAAATTTATGCAACGCAAGTGTTATTTAGCAATGCATATGACTGTAGTCTAATGCATGTGATATTATGAACCACATTTGTTTAATAATGACACATGTGAAGTTTATGAACCGCATTTTTGAAAAAACGACGCATGTGAAAAAGAATGACGCATGTGCAAAAAAGTGACGCATTTGCATTTCATGTAGTATAGTCATTTTTCACTAGATGAGATGATGGAGGCTGACATGAGGCATATATAATGCCATTGCAAGTTGTATTAGACACAATTTATACATGGGAGTTGAGACCTACGACGTTTCGATTCAGAGATAGCTTGCGGCCAGTAGAGTGACAGGTTCTATGGAACCTTGGTCTATTGCACGTGACAGACATGCCCTAGATTCGGGCAAATCGGGGACTACTGACAGCTTTGTGTGAGCGGTGGCACTCAGAGACATCGTCCTTCCACCTACAGACCGGAGAGGCCACGGTTACATTAGAGGATGTATATAGGATACTGAGACTTCCAATTAGAGGGACGCAAGTGACATATGATACCCAGAGGGGTACTGCTGAGATGTGTAGATATAACCCCCATGCTAACATTAGGCAGTTAGGTTTCAATGATTATGAGATTAGATGGTGGGTATTGGCCCAAAGATATAGATAGCTAGACTGTCACTTGGCTACATTGATAGGCAGGATAGTACTTCCTGACCGCCAAGGTCATGGCTTTCCTGTGGGGTGGGGGGAGATGTTAGTGGGCATGCTCAAGCATCGAGTTGTATATGCTTGGGGTTCCTGTGTGCTTGGGATGTTATACTTCCATCTACATGATATTGCCTATCGAGAGGCACAGTCGATGAGTTGTGGCACCATGCTCCTGATGGTATGGGTATGGGAGCATATTGCCATTTTTTGACCACCTACGATAGTGGACCTTCCACATGGAGCTCCCTACACCTTCCACTATGCGGGGGCAACCACGCAACATCACATTGGAGATACAGGGTACTTCAGACATGCCATAGATACGATGTAACAATTTACATGGAGGCCATACCTGGGGTGTGAGGAGTGGTCAGATGAGGATGAGCACATGCCATTTTGTAGATAGGCATAGTATTTGGTTTGATGGGCAGTATCACATGTCCACATTATAGAGTGGCAGTTGCCAGATCGTGTCCTACGATAGTTTGGAGAGGTGCAGAATGTGCCTCAAGGACGAGCAGAGTTTGCAAGATCCTCGCAAGTGCTCCCACTATGGGGCTCAAAGATTCCAGTGGCCATGACAAAGGAAGATATTGATGCACTATAGGCACTTCCATGGGGATGGAGAGATGGACCAGCAGACCCAGGGACCACAGCAGAGTATGATCAGTGGTGGGCAGTTCACAGGCTGATCCCTTTGACAGATCCAGAGCAGCCAGTGCCGGTAGAACGGTGAGGGTAGGGCCATGAGGCAAGTGCAGCAGAGGTAGAGGCCGGGGAGGTAGAGGAGGTCCTGGTGATGGAGGAGATGATGGCAGAGGTGGAGGGCATGGGGGTAGGAGAGGGAGACGTGGTCAGAGGGGACGAGGGCCACCATTGTCACTGATCCGTGAGGAGGGGCAAGGAGAGGAGGATGTGGCCATGCTAGACATTGGGAGAGGAGGAGAGGAGGATGTGGCCAGAGGTGGAGCGGAGGACATTGCCAGAGGTGGAGAGGAGATACATCTGACAGAGGCAGCCATCCTAGATATCCCAGCAGAGGAGGAGGCAGGTGTCGAGGAGGTAGGTAGAGAGGAGGTGGAGATTGATGCTTTGGGTTTTTTGGGTGCCTATCAAGAGGATGATGATGAGGATGATGATCACGAGAGAGAGATTTAGGATCAAATCCTAGAGGAGCTAGATGAGGACTCAGAGGATGGGAGAGCCAGGGACATACAAGATGATATAGAGGTAGAGGATCCAGATAGAGATACACTGCGTGCTCCAATTTCATCCTTGGAGGAGCAGATGAGAGTTCTGATGGCTGAGAGGTATGCATATCAGATGGAGAGAGACAGAGTAGTGATGGATAGGGATCATGCCATAGCTTGGAGATAGGAGACAAAGTAGAGATTTACAGAGCTCAGGGCATTGTGCACAGGACCATCAGCTGCATTCGCCGAAGAGCTAGTCAGAGTTGGGGAGAGGGAGAGATACTATCAGGATCTGTATGAGGAAGAGATTCCACCAGAGAGATGGACTCCCAGTTTCTCAGTGGCACACAGTAGCAGGTCCCAGACTAGGACCCACACTAGGACAGTTAGCATAGAGGGGGTTGATCAGCCACGTAGAGCAAGTCCATATGACATACCTCCCACAGCTCAGAGGTCATCAGGTTCCCATCATCATTCTCCCGCACACTCCCAGCATGATGGCAGTGGCAGTTCAGGGTAGGGGTACCATTTTTTGAGACATTGTATTTTGATCTTATAGCCTACGGGATCCATGTATTATTGATACATTATGACATTGTGATGTGACATAGCTGAGCGATATATATATATATATGATTTTGGAGGTGATTCTCATGATATGGATGTTTAAGTATTGATTATGCACTCTTTATTTATACATGTGATGTTCATATGATATGCCTATGTGATGGATGAGTATATGTGTTTTATGATGTTTATGCATCTAATGAGATAAAGTGGATTCTATGTGATGTATGCAATTGACAAATTATGAGATGTAATATGATGTTATATGTATGATGCATACTACATGTGATGCTATACAAATGCAATGTGATGCATGTATGTACAGTTGCTTTATGTATGGAATATTTATGATATGTATTATTTGATGAAGAATATGTATCGTACCATGATGTTCTAGATATGAGATATGCCTATATGTATGTATTTTTCTAACATGTATGTTGATGCAGGATGATGTATAATTTTTTGTGTCACAGGACTCCATCATAATGTAAGAAAGAAGAATTGTTAGTGCGGGAAAAAAGATTGAGAAAGAATGACAGACAGGAGATAGATGTTAGTATTAGCAATCTTCGATATTTTGCTGTATCACAAAAGGTATTGCACTTTATCATCATTGGGCGGGACTAATACAAATGGAGATAAACACCATGATATGACATAAATCAAGGTGTGCAAGGTCATCCATTTGCCAATAATAGACAGTCACAGACAAGGATTGTCATCAACTCATACTAAGGGCACAAGTTGCCCCAGTCTTTTTTCTCAGGACAAACCATAGACAACAAACAAAGTAAAAGACGAGTCATGAGATGTCATTGCTCCTCTAAATCCTTTATGGGACATCCTTGAGGAAACTAGTAACATGACTCAAAATCAAATTGAAAATACAGTCGACAAATAGCAGTCAAGGAAAACAAAATTCTGATACATCGTTGCTTCTCTAAATCCTTCATAGGACATCATTGAGAAAGCTAGTAACATTATTCCCAGTCATCAATTCAAGATAAATGATAAGATAAAGAAGCCATAAAGTCAAAAAGCTAGTAAAGTATTTTCCAAAACTCGATTTGTTTGTTTGATTTGTTTTGATTGATAAAAGGATTGATTGATAGAGCCTGATGTCAGGAAATACACATACCAGATAAGACTGTGAGTCTGGTTTCGATGTTATGACTATCTGTATAAGGCATGACAAGGCTTGGTTTTAGAAACACATGTATCATATAAGACATTGAGTCAGATGTCGTTGATGTGATAACCTGTGTAAGGCTATGTTTGATTGTTTGATCTTGCTGATTATGTAGGAAGGACTCATCCTGTATAAGACAAAGATTTTTTTGCTGATATCAGTATTCAGGAAGGACTCATCCTAAACAAGATACAGGTCGATTTCCATGATGATGATGTCTGTTTCTAGGAAGGACACATCCTGTAGTAGATGTTTGTTGATCTGTTTTGTTTGTTTTGTTTGGCAAGTTGTTTGATTTGACTTAGAAAAATTGTTGATGTGTTCACTAGATTGATGCATGACTTGAGATGATATGCTAACAATTGACTTGTATGTGACGAAAAAACCCTAAAGGACTGACCTAGTGCAGCCTCGGGGGCTCATCGATTGATGGCCTTGCCTACGTTATACACGCAGAGACCTTGTAGTTCAACTTGACTTGACTGACAAGACTAACTATAAATAGAAGATGTGTGTGAAAGTGAATGCGATGAACCCTAATGGACTGACCTAGTGTGGCCTCTGGGGCTCATCGATTAATGGCCTTGCCTACATTATACACATAGAGACCTCGTAGTTCGACACGACCAAGAACCTTGTCATATAGACATATGGATTGAATCAAGATTTTATATAGACAAAGCTAAAGGGACTAACCTAATGCCTTAGAGGCACATTGGTAGATGGCCTTGCCTATGTCCAGTCGCAGAGGTAACGTAGTTTGACAAATGAAAGACTGATAAGTGCGACTGACTCTGACTTTGTTTTTTTGGATTTTTGAAATGTTTTGATTTTTTTGTCTTTTTGAAGTTTTCTGATGTTTTTGTGTATTCTCAAGTCATTTTGCGATGTTTGTGGATTTTTCCATGGTTTTACATCTTCAACACAGCCAACATAAGAACCAATATGACACATGTCAAGTGTTTGGCCCCAGTCGAGTATAAGACCAATTGATTATAAACAGGGTAAAATGGAGGATATGAAATACACTCGATGTCAATTGTTCCAAGTTATTGGAAAGACTACCACTTATGATGACCGATATATACAAGTGATGAACACGAAAGATAAGGGATATGTACAGGGATAGATAGTATAGGGTAATGGATTATATACAATGATACAGACTCTATACAGAATAATAGTAGACAAAGGAGCAAAGTTAACTACACATGGCACCTATTTGCCAGGTTTTCACCATGGTACTTATCCAAAGCACCACCGAAGTGGTTTTCACTATTGGAAGAATGATTTTTCTTTACTATTTTCTAGATTATCTAATTTTTTTGGTGTTACCAAAACGCCTATTTGCTAGGTTTTCAACTTGATAATAATTTTTTGTGATTTTCTATTTTTTTTGTATTTTTGCTAATTAAGACAAAGGCTCCCAGAAGCTATGCATAGAAATTCTTCAGATGCAGACTATTGATTGGTGAGTACAATGGTTCCCCTTCAGGTGTAGAGAGATGGTACGCTCTTGATCCAAAAGCTTCTATAACAACATAAGGTCCTAACCAATTAGGTTCAAACTTTCTTGGTTTGTCTCTTTCTACTTGATTCTTTGGGTTCTCTATTAAAACCAAGTCACCAATGTTAAAGTTTTTGTTCAAGACCTTCCTATTATAGCTATGATGAAGGCGATTCTGATATGCTTGAAGATGGTCTAGTGCCTTCTGTCTACGCTCATCTAGGAATTATAGCTCATGGAGTCTCAATACTAGATACTCTTCATCATCAATGTGACCTTTTAGGGATACCCTTAGGGAAGGAATCTCAACCTCAATAGGGAGAATAGCTTCAGAACCAAATACAAGTGAATATGGAGTAGCACCAGTGGGAGTATGGATACTAGTGTGGTAAGCCCATAAGACAGGGTTAAGCTATAAATTCCAGTCACGACCATCATCATTGATAGTTTTCTTGAGGATTCTAATGATGGTCTTGTTAGATGTATCCGCTTGGCCGTTACCTTGGGGGTAGTATGGAGAAGAAAAGTGATGTTGGATATGAACTTCATCACACAGATGGTAGAATTCTTGGTTCTTAAATGGGCGGCCATTATCAATGATTATGGACTAAGGCACACCATACCGACAGATGATATAGTTCAAGATAAATCTAGAAATCTGTGTGTCGGTAATGTATGTCATAGGAATAGCTTCAATCGACTTTGTAAAATACTTAGTGGCAGTGATAATGAATTTGTGTCCATTAGATGATGTGGGGTGGATCTTACCTATGAGGTCGAGTCCCCATTGAGCAAGGGGCCATGGTGACGTTATAGGACAGAGCTCCTCTGTTGGTGCATGTATTAAGTCTCCATGAACTTGACATTGGCGGCATTTCGTTATAAAGACATATGAGTCTTTTTCCATAGTAGGCCAGTAATAACCCAGTCTCATAATCTTTTTGGCTAAGGTAGGACCGCTAGAATGGGAACCACATATACCCTCATGGACCCCACACAAAGTTGCTTGTGCTTCAATAGAATCAAGACATCTCAGTAAGGTATTATCTAAGGCACATTGATATAGGGTGTCTCCGATGATGGTGTATTTAGCTTACTTGCGGAGGAATGTCCTATGTTGGTTATTTGATAGGCCGGTGGGTATGACTTCAGCATGAAGGTAATCATAGATTTCTTTGTACCATGGGGAATCAGGACCAACAATGTCACACACCATTTTAGAATATGGGATATTGTAGGCTGGGACCAAAAGCTATTCTACCAAGAACTTAAACCTAGGCACATTGTTAGGAATGTCAAGGAGTGATGCAATTGTATCCATAGCATCTACTGCCCTATTTAAAACATGAGGTATCTGATGAAATTTGACTTTTTCAAAGTACTCCTTAAAGCTATTAGCCATGCACTTGTATGGAGCAAGCTTCTCGTCCTTAGTATCATAATCATCATTTACCTATCTGATTACTAGTTGAGAATCCCCATATACTTGTAAAATCTTAATTATCCACTTGATTGCCATGCGTAACCATGTCACTAGAGCTTCATACTTTGCTATGTTATTAGTGGATGGGAATGCAATTCTGAATGACTTAGGGATAGAATCACCCTGTGGTGTGATAAACAGTATCCCAGCCCCTGAACCATGATTCGTATGTGACCCATCAAAGTATAGTTTCCATGTTATGGTTGTGTCAATTGTGAATATGAACTCATCTGGAAAGTCTGCAACTAATGGATGATTTTCCTATATGGGTATGTCAGCTAACTGATCAGCAATGACCTATCCTTTAATAGCCTTTCTTTTGACATACTGGATATCATACTCACTAAGTATCATAACCCATTTAGCCAGTCGCCCTGTTAATGCTACCTTGCTGAGGAGATATTTCAGAGGGTCTATTTTAGCGATCAACATTGTTTGATGGTTTAGCATATAGTGTCTCAATTTTTGAGTAGAAAATACTACTGCAAGATAGGCACGTTCAATGGTACTATAGTTAAGCTCATAACCTATCAAAGTTCGACTGATATAATAGACTACCCTTTCATGACCTTCATCATCATTCTGTGCAAGCAATGCTCCGAGTGATGAATGGGTTGTTGTAATATAAAGAATCAACGGTCTTCCTTCAATAGGTGGCATTAAGACAGGTGGTGTAAGTAAATATTCTTTAATTAGTTGAAAATCCTCTTCACACCTAGCTGTCCATGCAAAGGGTACTCCTTTCTTAAGTAGATGTTGAAAATTATGTGTCTTATCTGCTAACTACACTATAAATCTTCTGATAGATTGCAACCTTCCATGTAATGTCCTTAGTTGACTGAGATTAGTGGGTGGTGACATGTCCATGATTGCCTTCACCTTAGCAGGATCCACTTCAATGCCTCATCTAGAGATGATATAACCTAACAACTTTCCTGACTTGACTCCAAACACACATTTCTTTGGATTGAGTCTCACATTATACTTCTCTAGCCTCTAAAATATCTTGTCTAAAACTTGTAAATGTTCTGACCTTGTCTTGGATTTTTCAATAAGGTCATCAACATAATCCTCCATAAGAGTGTGCACTAGATCATGAGAGATAGTAGTCATGGCACATTGATAGCTTGCTCTAGCATTCTTGAGTCTGAAGGGCATAACATTCCAGCAATACATTCCCCAAGGACAAGTGAAAGCCATCTTAGGTTGGTCTTTAGTTGCAATTCTGATCTGGTTATATCCTAAGAATCCATCCACAAGGGACAACATCTCATATCCCGCTGTCATGTCAACTATCATGTCTATATTAGGCAAAGGGAAATTGTCCTTAGGACAAGCTTTGTTAATGTCTCTAAAATCAGTGCAGATGCAGATGCCCCCAGCTGGTTTAGTGACTGGTACAAGATTAGAAATCCAATCTGCATAGTCGATAGATCTGATGAAACCAACTTCTAAGAGTTTCTTGAGTTCTGCCTTAACTAATAAAGCAATATGTGGGTGCATTTTTCTCAATTTTTGTTTCACTAGTTTGGCACCTGGTTGTAAGGGAAAATGATGCAGAACAAGGTCAGGATCCAACCCTGGGATATCTATATATGACCAAGCAAAATTTATCTGTCTCTGTGCAAAGATGTTATGGAACTCAGGCTGCTCTTCTGTTGTCAATGACACTGCAAAATAAACCAGTCGAGGATTCTCTTTGGTACCTGTGTTGACTTCTACTGATTCTTCCATGAGCATGGGTGACTTTTCTTGTGCAATGGGGAAAATGTTCAAACCTCCATCCTTAGGTGCCTCAGAGAGGTTTTCACCTTCGGATGCATCCTTTCTTTTTACTTTTTCATTGTCTAAAGGTGCCTTCTAGTTTTCATCGAGAGACTCATCCTTTTTATCTTGTTTATTCTTTTTCTCATTTTTGCGACTGGAGGGTTGAATAGATTCCCCAAAATATGCTTTGTTGTCCAAGTCAATGGTAAAACCAGCCTTATTATCACTGTTTGGTATGCCTTCTCGTAATCCTAGGAACTCAACAATTGCTTCGTCGTTCTTAAACATATCTAAGACGGGTGTGTCTTGTTGGTCCCAATCAATGAGTTAGGGATAGACTAAGGGCATGTCATCATCAGAGTTATCAAAGTTTAATGGATTCAAGGTAAATATTGAATTATTCATGTGATCACAAAAGCCTTGTACTAAGTCTCATTTTCTCTTAGGTTTAGGTTTTGGCAGATGAATAGGTGGGCCTAATGCCAAGGTTTGACTATTGGAAAGAGATGGCTCAGGTTGCCAAGAGGTAGGATCAAGTGATTCCCAATAGTAGTGCTTAAACCATTCCTCTTTTGTCATTTTCTTTGGTGGAGAGGAATTCAAGGGATTGGGTGAGGAACTTAGCATTAAGTCAACTTCTCCAAACAACTTATCAAGGTCCATGGAAGAAGTAGAGGATAGGGAATCCCACTCATAATCGTTAGAGTCAGGGGAGGCGCAATGATATTGATCCACTAGTTCGTGAGATGTCTTAATATCTTCTGAAGCACTTACTTCCTCAAGTAAGGGTAATGGGGTACTAGGAACACCAATCTAAATTGGTTGAAACCCTAGCCCTACTCCTTTTGGCCACTGAGAAACAAATATTGGTTCAATCCTGACATCTTTGGTTTAAGCCTAAACCACTTTGTCCATCATATCCTTTGCTTTGCATGATTTTGAAACCTTTTCCATATAGATTTGTAGGAATATGAGCAAGTAAGAGGGGTTCCTCATCATCTTCCCTATACAGCAAGGAAATGACATCTTTTGTATCTATGGGCTCTTTCCTGAATTCACCCCATTTAGTAAAAGTTGTTGTGGGAGGAATGTGTATAGTGACCATAGATTGTCTCCTATCTGATGTAGGAAAACCGTATGACTTAGGAGGAATCAAATGGCTAACACAATAAGAAGTTTTCATGTAATACTCTCCACAACCCTTGTCTTGGATCTCAAGCCTAGGAGTGGTAGGAACTGAGAGTGAAATAGGTGTTTGAGTAAGTGTGGCTGGATCAACATAGGAGGATGAATTGGATGATGACGCCTCTTGGTTGACTGGCACTTGGCGTTGGGGGATCTCCTTTAGATTGGTGCAATACTAGAAAGGATCTGGATCACTGTCTATAGTTATTTTTGTGCCATTGTAAGGAAATTTAAGACATTGATGATACATGGAAGGGACTACCTTCGTAGCATGAATCCATGGTCTACCTAGTAGAAGGTTATAAGGAAGGGTGAGATCCAAAACTTGGAACTTTGTCTTCATTACCGCAGGACCAATTCTGATAGGAAGTGTTACAACTCCCTTTGATTTTCTTTCTTCATCATCATAAGCTTTAATGACAATATACTTGGTCATGTCTACACATGCTTCTGAGATACCTAAAGCCTTAATTAGTTTTAAAGTACACAAATTTAATCCTGCTCCTCCATCTACCAAAACTCATCTAACTTTGGTGTTATCAACAAGAACTTCTAGATGTAAAGGGTCGTTGTGGTTCATCTTTTCAGTTGCATAGTCTTGTTTAGAAAATGTGGCATGATGATTATTGGTCAAGTAGCCCACCATTTCCTGGAAATGATTGACATCCAAATTATTAGGGACCGTGGTGTTCTGTAAAGCCTTATCAAGGATAGACCAATGCTCAGGGGAAATATGCAACAATTCCAAGATTGAGATTTGGGCTGGGGTCTTCCCCAACTGGTCAAGAAGGTTATATTGTAACTTGGAAGGTTGGGGTGTTTGCTGTGATGGAGGACCTTGAATAGTGAATTTAGTACGACGAGTATTGACCGCACACTCAAGATTGGTATTGATAATAATGGTATTGATATTCTCATCAATGGTGCGAAGCCAGTTAATGATTTTCCCACTATTATAATCATGCTTGACACTCGCATAGTTGGCTGACATATTGGTCTTAGTACTCAAACTAGGGACAGTTCCTTTTCCATGATCATGTAATGGGTCGAAAAATACTTGATGATTAGTGTTGGATGACTTTTGTTTTTGTCCACTAGCTTCAATAATTATCTTTTCAACAAGATCCTGTATGATATTCTTCAATTGTCGATAGTTTTGTAGAGTATGTCCCTTAGTTCTATGGTAATCACAAAAGGCATTGTCATCCCACCAAGCTAGTTTAAATTGTCCTGGATCGTATTGTCTTGCTTCTTGTAGCTGTATGAGATTATGTTGTAGCAGTTGTTTGAACACTGTCTCAATGGTTCCCCTAAGGGAGTGAATTCACATTTTTGAAATCTTCTTGGTTGTGGATGTTGAGTATTTTGAACCAGGTTAGGCAGTTGATTGACAACATTAAGTGTGTTGGCAAAAGTATGAGGTCCTTGTAATGTGAGGAGGGGTCCTACTTGTAATTTTTTAGCATCAACCACCCCATCATTGGTGAAATTTTGGTTGCAAGACCAGAATCTATTTCTGTCAGTGGGGGTGTTTTGTACGATTGGGTTTCTATTAGATGTTGATGTCTTGAGTTCACCCTTTTCAATGAGATCCTTCTCTATTATCACCCCTTTTTCCACTAGTTCTGAGAAAGATTTACAACAATGTACCCTTAAGTTGCTCCTGAGTTTTGCATGAAGGTTTTCTTGAAACATTGTAACTTTTTGTTTTCCAGGTATCTCGACAGGACACCTACTAGCTATAGTTCTCCATCTCTGGAAGAAAGCAATGAATGTTTCCCCTTCGTCTTGCATTGTGTGACACAAGGTTGCTATATTTATCTCATGATCTATGTTGAAGGAAAATTGTTCCACAAATTTCTCGACCAGTTCACCCGAAGATCTAATACCAGAATCTAAACCCAAAAACCACTCTAGTGCAGTTCCCACAAGACTTCTTGGAAATAGTCTCATAAGATATGTGGGGTCATAAGCGACATCTATGCATATGGTAGAAAATTCCCTTATATGTTCTATTGGATTTTTTTTTCCATTGTACTTTGGGAGATTCGGTATGACATATCCATGAGGGAAAGGGGTCATGTAGAATGATCTATCAAAAGGAAATGGGCATATGTCCTTTGGTGAAAATGATTTCTTAGTTGACATCGACATGTTATCCATTTGCATTTGTAATGCCTGCATTTGTGTTTGTAGGACGTCAACTTGCATCAAAGATGTGCTAGGAGGATTATGCAGATCTAGGTATGTATTCTAAAATCCAAAGTCTCGTGATGGGTTTTGATTAAATGTTGGCATTTGAGGTGGATTTGGATTCAGAATGTTGGTAAATGTGTTCTGGTCTAGAATCGACATAATTGGTGTTGACCTGAGATCTATGTAAACGAATTCTGAGTACCACTTTGGAAAAAAGGATTCTGATTCCGAATTGATGTAAATTGGTTTTGACTTGGAATATGTGTGGACGGATTCTAACTACCAATCTGTGAAAAAGGATTTTGATTCAGAATCGATGTAAATTGGTTTTGACTTGGAATCTATGTGGATGGATTCTGATTACCAATATACGAAAAAGGATTCTGATTGCCATATTGGAAGGAGGCAATGCCTCCTATTTGTGTAATCCTTGGTATAGCTCTAGTGACTTGAGCACTAGGTATGGCCATCGACTATGGTATGGTACTCGTGATACTAGTAGTAGGGGTGGTTGTTGATTGCGGACTTGGGACACTAACATAAGGTGTAGAGGCTAACATTTTAGGGAAATTACTCCCAACAAGAGGACCGAAGGGAGTGGACGATGAAGCCCCTACAATGAAATTAAATCCTGATGTCATGCTAGATGTACCAAATGGGGACGTATGGACTATCGTACTCTGTGTAGATGTGGTAGATGGCATAGTTGTGCTGACTTGAGGTATAGTAGCACTAACAGTCGTGGTATTTTTCCCTTGTGTAGGTTGAGTTTGTAAGGTGCTGATATCAAATCCTGGAGGTAAAGTAGCACCTTCAGCTAGCAATTTTCCTAAAAATCATTGACGATCATTTGCTAGGTACTCATCTACAAAAGAGGCAAACCTAGGGTCCTGTGTGGAAGCCTCTATGTCCTCTACTGCAATATGTCCTTGAGTGTTTCTAGTGGTGAATTTGTCTAATAGAGTCTTGTGAGGTCTTGAAGAAAAGGGATTGATGAATTCATTTGGGGTCGACATGTTTTCTCTCTCTCTCTCTCTCTTCTCTTAGACCTAGTTTCAACCATGTAAGACAAGCTCAATATGCGGGAAATGCAAAGCTATATCTATGAACAGTATGACCCTAGTCTATGTTTTTGGGATTTTCATATGCAAAATAAGAAATGTTCTAGGATGACGCTAGCCTAAGATCTAAAGATGCAAGGTCTATGCAAAACAAGGAATGTTCTAGGATGACTCTAGCCTAAGATCTAAAGATGCAAGGTCTAAGCAAGGTTCTAAAATAGTCAATTCTATAAACCTTAAGATGAAGGGACCAAATACCTAAAGTCTAACCAAGGCGTCAATTTAGTTTAAGTCAAGGAGCTAGTGTAGGACGAGGATCAAAGAGAAGTTGAGTTTCCTAACTAGACTAATGAACTAGGAGGACTCTATGTAGGACAAAAGATATACTAATAAAACTGGGTTCAATGACAAATTTTGTTGACACTATGACTTTTCTAGAGTGTAGGTGGTGAACTAGTCCTAAAGTTTGTAAAAGTGACCTTTCTAGAAGTTTAATGCAAGGTAATATGTACCCTAAGATGAAACTAAACTCTAAATGAGGACAACTATGGTAATGACTAAATGAACCTAAAGGATGCAAAATTGAGCAAATCATTTTAGGTTTCTGTTCAAGAACTGTTTGTGTAAAAACAACTGAAGCTGGTATAATTGTGTTGACTGGACAGTGACTGTGAATTCTAGTTTTCTGATAATCAAACAGATGCATCTCAGGATTTAACAGATGCGGTTCAAAATTAACAGTTGCAGTTTTCCAATGATCAATTGCGTTTCTCTGGTAAAGTTCAGTTTGACTCTGACAAATGCGGTTAACCTATAACAGATGTGACTCTTACTGACAGTTGCAACTCAGAATATAATGCATGCGAATTTTGCAAAAAAACTATGAGCTAAACTAAGAGATGTGACTCTATTTTTGAGAGATGTGACTAATAATAACCGATGCGACTCGTGATAACAGATGCAACTCAAAAATTAACAAATGTGACTCCTGATAACAAATGTGACTCAAATTTTAACATATGTGACTTGTGATAATAGATGTGAGTTTTTGGTGAACAGTTGCGACTCTCTGTGTATTTTCAATGATGAGATTTAAACTGACTCCATTTTCCATGATCAAATTCTTACAATCAAAGACAATCATAAGACAAAGTGTTTTTAGCTTCGATTTTGGACTCAAAGAACATTTAAATTGATAACAGACAAGCACATCCTAATAGGCCAAAGGCCTATGGTTTGTATACTTGGTATAGCCCACCGAAATACCTTGGATTGGTGATAAACACCTTTCCTTCTCGAGAGTGGATAGCTTAGAAATTTGGTGGCATTGGCTCCCCTCCACAGCTCATTAACATCTTTCGAGCACACCAATTTTGAATTCTTTGGGTAATGACCTCCCAAGAACTACTATCTCTACTCAAGGGGATCATTAGTGAGTCTCTTTGGGCATGATACTATACCCTACACTATACCAAGCAATGGCCACAAATAGGTTGGTCTCTAAAACAAAAGGTATTTAATTCGGGCATTCCATTCGTAGGGCATGATCCATGCGGAAAGAGTCCACTTTTGAATCCATCTTGTCGGAACCATACGCGTGATTCTTAAACTTTCCCCAAGAATCCTCTTTTATATACCAGCTGGAAGTCCCTCGGGTTCAGGGTGCTACTGGTCTAAGTCATCCTGGGGTGAGTACTTTTTCCCACCAGAACAGGCCCAAGTTCTAGAGTTGGTAACCATTTCTCTTACACCCAGGATCACACGGATGTGTAAGGGGAGAGGATACTTCGATGTACCAAGTCGTAAGGGTGACCAAACTTGTGCTTTCGCACCAAACATAGTATACACTTGTTAAATTTAACCAAATGAAAGATCTGCTATGCTACCAAACAATTTGTTTCAAAATTAACTAGGATCTTCGACAAACGTCTTGCAGAAAAACTAGTTAGTAATTTTCAAAATTGTCTTCGTCAATTGTCCTGCAAAATTTTGTTAACTCCAAAAGGCCACACATTGAAAATTAGATATCAGTAACACACAAATCAATTGAAAATTTTAGATTTCCGAAAACAGAAATAAAGTTTTACCAGTCAATTGCTTCGTGGTATTACCAGTCAGATGCATTGTTTCTTCTTCAGTTGTGGCTTGAGAAATCAATTGCGGTTAAGGAATTTTCAGATGCATCGTAGCTTTTCAGATGCATCGTTTATTCTGTCAGATGTAGTTCAGGAATTCAATTGCATCGCTTCGTCAAACTGATGCATCGTTCCGTATGAAAAACCTACAAAAATTAAAATGAAAGTCTATGGATTTGCGATGATGGTGTCTTCATGTTGAGTTCACCAAATGTAACACCAAGAAAGTGCACAAGACAACAAGAGATTAGAAGCAAACATGCAATACTAAAATCTAAAAATGCAAATCTAAATATTAAGCAACAAAGAACACAGGAAAGTCAGAAATGTAAACAAAACTAGAACAATCTCACAAATTTCGAACGTATCTCCATGATTCATCTCGATTACCCTTCTCCATTTTGCTTTTGTAGTATAATTGCCCTCATATTTCTTGTAAGTTCGTGCAAGTATAGCCTAAGATAATGATTAGAAAAATATCGAAGATTCAAGATTGAGTGCTCTCAAAAGTCATAAGATTTCATGAGTTTTCGAGAGAGATTGGAATGAAGAATGACAAATCAATTTATAGAAAATTGATTATTTGAACGACAGGTCAAGATTGAAAGATCAACGAATGGTTGAGATCAACAGATTAGACATGCATTCTGATAACTGTCAGAAGTGACATGAGTGATACAAACTAGAAATAGGATTAAAGATTAAATAAATGATTTAATCTTCAGTTTGGCATTCAAAAACATAAGAAATATCTTTGCATGACAAATATGAAGATTGATTATAATGACTCTCTGTTTGAATGCATGCATGAGGTTTAATTAATTAAATAATAATATTTAATTAATCTTCAGAAGAGATTACTCGAGAATGCCACTCAAACATTAAATCAAGAGTTAACTAAACAATTAAAATAGATGTCGAGTTGAGTAAAAGTGAATACTTAGATAACTCACATAATTATCTAAAGTATAGAAGAATACGTTAAAATAGAATTAATGAATTAAATAATTCATTTTAATTCAAAACTCGATATTCAAAGAATAATTAAATAAATAAGATTTATTTAATTAAATGATAAAAGAATTTAAATGAATAATTAAATAAAGAATTTATTTAATTATAGTTGAAGTATGATCAAGAGTAAATTAAATAATGATTTATTTAATTTAACAAGAAGAATAAGGTTAATTAGTAACATAATTAAATAAAAAGCATTTATTTCATTAATCAGATAGAATAAAGAAAAGTGTGAATTAATTAAAATAATTAAGATTATTTAATTAATAGAAGAAATTAAGATTATTGAGAATAATTAAATAATTGACATTATTTAATCATGACCATGAAGAATACGAAATATGAAGAATATGGAAGTCGCAATCTTAAAACCAGATTTCAATGTCTACGTTGATCACTCTCTAGAATAGGTGATTAAACATGGGTTGTGCTTGAATGCACTACATAATTGATATAACATAACCACTCTGCATATCAACTAGAGTTATAGGCTCTTTATTGCAGCAAGAGGTAATCACTCTTGGATCATGTTGTCATTACATCGTAACCTATTAAACACGAGCCAACCTGAATGCACCCAATAATGATTGACACCTAATTGTGATGACAATGATTTTTACATGAATTGTGCTCATATGAGTGCCTCCATTTCTATCACAATCTAGCCACATTAATCTTGGGTCACACATAAATGCATTTTGTGTTTGTTATAGCACAACTATGCCACATGACTAATAGAGTTATGGATCACATAATTACAATCACAAGAATTTTTTTCCTCGGTTGTGCTCTTATGGTGTTTCCATTATGATTACAACATAACCCTTTGGAATTATATTGCTCAAATCCTTACATTTCTTGTTTCCTCTTTGGATGGATAAAAATTCAATAGTAGGGATTTGTATGCAGGTCATGCTCATATAAGTGCCTTCGTCATCATTACACAATAGTACATTGGAATTTCCTTTCTTGAACCTTTACTTTGATTTTTATTGTTAGGATTTCTTAGTGATTACTACATTTCCACTCGACATATTGATAAAAGAAACCAAGAAAAAAAACATTATGTTTTTAGTTAACTCCTACTAACATACTTTTGGAATAAATGTTTGACTGCATTACTTTGAGTGTGAAGAATTTTTTTTCTTCTTATAAAACATTCATTGAGAGTTGTAGTAGAAAGCTTCTTATGCTGAAACCCATCTTGGAAAATATATTTAAGCTACATTTAGGAGGATTCATGGATTTTTTGTGATGTATAATTTTTTTTTTGATAGTAAATGACATTAGATTCTTTCTGAAACTGAAATGATTTATTAATTAGCGTTTTACGATGATTAATTGTTTTATTTATAAGGGGTTAATATGTGGAATTTTTATGTGTAGGAAGAATAAATTGTGATGCAATGTTCAGGTATCGATGGTTCAAGAAAGCTTGGATTGCTATTAGTGACATAACTAGGTTGGAGAGTACCTTGAGCTGGTCTAAAACACTTTTAGGTGTTTTCGCTTGGAAGTAGAACTTGAGTATAGGAATACAAACATTGGTGGAATGAAACATCAGTTTCCACCTGATTACATCTTAGGAGTCAGTCGATTACTCAGTATTCCCAATTGATCACTCTCAATATCCAACACAAGTCATATTTTCTAAAGATAAAATCATAAGTCTAGTAGTCCAATTTTATATCCAATTTGATGTTGGAAAAACAAGGAAAGACAACCGAGAGGGGGGGTGAATCATTTGTCACATAACCTTAAACTTTTCAAACTTAACTTAACTCTAATCTTAGATCTGATGAATAATAAATTAAACACAAGCAATTAACACATCAAAGAGACAAAGAACACCAAAATTTTTACATGGAAACCCTATTAGGGGAAAAACCATGGTGAATGTTAGGCGACAAGATTATACTTTGCTAAAAGTATAATGAGAAATAACAAGGGGAATGCACATTCATCCAAGCACACTACCTAGAGCCCACTACTCAATTACAAAAGGGGCTCACTACCCAAAAGAGTTGGATTAACAATCCAAAGGGTATGAATTGAGATAATAGCTTTTTCTCAAGCCTGATTACAGTTCCAATTAAGCTCAACACTTCTTCACACTTCCCACAAATTTCTTCACACTCTTCTCTTCAATTGAATGATATTCGCACATACACACATAGGATCACATGAAGCCCTCTTCTTCATCAATCAACTAATCACCCTTATATATCCACTACATGAGATTCCATCACAACTTCATTGGCCAAGAAAATAAAATATAATTGCAATGTTGGCCCATATTTACAAATAAAATTTTAATGTGAATCCACCAAGGTCGGCCACAACATAGTGGAGACCCAAATTAACATCTCCAATATGAAAAGACTTTAATTAATTTCACCTTGAAGATCCATAACATGCTACCACCAACATGTCCACCAGAGACATGAAAAATTGAACATGTGCAAGAAAATATCTTCAACCACAAGCTCACCGATTAATGTGAACGTACCAAAAAGATAGAGAATGATCTAGAGACATCTAAGAGCACCAAGAAACAAAATAGAAACATTTTCACCATCTAAGATAACTAGAATCACACAATGTTCATCCAACAACACTGACAAAGACCAGCAAGACACTGTTAGACTACAACATACTCAAAACTTCACATGGACCTCTAAAAATTTTGGTAGATGATCTGGATAAACTCAACAATAAACCATTTAATCCACATAAGCTAATATTCAACATATAGAAAAAAACACCTTCATGACCTACACAGTTCCATAGGGAGCCTATAACACTTTCTTTTACAATTTTCTCAATATCCTCGACATATACAACCTCTAATACACCAAATGCTAATAGTGTTGACATCAATGACAACTAGATATCAGCAACAAGTCCACAACATCCAAAAATATCCCAACATTTGATGTTGTGAATATCTGACAGAGGAAGTTCTAACATTCTAAAGATAAAATCATAAATTTTTTGGTCCAATTTTAGATGCAATTTGAGGTTGTCAATATCTAACAAATAAAGTTGGGTATGTGTAGAATCTTCATGGAAAAAGTAGGCCCTTAAGTGGCAAAAAATTCAGAAAAAATAGAGTGAGGTAACTTGACGTAAAAATTTGAATAATTTATCTATATTATTTCAAAAATATGTAAGAATAGAATCTATAGCAAATTGAATGTAGTTTATAAACTACTAGGTTTTTTTTTTTTTAAATCCATTTGATGAAAATTTGAAATTTATATTTAGTAGTACCTAAATTTCAGGGAAAAAATAAGAAGTAGGTGACTGTCTAACCACCCTAATCACAATAAAATGATAAGTTTTTTTTATAATATTTTAGATATAAGTAGAGGACTCATGTCCTCATGTGATGCATATTTTTTTGTGATTTTTTTCCAAGTAAATAATTAATTATGAATTTTTTATTACAACATTTAAAAAAAAAAAAACTTATATGTTTGACCGCCTTAACTTGGTCAAAACTTCATGAAATTCAATCCTTCTTTTTTTAATCCTATAGTATATGAAGCATAGAATGTGACACATGTTTTAGATTCAAAAAATATGATACTGTTTGAAAGCTATAGATGTTTTTTTCAATTAACCTATCAATCAGGACTTTAGTCACAATTCAAATAGAAAATTAATAACAATTATTTATTAAATTTAAAGTAAAGCATAATTTATATTTATATTGGTGGAAAGCTAAGAATCTCCTTTAAATACCCTTTTGGTTTCATTAATTTTCGGTAAAAAAAATTCATCAACCACATACCCTACGCATACCCATCATATCACCACTTTTTGGCCCATCATGATCCTGCACATACCCAGTTCCTACATTCTAAAGATAAAATCATAAATCTACTTGATCCAATTTGAGGTACAATTGTAAGGATTTTTTTTTTTAATTATACTTTCTAACATTTGGCTTGATACAAATTGTTACTTTAGAATTATGGTATTGCTTGTCTTCTAATGTTTTCAACCCTCATTTTAGGGAAGAGCTTTGAAGATGGTTCCTTTAGATGGAGACTACACTTTTCTGCTATACACTCTTTCTAGAAACTCCAGAAGCTCAGGTATTGTCATACTTGGAGAAAAGTTAGGAGTCACGCAATGACGATATACTCATTTTTGGAGCTTTGGTTAAGAACTTTAAATGTTTGGCTATTTTCATAGAAAATGTTCATGGTTGAGAACAAACTTCCTTACAAAGCAATTACCACAACAATGTTTGAGGTGAATTGCACCTACTATTTTATGTTGATATGGATATATGTTTTAACTTGTAGTTGATTGTTGTAGCATAATAGATAGGCTAAATAGTTCATATACACTTTTTCTAATTCAAAATTTCTATACCTTATTCTAGGAGCAAATCACATGGGGATTCTATACATAAGACACCAATGTTTCAAATTCAAAATTGATGGTTCTTTCATAATTGTTTGCTTCATTTATTTGATCTAAGATAGCCTATTGTATAGAAGATGCTCTCAAAATCATAGTAAAATCATTTATTCTAGGAATACTATTCAGAATCTTCCCATCATAACAATGAACAAAAACATCAGTCATTTACCTAAACTTTGAAAGAGTTTCATCGAATTCTACTTTTCCACTCTCTTTTCCATTCAAAATTTTATTGCCAATTTCATCCATTTAGAACTTCCTCAGCCTATAGATATTTTTGTTAGCCATAAATTTACTAGGTGTCAAGGAAATCTTCAAGTTTTTACCCAAGAAACAATTGAAAAAAATTGGCCTTACTAGATACAATGTATTGAAAATCTCTTTGAAGTTATTTTGGAAAAGAGTTCTTAAGAGAATAATGCCTAGTTTTTAATTAACCTTTTTGCATGAGTTCCATTTCTTTGATCAACTATTTCGAGCTTGATGGCCTTCATCAAGAATGAGTAGACCTAGGCTCTATAAAATATTTTTTTCAATACTCTTAGTCTCTTTAGGAGGGCTCACATTTGTCTCACAAGTTTAGAGGTATACAAAAATATTGTAGCCAATAACAAGCACAATTTTTCTTCTATGCCACTCACTTTTGAGACAAATGTGAGCCTTCATGAAGAGGATAAGCATACTAGAAAATTGATTTTAGAGAGCACATGTCTCCTTATTCTTGATGAAGTTCATCAAGCTTGAAATAACCAATCAAAGATATGGAATTCATGCAAAAAGGTTAATTCAAAATTGTGCATATAGTCTCAGGAACTCCTTTCCAAAATAACTTCAAAGATATTTTTAACTCATTGTATCTGGTAAGGCCAAATTTTGTCAATTGTTTCTTGGATAAAAGCTCAAAGTTATCCTTGACACTTGGTAAAGTTATGGATAACAATAGGATCTATAGGTTGAGTAATTTATTCATGGATGAAATTGGGAATAAAACTTAGAACAAAAAAGAGAGTGGAAAAGTAGAATTTGATGAAACTCTTGCAAAGTTCAGGTTAATGACTAATGCTTTTGTTCATTTTTATGATGGGAAGATTCTGAATAGTCTTCCCAGAATAAATTATTTTACTATGATTTTGAGAGCATCTTCTATATAGGTAGCTATCTTATATCAAATAAATGAAGCAAACAATTGTGAAAGAGCCAAAAAAATTGAATTTGAAAGAATGGTGTCTTATGTATAGACTCCCCCTATCATTTTCTCCTAGAATAAGGTATAGCAATTTTAATTAGAAGCAATGGTATATGAACAACTATTTAGCCTATTTTTTATGATAGAACAATTAACCATAGGTTAGAACATATCCATATCATAATAAAACAACAGGTGCAATTCACCTCAAACTCTATTGTGGTAATTGATTTGTAAGGAAGTTTGTACTCCTCCATGAACATTATTTGTGCACATTAGTATGTTGGTTATTATCTTGATCTCCTTTGTGATAAAAAGAATAGTGAAGTTCATTACATAACTCATGACCATTTTGTAGTGCTATGATCTAGTTCTCTTTTACTTCTTACTCACTGTGTTCTCAATCACAATTTGCAAATGAAATAGAGGAAATATATTTTTCACCATTTGAAAATAAATTTTATTTCTTTTGGATTGTTTTTTATGATTCAATCACTATTTGATAGTGTTCTTCCTTTCTTAGTCCTATAGGATAGAGGATAATTCACAATTTACAACTCTCTAACAATGATATTCCTTTTAGTGATTTCAGTCACCTAATTCAATGTGTTATCTTCTTCATTTCTCAGTGCTAAAAATTCCTACACAATGTTTTCTCAATCATAGTTATAGTGATCCTTCATTTGAAGATATTATGTTGCTTAAATAGTAATGTTTCAATGAATTCATATTTTTTCTTGCAAACATCTTGTTGCACTTGTAGAATTTTGTTGTGTGCACAATATGTAGTCAAGATGCCTTCAAATGGAGCTCTTTTGTAGAGGCAGTAGGATAACAATATAACTAAAATAACAATTTTAGTGAGAGGTATGATAGTAGATACATTAAGAATGGAAGGTAAAATGTTTTGATAGTAAAAGAATCATTTATCTGCTTAGATCTTGACACAAGTTTTCCCGGTACATAAGATAGCATATAATGAAGTCTATTCTATGGTATTCATCTAATTACATACCACCTAGAGAAGAAATGACTGAGATTATATGTGCCCTATATTTTGTATCCCACATGTGTCATTCTTATGGTTTTTGACAATTAGGAAGAAGGTATGTCATGAAATGTTTGTGCCCACCCAAAGCTAAGACTTACAAAGAATGTCTACACCTATGCAAAATACCATAAGCTACTTCAAAATACACATTGGAATCTTTATGATTATATACATAGCATCCTTTTTTCTAAGGTTTCAAAATACACATTTATGATAATATTCATGAAAAAATAACCTTGAAAGGAAAAAAAAACCTTGCTCTCATTCTTCATAGGTCAGTCTTCAAGAGCCCATATCAATATTTGTGGGCTCTTTACAATAGCTTATCCACTAATGAGAAGGCTTCCCTCATTTGCTAATAGAGTAAATTGTCATCTACTTTGCTTGAATGTGTAATGTGATGTAGAACATTCAATGTCACAAGGCACATTTTGAGAGAAAAATATTTAGACTTGATATCCATTGAATCCAAATTCTTGCAACACAAAATGCAAAACGAACATCCCAACCAAATGAACTTAGCTTCAATATGCACCATAACCAATGTTTTCCGACGTGAATGGTGGAATTGAGCTAACTTTTGGGGGTCCCTTGAATAGAAAACATACAAAGACACAAACTGTTGTGATAGCCAGCAAGGAGAAAAAAAGGGATGATACATGGCTCCATGATAGCCTTTCACCCTTGATAATCTCTTGGAGGAAAATATTGCATACTCACCACATTTCTAAGGAAGATTAAGTATCATTTGCTAAGACAAGTCTTTGTCTGAACCAGCTTCCTGAATTACACCCACATTCAAGGAAGGTGCTTTCAAAATTGTTATTGCTAACTGAGCACTCATGCTATCTACCAATTTTCTTCCAACTAATCAGTTATATGAGTGATTATTTATCATTAAGTAATAATTATATTTGGAAGTGGTTTTTTATTAGATATTGTAGTTTTAAGTTCCACTTCAGATCACCAAATCCTTCACAAAACCTTTTGCACAACCACCACAACATCACACGGTTGTAGTTGGTCCTTCATAGTGATGTGGGGAGCTTTCCCCACATGCCATGTTATGATGGTTGTGTAGAAGGTTTTGCGAAGGCTTTGGTGATCTGAAGTGGAACTTGCAACTACAATATCTAATAAAAATCCACTTCCAAATATGCTTTTGATGGATGTTCATATCCTCATCCAAAGCTCCAATCCACACACAAGCAAGAAGAATTCTTAAAAAGGGTGAGGATTTCAGATTTACACCCACTGGTTACATTTTCTTAAAATTTTCTAAGGAATTTTTAGGAAAACCCATTTTGAACATATCATTCAATCAAGAAATTCCATGATATCACACTTCATTGAGGCATTTTTTGAAATAGTTCACTTACCTTGTCTATGCTTCCACATTTTCATGTATGTCTAGCAGGGCACTTGTAACTACAACATATGACAAAAGAATCCCTATTGTTATGATTTGATGGATGTCCCTTTATTATTAATGGATATCTGATGTAGTGCACATTATTGTAGTGCAAGCCTATTTTTCAAATTGTTTCATTTAGCATCACCAATATTCTCCACAAGAACATTGTCCTTGTTTAAAATGGTGGAAATGGTTCACATCTCTTAGAACAATTTCTCTTGCAAAAATCTTGGAGATGAATTTACATGTAGTGTGAAAATAATAACATACTAAAAGGTTCTTAACAACTCTAATAGTTGTACTAGGGACCATGTTTAAAAAACCAAATGCAATTGCTAACTTTTCACTATGGTGGTAGATAAATGATTCTTTTTTCTTCTATTCCACAACATTAAGTAAAAGTATTGAATCTAGAAATACCCTATTGCCTTCATTAGTGAAGCCAATTTCTCCAATTTTTCATAGCTCTCCCATGTTTATGGATATGATTTGTCTCCTACAATTTTTTAATTGATTTATCTTTCTGCTTTGTTTGGACTTAATTTTGGAAGCTTGTAATATACAATGCACTTTTATTCTTTTTGAATTGAGACTAATAGTAATTTTGTTGGTTGTATTGATGCATAGCTTCATTCATGGTGGAAAAGGAAACACCTTGTTGATCATATCAGATGGCACATTACATATAAAGGAGGAAAGATTCTATAGTTATTATTGATTGCATTGAAGGAGAGAACTTCATATATGGGACACGATCGACACTCTCCTTGGATTTTACACATTAAAGATTGCTCCAAGAAGATTTCCCACATTGTACAAGTTTTAAGAGATGAAAGGGGCATGTGCTCGCATTTAAGTGCTCCAAGCATGGGTTTCCATCATTGTAGAATTTTTTTGGAGAAGTTTTCTTCTTATCATTTATGTGCATTATAACTCATATTTTCAATCTTGTGACTGAAAATAAAAATTGTAATACTCTATTTCCAAGCATTTTTCAAGAAAGATAGATAGACTTTTGCAAGATGTAAGAACACCTTTCTTTTAATAAAGTTCAACAACTTTTCCTTCTCAATGGTTGTCTTATTGTGTGCAATTGATGATTGATGTGTATTTTTGTGTTTTATATTTAAATCCTCAAATATTAGTCAATTAAAATGACTAAATATACTACTAATTGACAGAAATCAGTGAACAATGAGTAAATATAACTAAATATATGACTAGTGAAATAAAAATGACTAAATATACTACCAAATTGATCAAAATGATGATTAAAATTAATGACTAAATACACTACCAATGGATATAAGTCAGTGAATAAAAATGACTAAATAATTGACTAGATTTTAGTAATCAATGACTAAATCAATGACTAAATATATCAGTTGATAAAAAATGACTAAATCAACAACTAAATATAATTCCAAATCAATCAATCAAAACAACTAATAAATGACTATAAATGGTTTAGTTATCAATCTAATCACGTTATAAAGGAATGGAAATAAACTACTAATGGTCACGTGATCACATTCAATCATTTATATGTAGTTTTTAGTATTTTTTTAATCATATGGTGTTGTTTCTATACTAGTGATCAAATCGGGCTGCAACCTTACATTCCTTCATCCCAATCTGCCATCTTACAAGGAATGCGAAGCCAAACAACTCATAACCACCTTAAATCAATCCAAAATCCATGATTACCCAAAATCCATCCCAACATCAAAGCACTTCCACATTGCAAGTGCAACAAGCTCACACTTTAGCCTTACAACAAGCACAATAGCCTTACCAACAAGTGTTGCAAGTGCACCAAGCTCAAGCTCAAGCAATGCAACAACAAAAAGCCCAATAAAAAGCATTCCAAGCACAACAATCTTACCTACAATAGAAACAACAACAACAAGCCCTAATAGAACAACAACAATAAAAATTAGAACAATAAGCATTAATCATGTAACAAAAACAAGCAAAACAACAAGCCTTGGTCACACAACAACAATAACAAGAACAACAACACACATTGCTTTCCCAACAATACAGCCAACAACAACAAGTTTTATACTATAATCCCTAACAAAACATCGTCAATCCAAATACTTTGGGAGAATATACAGCTCTACCACCATCACCTTCGCAATATCAAACACCACCCTACACACTGGATATAACACCCCATCATATCAAAATCCCACTTACAATTCATCCACCATCTCACAACAAACAACATATTCTCCTCTACCAAACTCACAAGATAATATGGCATCACAACTCAAGGCACTAATACAACAAATACAAGACATTAAAATGGGAAAAGCAAAGAAGAACCATGTACATGAAAAAACTTGTGTCCATACCCATTCAATAGAAACATTGCAATGGTACCTTTCCCTCCTATTTTTGAGGTCCTTAAATTTGATAAATACAAAGGGAGAGGAAATCCTATGGATCACATCAAAAAATTCAGTGTCATGTGTACAGAGGTTGCCTACAATGATTCCTACTTGATGCACCTCTTTCCATGAAGTTTGATAGGCCCAACCATCGATTGGTTTTCACTGTTACCTCCAGGTATCGAAACCTTCAAAGAAATCATAGATAGATTCATAGATCATTTATCTTTCACTATTGACAGGGATGTAAGTTTGGAGGAGTTGTACACTCTCAAGCAAAAAAAAGGAGAATCCTTTGCTAGTTTCCTACAATGGTGTAGGCAAAGAGCTAGTAAGAGCAAGTGGCCCATTCCTTAAGAAAAAGTAGGAATTATCATTTTTAATGTTGATGGGGATCTATCCTTCCACTTGAAGATGCAATGTACCACCACTTATGATGAGCTTATCCCTAGGGCCCTCAACATCAAGAGATCCATAATTTCATAGGGAAACACACAAGAATATAGAGATAGACACCCATCCACTAGTTCTAATGTTATGCCCCAATTTTTGGAAAGAACAAGAACACTACTAGTGATGATTTTTTTGATGCAAAGGTGATCTTAACTACTCCTAGGAAAGAAAACACCCAAACCATGAACAAAAAAATTCTACCACAAAAAAATCAACCAATTATCAATGCTACAAACACTAAACATAGACCACAAAGAACAAACAATGCTCCTAAGTGACAATTCAATCCCTTGGGGGAACCTATGGAGGATGTGTTGAAGAGGTTGATATAATCTAACTTATCATACTCCTAGATTTCTCAAACTATCAAGCACCACAACTAAAACCTCCTAGCTATAGAGAATATCATTTTTGTGAATTTCACCGATACAAAGGTCATAACACAAAATTATTTTAGACTCAAACATCTAATAGAAGATCTTATTGAACAAGGAGACATTGATGTCAATCAAAAATTTGGATAATGAAAATCTAAAAAATTTACACAAATCGTATGCCTAATCATGGAAAAAAAAAGATTTAGGAAATGCATCAACTTCAAGAAATGTAAACCATACCCATGATACCACGGTGGCACATATTTATGTTATTCCTTCATCTCCACATGAGGAATCAAACATGTATCAATTTATTATTTTAAAATAAAATCCGAACCCATCAACAGTGTCTAGTAATATTTCATACCGTAATGGCATCAAGTATGTATCAAATTACAATATCTTTCCCACATATGACTTCATGATTGGGCATGTTGAATAAATTTCAAACAAGCAATAAATATCCCTTATTGTACCCATAACCACAAACTGTTGTGAAGACCCTTTTACCGATGACATATTATCCACCCAAGGATCATTTCAAGAAGAGGCTCTTGAGGATAACGAAAGTTACTATGAATCAAGTAAAGATCAAGAACCCCTATCCCTAGAGTTTCACCAAGAGCTAAGGGACATCTTCCAAACCATTTTAAACTCTAAAGATATCCCTAATATCATCCCTAAGATGTTTCTTTTTGATGGAAATATATATGTTCTTCATCCAAAAAAATAATCTACCATTCTTGATATTCCCACACAATAGCAAGTAGCAGTCAAGATTCTTGATTCTTACATTGATTGTACATCATTGACATGTTTTGAAGTAGTACCAACAAATAATGATGTCATAGAGTCAGAGAAAATAGTTCATACTCATAAATAATAGGAACCCATAGCAATATCATGTGTTTATGACAAGTCATATTCAATGGCTATGGATCAAAGGATACATTATCATGGAAAAGGATTAGGTGTTGATAATACCTTCATAGTGCAAGGGGAAATCTTGTTTAATGCAAACATCAATATAGGGGGCATGAATGATCCTTATGATGAAAATACTATCAACACTACAAGTAGTTGTATCATGAATCATCATCCACCCATCATCTCATACACAAACTAGGACCAACATAAAAGGAAAGATTACAATCAAAACAAGGAGAAGATCATCAAAGAAAATGTAGTAAAAAAAAAAGGACAGAAAATATAAATGGATACCAAAGAAAGGAAAAAACATCATTCCTCCAAAACTCCAATAGTCAAACAAACCATGGGGAAAAATAAAAAAGGGAAATGTATCCATCAAAATAATCCTCAAATACAAAAGTAGGCTTCTCAAGAAAGGACCAAAGTATATCTAGTGGTTGGTCCTAATTCCATGAAAACCTCTATTCCCACCCATCATCACTCATATTCCAAAGTTTGGAGAGTAAAAGGTTCCAAACCATTGACCAATCAATCTCATATTCCTTCATGCATGAAATCGTACACTCCATTCATGATATACAATTCTCACATTGGTCATGTGTTGGAAGCTACCCTTCATGATAAGGATTTTGAAGGAACTCTATCATGATGTGCATGCATAGATAAGGTTAATTTTGGTACTAATAAGGTAGATCAAAGTTCTCAAAAATTGCATTCAAGTGCTTGTATCTTAGCAAAGCAACTTCTTCAAGCAGGATATCGTTGGCATGTTATGGTAGTGGCCTCTACATCAATACCACTAGGTGCTTCAACATGAGGGAAAAATTTCCAGAAAATCATAAAAAATCAAAAATTCCAGAAAATAGTTAAAATAAAAATCTTCCTCCATTGAAAACCACTACAGTGGCACTTTTGGGAAAGTACTATGATGAAAACCTAGCAAATAGGTTTCATGAGTATAATCGAGTTTCTATATGATCCTTCTTAGACAAAGGCATCTCATTGTTGTCATGATAAATCCAATATTCCCTCCATCCATCCAATCTAGATTTATCCAAATATTCCCATTTATCTTGATCTTGACAAAGATTCGATGTATACTTCAACTTTACTCATGAATTTTTTTTGTCAAGCTCTTTACCATTTTGTCTCATGAAGTCTAGTAGCCCATATATAGGATGATAAAACTCTATTGAAACTCTTCACGTATACATTACCTATCTTGGTTTGTTCATTAATCTATAAAGAATTTCTAGACACTAGGGGCAATTTTTTATGCTTGTATTAGATTGGGTTCTTCTATATCTTAAGGTTATTGGAAATCTCATCGAAATTCAAAAAAAAAATTGAAAACATCATGAAAATACAAAAACACTTGCAAAATCTAGAAAATCCAAAAACATCAAAATCTTATACAACTAAAATCCAAAAATATTCAAAAATTGTAAAGTAAAAATACAAAACATCCAAAAAACATCAAAATCCCTAAACAGGTCAAAACATCAAAAATAAAAAATAGTACCATGTCAAGGTACGTTTTCTCTGAGCTTGAATGTAGGAAAGGCCATCACTAATGTGCCCTCGAGACACTTTAGGTTAGGAGTCTATCATAATAAACTGACAATCTAATGGAGCTTCTAAAATTTTGAGGAATTTTCTCATTCCCCATGGGGTTGGTCTGTATTTTAAACCCTTATCCCCATGAGTGAGTAAGGTTTTTCTTGCAAAGGTGTGCAAACATTATAATCATGCATTAACCTGCTCTACCAGTCTCTAATCCTATAAGTCATCTCTTGAGCCGCATTACACATTGGTTTACCAGGCCTTTTTGTCTAAAGCACTAGTCACCGTATTATTCCATTGGCTTTCGCTTTTCCCTAAGTCGGGTCTTAAATTTTTCCCCAGTGACTTAAGTTTAAGTCACTCACCATCAAAGGTGACATCACCATCGGCCTAACCAAGGCCTTTTATTAAATGCTAACATTGTCTGGCATGCAAGTTTTGAGATTTGAGGATCCAGGATGAGATCTCAGTCGTACCCCACCAAGTCGTAGGTGGTAAGTGCTAGCAGGTTAAAAGCAGTGAGGCTGGCGAAATAAAGATGTGTGTCCTTGTATAATTGTGGGACCCACTCCCCACTATGATTCCCATTGTCTGACACATTCAACAAATGGCCAAGATCAAATCTTAGGAACGATCTTCATTCTTCCCCACTAGTTCACTAGGAGGAAGTGAACAATAGTTAAGACTAGTGAGATCAGTGAAATCTTGACATCTGTCCTGATCTATTCAGTTTGTGAGATTTTTGGAGCCCACTGACAGAGAGACTATCATCCTAGATGGATGAACATCATTGGACGAGAACACATGAATGAAGCACCACTTGAATTCAAAGATGGTCAAACTAATACCAGCCAATTGATTTGCCATCTAGGTATAAGATCAATGACCTATATTCAAAGCTAATAAATGGCACATGATAGTTGTTTTACTCTGCAGCCAGTGCATATTAATGGCCTGATCTCTACATGAGTGATAAAATTGATCTTTGTGTGTGTGAAGATTTAATTGTAGGCAATCATGAAGTGCAATCTATAGACTTACATACACTTGCAAACAAAACGGTGAAAATATGCATGCCAACAAATTTCCCACTTTGTGTGTGTGGTTTTTCTCATTCATTATTGGTAATCAATAGCCTTCGCTCACTTAATAAATAGAAGTGAATGAGTTGCTATTCTGATCATAGAAAATAAATAGACAAGTCTTCAAACCGTTGCGAAGAGTGAAAATTGCTAGTGTGTGTTCCTTGGTTGCAAAATGACCAAGTCTGGTTCCACATCGATCCCAGTAGGAAGATCTTTGTGGATTTTCTCTCAAAAACCCTGTGATGAAGATTCGGGACAAGAACAAACCATTCATGGGCATGTCAAGGAAAGGGAGTCTTTGCGAGTGATTATCAGATGCAGCCACCAAGTGAAATACAATCCCAAAAGCTCAATGGATTTAGAAACAAAGTGAAAAGAAGCTATTAGGCCTTCCAGCCGAAAATGGTAGAAGCTTTGATATGGATGTGGTTTGTTCGGTTGAAAAAATTCTCCTATCAACCTTATCGACAAACCATTAGAAATTGAGATGAAAACTGACTCCAACTACCATTTTTATCTAGCGACTATGGGAAAATCTATGTCACCTGGGGTAGAGGTACTGTCTATCCCCCCTCTTGCTATTAAAAATTTTAGTGGGAGAGATATTGTTGTGCTGAATGAAGAAAAGGTTGAAGAAGGGGCGAAAGTATCATCTCCAACCCTTGTTGTTACTCAGAGTGGTCATGTATATTGAGGCATGTGTGTTGCTAACAAGAGGTCTTTTTGTGTATGAGATGAAGGTGGTGGGTGATAAATTTTTTATTGATAAATGATTTTTGCACAGGTATGTGCAAGATCATGATGGGCCAAAAAATGGCAATATGATGGGTATGTGGTTGACAACTGTATTTTCACCCAAAATTGATGAAACGAAAAGGGTTTTTAAAGGAGATTCAAATATTTCCACCGATATAAATTATGTTTTATTTTGAATTTAATAAGTAATTATTATTCATTTTCTATTCAAATTATGACTAAAGTCCTGATTGATAAGTTGATTGAAAAACATCTATAGCATTCAAACGGTATCACATTTTTTGAATCCAAAACATGCGTCACATTCTATACTTCACATACTATAGGATTAAAAAAAGAAAAATTGAATTTCATGAAGTTTTGACCATGTTAAGGTGGTCAAGCATATGAGTTTTTTTATTTTTTAAAAAGTTGTAATAAAAAAATATAATTAATTATTTATTTGGAAAAAAATTACAAAAAAATATGCATCACATCAAGGCATGAGTCCTATACTTATATCTAAAATATTATAAAAAATATTATCATTTTATTTTGGTTAGAGTGGTCAGATAAACACCTACTTCTTATTTTTTCCCTGAAATTTAAGTACCACTGCATTGAAATTTTAAATTTTCACCAAATAGATTTAAAAAAAAAAAAACTAGTAGTTTAGAAACTACATTCAATTTTCTACATATTTTGTTCTTACATATTTTTGAAATAATATAGATAACTTATTCAAACTTTTATGTCAAGTTGCCTAACTCTGATTTTTCTGAATTTTTTGCCACTTAAGGGCCTATTTTTTCCATGATGATCCTACACATGCCTGCATTGTCGTTTTCTCTTTTTGCATGCGTGGAACAATTTTGGGTGTTGAGGGGTGACTATGTGCCCTCATGGTGATATGGGTATTGGCATCATTGCTTGTTGGGCAATGGAGGAGGTTTTTGGCAACACTTTATTTTCTCCTCATGGCGGTTTTGGTAATTATGGTTTTCTCCATGCTTGATGTAACCATCATATGGTATTTTGAAATGAAATTGAAATTGTAACATGAAATGAAAATTTGTATCCAAATTGCATTTGAGTTGGCGGCTTGTTCGCTCCCTTGTCTTATAAAAGGGAACTTAAGGCTCATTTGTGGGGGGATGAAAATCAACTCTTGAGTTAGGTACATATTTGGGTAGAACATTAGGTATAGAAGATAATGAATAGAACAAATAGCTTGTTTTGAGTTTTGAAGAACATATGCAATTTTCTTAAATTATTTTATAGAAATGACTGATAAATATAAGAAAACGTATAATTTTGATGCATATAGTCTCCTAGTGTAAATCTCTGTGAATTTTGAATGAAATATTAATGATGTTTTTGGTCATCTTCAAACATTTGTTTGAATGTATGTCTCTATTTCTTCTTTGATTAAAGTAGTCAATTAAAATGCTCAAATGGGGTCATAAATTTATAGTCATTTGCAAAGGATTTGATAAGTAGTTGTGTATTAGAGAGAGTGAGATCCATGATGCAAATTTACTGTGAGAGTAGTCCATATTATCTTATTTTTAAATCATTTTTGTGCTACTGGTCTTTGTATATATGTGATTCTATTGCCCAGTGTAACAAGGCACTGGTCTACTTTTCAAATATTCACCTAAAGGGTTAATCAAATGTTTATCCAATAACTGACTTGAAGTTAGAATTTAAAATCACTTTGAAATTCATTAATCTTAACACATCTATGTGTCAATTATCATGTAGAATGCCTTTGTTTTGATGAATGGGTAAGAAATTTACTTAAAGATAAGCCAATATTGTGGTAATAGTTGCATATTTATCCTTCACTCCAATTGATCTATGAAAATGATGTGTTCTATAAAGCATATTTCCAAATGAACACAATAGGAACACCCTCCCTAGCCCCATAGAGCCTAAAGTGTAGAAGATCTATCTTTGACTGAATATTGTTAGTTGGCCAGTCATTTCAGGGATCTTGAATATAGGAAATGGCTATCCCTTAGAGATTCCTTGGGTGCATTGGAAAACACCAACGCAACCCATCAAGTGTTCATATCACATCAATAAAATGGTCAAATTTAGTCAAACTATGTGGTTTTTGTGTGTATAACTATAGCATCAAAAAAAGTAATCTGCTTTCACACTTAATTTGGGAATAATTTATATAAAATTAATCTAATAATGACTTGATTTAGTATTGTAATGTGTTGTACACATTCACATTGAATCTAGGGCCCTCTTAACTAAAATTTACTTAAATTGTACCATATTTAGGGTGTTGTAAAGTGTTGTATTACACTTTCACACTTATCTAGGGTTTGATTAATTAATTGTGGTTAATTGAGCTTAATTGGACCCTTTAATTCAAATTTAAGCCATCTTAACTGCACATTCTGAAGGATCTATCCCAACACCCAATAATGATGTTGCATGACATTTAATTTGGAAAATTTAAGGTCCTAAAAAATGGTGCTAGGACTCATTCTCGTTTAGTGGCAAATGGGTCCTCTCCACATAGGACACCCCTTTCTTGGCATTTTTGAAATGGGTTCTTGATGAACTTCATCCCCCTAAAGCATGGTCCTAGAAAGTTGTGCTAGGACCCATTGACCTTTAGTGTTGAATGGGTCCTCCTCACATAGGACACCCATTTTTGAATTTAATTATGGTGGGATTATAATGATTTTCAATCCTAGATCTGGTGTAAGCTTGAATTATTTGAATTTCAAGGTTAATTCTTAGATTTAGCATAAATATAAGGTTAATTCACATTTTTTCACCTAGCAATTTCAAGTTATCATTAGAAATATTTCACAAGAGCATTTCAAAGGAATTCAAAGGAAGATTATTGAAGTCTTATTGTAGCAATTCAAGATCATATCATCATGTCAAAGACATAGTGCATTAAGCATGTTGTTGAGCTAAGATTGTTGATGTAGCATTGAAGATCAATTGCAACCACTGTTTCACATATAATTTGAGATCAAGATCTACATTCTTCA
Organism: Sequoia sempervirens; assembly: GCA_007258455.2. Classification (NCBI taxonomy): domain Eukaryota; kingdom Viridiplantae; phylum Streptophyta; class Pinopsida; order Cupressales; family Cupressaceae; genus Sequoia; species Sequoia sempervirens. The sequence goes on along the minus strand of VDFB02271358.1, from coordinate 57,554,152 downwards.
TGGCAACTTCATGTTAGTTTGAAAATTTACATTCCAAGACAACTTCCAAGTTATCAACATTTCATTGTTTCATGTTCATGCTTCAATTTCATTGTTTCATCATTTGGTTTAATTACCTAAAAGGGGTTTGACTTAGCCAAACCCCTATTCACTCAAAATCAACAAGTTTTCTCCTCTTGAATGCGTGTTTGCAGATTTATAGGTTGAATATCAAGTGGAGAACAAGATTGGAGCAACATTGTCAAAGTTTTCAAGTTTACAAGTTGTCATTCATAGTGCAAGAACATAGAAAGAAGGCTATAGAGTTTGTTTCAAGTTTTGTGTAGTTGATCATTAAGGATCTAAGATTCCATACATCAAGGAACATAACCCAAATCTTAGTTTTAGGAACCCTAATAGGTACCCATTCACCACTAGTGGCGAATGAGTCCTTTGTAACCTAAAAATAACCTTCTTGCAGTAAGGTACACATCATTCTAGCCTCTCAAAACTCCCCTTTTTATTGCTATAATAGTTAAGAATCACTTTTTATCATTATTTATGTATTTTTTCCTTCATAATTGAGTGAAACATCTCCTATAGAAAAACATAGTGGGTTTATCATCTTGTTAATTCATGGTGGTAAACCCCCTATTTTTCTATGTTTCATTTTGGTGAATCTGACCTATTAAATATTATAATTTTCTAATCTTGGAGTCTTTCTTCTCATCCTAGGTTATATCTTGCATTCATTTTCATTGAATTAGATCTCATTTAGTGTTTCTTACTTTGAATCCAATCTTGCATCTCATTTAGAGTTTACAATTGCATTGTTTTGCATTCATTAAATTTGAAAAATACAAAAAAAAGTCAATCATTTTGCATACAATTTACATCTCATAAATTTTCATTTCAAATTAGGTCTTTGCATTCATCATTTTATTACATTTTCCCATTACATTTCCAAAAAATATGAAACTAAAATTTACTGTCTCAGACCTGGAACTGAAAGACATTGCAGAAAACTTAAAAATCATTCAAAAATAGTTAAAAAACCCTAATCAAGGACTCGTTCACCTTTACTGGTGAATGAGTGTCTGGTTAGGATTGGACTAAACTTTCTAGCATCTAAAAAGCATTGAAAAACACTTAGAAATCAGTCAAATCATTTCAAATATCCTCATCTAGGACCCATTCGCCCTTACTGGCAAATGAGTCCCTAATATGTCCTGATATGCATTTTCTAGAAATTGAAATCTTAGTTTTAGGCTTCTATTTGCTGCTGCTAATTTTCCATTTCATTTTTTTGAGTTGTTGTTTCATCAAATTCATTACATATATCTTAATTTTCTTCATTTACTAGTTACATTGTCAAAATCCAAAAATGTATTTACAACATTTTATTTTTAGTTTAGTGCATTGAATAATCAGCAAGTTATTGTGTTTAAGTTTGAAAATCTAAAAATGGAAAAGTGTTTTAGCAATGTGTGGAAGTCCTTGTTCTCTTTGGTTGATGTTTCAAGTTGTGTTTTTGGTAATGACCCTAATATAATTGAACTTACTCATGCTCACACAACTCCTAATGCATTTCCTCCTCATGATGTTGACATCATTGGAGAAGATGAAGCTAGCATGAATGAATTCATAATGATTTCCTTAACAACCTTGAGAATAATGCATGCTTCTATCCTTCCATGAAACAACCAACACAACCTGAGATGTTTGGTCTTTTACATCCTAAAATTGAGTCACAAGCTAAGCCTAATTTCCCAATAATAGGTGAACCTAGTTCCTCTATTCGATCCAACATTCAACCATTCTATGTTAACAAGGTAACAAATACTCCTATCAATCTAGAAGACACATATGGAAAAGGATTCATGATTTTAAGTAAAAAAGGATGTGATACATCAAGTGAACATGAATTTCATCAACTCTTAGAAAATATACCAACTAAAGATACCAAAGGGTTAGGATATGAAGATCCTCTTCCTGACATAAGTGTCCTCCTTCCTAAAGAACAACTAATACCTCATAACGATGATTAGGAAGACAAGGTCATTTTCAATCCTCTAGCTCTATATCCACCTAGGGATGTTGGTCAATCTAGCAAGCAAAAAGGCCTTACAAACTAAAGAAATTACAATTCCCTTGTATGTCATTTGAAACTAAAAGAACTTTACACATACTTCTAAGTGAAGGAAATATTACATTACCACCTATAAAAGAAAATCCAAAACCAAATCCAAAGAATACAAACAGATCACATTTTGATATCATAGAGTTATTGGACATAGTACTGATAATCATCATGCTTAAAAATGGATATTTTAAAACCTTGATATAATAAAGGTGGTCCCTTAAAGCATGCATCCTGCTTCTTGCCATATAATAGTTGTAGGGTCTTAAACATTCTCACTATCACATGTTATACATTCATGGAAATCATTTCCTTATCACAAGGAGCAGCATATCATCACCCACCTCATCTCATCCTTGTCCTACACTCAGTGGGGGAATGGATTAGTTAGCTTGGTCCAAGTTTTGGTACATGTTGTTGTCCCTTTGGCTAGTTTTCTTCCTTCCATTTATACAGACCAAGATTGGGATGTGGATGACCTGCTCTAGGTTGACTCGCATGTGCCTTAATAGTATTTTTCTTTTACATGTTTCTTTATGTGATTACATGTGCATAATATGACCCCCTGTGGAGTTTCATTTGATTTAGCTCTCTCCTTTTGTGCATTCTTCTATATGTACCTACATTCTTCTCTATGTTGTAAGGATTTTTCATTTGTCTTGTGTTTTCCTTTTGGGGTGATGCAAAGCATTGAGACATTTAGGTCTCTTCCATGTTGACGCAAAAGATTTCCTTTATCTTTTTCCTTGGTCTTGTGTTTTCCTTTTGGGGATGACACAAGGCATCGAGACATTTAGGTCTCTTCCATGTTGACCCAAAAGCTTTCATTTATCTTTTTAATTTGTCTTGTGTTATCCTTTTGGGGATAACGCAAGGCGTCAAGACATTTAGGTTTCTTCTATGTTGACTTGAAAGTATTTTTATTTGTTTTCTCTCTCTTTGTTTCATTCTTCTATTTCTATGAGTATTTAGGGAACGATGATAGTTTCGAGCTTTATAAACAACATTGTAGCAAAGAAATACTAACCCCAAATCCATAGATCCCTTATGTATTTTTGGGGACAACCCTTCCTTTCCTATCTCATGGTGTAGATTTATTTTAGAAACATATGACTTGGCATAGGGATTTTTGAGGAAAGCTCTCATGTTCTAGGAAAAAACATTGGCTACTTTAAAGAAATCTCTCACAATAATGGTGTTAACAATCACTTTAAAGTGGGTGGCATACATCGATGACATCTTTTAGTATATTTCATGGCATGGTTTTCTTTTTCCTTATGACATTTCCATTTCTTGTTGGTGTCATTGAGTTTGATGTCCTCCAAGAGTGTGATATTTTTGTAACGCCTCACCATGTGAACCCCAAAGGACAACAAACACCACAAAATTTTTATTTTTTATTTTTTGAAAGCGAAACATTTCATATGATGAATATGTACATGCATTACAGGTACAACAATTATGTATTTACAAAGTCATTCACATCCTCTAGGGTACACAGAATGACCATTACGAACCATAAAATTTTATCAATGAAAGTGTATAAACATCCAAGATTACATAATGATAACATATAATAATCCATGAGAAATAGAGATGAAAAGATATACATCATTGATTTTATTTTGATTCATAATTCAATATTACAATTGTGGAGCATATTTCCATAGATACAACACATCATGGATATAATAGTACATTACGTTACTTCAGGAGTACATATGCATCCTGATGCATAGAAGATAAGATACATCAAATACAAGAATGTTACATAATTGACCATTGTACCATAGAACTGAGGAAAAGTATTCAACCAAGTGAAGTTCTAGAACTCTGCATTTGCTTCTAAATCATGAACACATCTTGGGAACCCAATGGGGTGGATAGAACGTTCCACCTAACCGCATGGACCCAAAGGTCCACCCCCATGCTAGGAGATGACAAGAAAGATTCCACATCCAAACAAGGTCAAGTAGACAAGACTAACTCAACACTAACTTAAACAACATCAAACAAGTACAACAACACTTCCAGAGGCTACCAACCAAAGGAAAATAAATGGGTATTGTGGGAGAGCATCATTGCATTACCTTACATGGATTATCTAGGTAACCTATCACAAGGTACCACCTCCATCTATGGCTATCCTAGATACCTATCTCAAGGCGTCGCTCCATAGGGTGAATCATGTGAAACCACTTACCTTTAATGAGGACAAAGAGGTGATCTTATTGACTAGGTCTTCTCATCCCATCCTTAGCCTATGAAAGCACTAATGGTATGGGTGACACATATAATTAATCTTTGTTTAATGTTTAACTACCCAAACCCACTAATTCATTAATTATATTATCACTTGTTTAGGAAACTCTTCCATAGATTACCCTAGCAACCCATTTGTGCATTGGCTCCCATGAAGAGCCACCCTCCCCAATAGTTCTAAAACAAGAATCACAACCGCAAGGGGTGTACCAAACATAAGAGCCACAAAACGAAAGCACGTGTGAGGCATGAACCATCTCACCCATAGTCATAACCAGAAGGAAAAGGAAATCATAGAACAAGGTACACCCACAAGCTCAAAATAGAAATACGATCAATGGAAGCACAAGGATTAGCACAAAGGTCTAATCATGGGAAAATTCAACACAAAACAGGTTTCCCATGGCCTTTAGAAGCCTAACAACCTACCACCTATAACTCATCAAAGGGAAGTAATTTAACATTTATAGGTTCCCAACATATCTAGAACATGTCTATTCAGAAAAGTAACTCAATAGAAAAATAACCAAGAGGATGACATGACCAACATGATAATCACTAGCATGCATAAGGATTCAATACCTAAGAGTATCTAGAATAAATAGATAACTATCCAAAACATGTTCAAAATAAACTATAAATGTCCATTCATTTAAATCCAAACATAATTCATTCTTACTAAAGGTAATGTAAATAATAGTTGACTATAATTAAATGCATCTCCTTCATAATATCTTTTAAATAGAAAAGAACTATGAACACCTACAGTGTGTAACCCATCAGGTTATTCTAAATCCATGGTTCCTAGCATATGCATGTGTTTACTTCAAAAATAATTAAAATTAAAAATATATAACCCATACAATTGTTATTTCAGAATAAATTTAATTAAAATGCAGCATATTTGGTTACTTCAAATAATTAAATTTAATCAAAATATAACATTTATATTTTTTGACTCCTCCCTAAATAAATCTAATTTAATTCCAACATAGACAATTTATTCGCAAATCACAATCTATTAGTAAGGAATTGATAAATAAATTTAACTTTAAATAACTTGTAATTAAAACTAATTTAAATGTACTTTCTTGATAATCATGACACTCATTTTTACCCCCCGATTCAATTTAGTTACTTAGATCATTTCTTTATTTTAACTAATACATTTTATCTATACAAGGCCGATAACTTATAGTCTATAAAATATAATAAATTAAGTTAGATTTCCTTAAATCCATACATTTTATGATAATAACCACATGTTCAACTCAAATCAACATATATATACATATTTCTTTTGGCACAAAGCATTAAAATACATATATAAACTATATTTAAAAGAAAGGTTAACATTATGTTTTAATGAATTTTACCATTTAAACAAGAAAACTCATTTAAAAAGACTTAACTTAACAAACTACTTCACATTAAATAATCTTTATATTCATTTATAAATCACAACATACACAATATTTGTTAACATAAAATTAGGTAAAGAAATATCTTCAATATCTTAATCTTCCACCCTCTAATGATCATTTACATTACTTGTATGATCTCTTTAAATTAACTGTTGGTAATTCATGTATATTGATAAAAACTGATTTAACAAAATTTTATTAAGAAAGATTTACATCTAAAAGAGACTCATATATATAATTAGTCTTAGAGGTGTATATTAAATTATCAACAAAATATATTAAATTATCCAAAAAAACATATTTTAAAAGTAAAGTCTACATAGTTAGAACATAAATTAGATTAATTTTCAATCTGAACAGTAGCATTTATAATATGAGTTTTAAATAAGGAAAATGACACATGCCATTTAGTAAGTTTCCCTTTTCAAACATAAAAATGATTAACTGAATGTTTATTTTTAACCTACTATAGATGATGCTCGTAAGAGTATTCCATCTACTTCAGTTAAGATTTATTTCTATGTTAATTTATTTATTTAATTTCGGTCCTTTATGTGTTAACCTTTCAAACACTAAGTAGAAAACTATTTTCAACTCTCGGCAAGAGCCCTGACCTAACTATTTGGCCTCTTTAGCTTATAAATGCTAAAATCTGAATGTGCTCAAAATAAGAATCTTGGCTGAACTTTTCAGTTAACATAAGACAATTACCAGTTAGAAGAAATCGGCTACCAGTTAAAGAAAAATGATGGCTAATTAAGAGAGGCTCCAGCGACACTGAGGTTGTTAAGGATTAAGGGCCTGAAAATGCAATTGGGGATAGCTCCAAAGTATACGTTGATGTTGCAAACACATTTAACGACAAGATGAAGGCGAGGAAGTGAAACAAAACCCACGGCTGAGGTATATGGAGGAGAAACAAGCATCTCCAAGGCAACCGTACGATAAAAAAATTTGCAGGAGATGACAAAAGAAGGAATTTCATCAAATAGGCACAAGAAACTTTCAAGCAAGTGCACTTAGCAGTAGTAAAGCCAAAATTTTAAAACCTTTTCCAGCATCATTGATGCCTATGCCAAAATGGGAGCTTTACAACAGGGTATGGACACCCATCGAAGCATGAAAGATGGGGAAATTTTCCAGTGCTGAAGTTGCAACCGCCTTGGTAGGCATGTATGCATAAAATGAAAGCATAGATAAGGCACGGAAAATGTTGACAGAATTTCGAAAGAGACTTGGTCTATCATTGTAGGATACGCACAAAACGAGTTTCCTAAAAGGCTTAAGAATCTTTCAAGCAAATGCAATTAATAGATTTATGTTCATGTTGGGTGGCTGAGACAGGTTGACCATGGAATCAAAGAGACTATTTAAACTGCTACAACATTCTATTTTAAAAAACTGCAGATGTGACATTGTTGCCAACGGAAGCAGGAAGGTTATAATACGCCTCTATAGTCTCTATGTTCAAGAGTTGTTACCATGACAGATTGGTAAAAGGTATCAGGGACATTATTTAGAATTAATACACCCTCCAAGGTCTATACATTGTTGCAGTGATAGGTTGCCAATGCACAAAAAGAAATTGTCATGCAAGGAGGATAACACTGCCTAAAACCTAAGGTGTTGTACAGGAGTAACAAAACTATTTTCTTTGTTGGCGTCCACCCTGTCTGCACCAAAATGGGAGCTAGGAAGTAGGATGCATGAGAGGGAACATTAACAGTTTGATAGAGTGACCTAAAGCATGCAGCCTCAAGGGAAAGCAATTTTTGCAAGATAGGCACAAAATAGATTTGCAAGGGAGTGCTCAAACAGATTTTGCAAGAAGGCACTCAGATTAGAACCCAAAAAAAAAAAAAATTGTCAACAAAACAAAATGCATAATTTATAGCAATAAGGGAAATCTACATCATGCATCTGCATTATATAAAGGAATTCAAAATCTATTCTATTGCTCATATACCTATGTAAATACCCATATATGTGTATATACAAATCAGAATGTTAAATGTAACATTGCATCAGTTTAGGTGTCGATGATCATATAGACGTTCGTTTATTTTTACTATGTAAATATTTCTTTACCCATATTAAATTTACAATGTAGTAAATCAAGCTTATTTATTTGCAAAACAGTATTAGGAAATAGAAAATGATGGAACCTGAATTCCCTTGTTGGTTGTAACAAGAATCTGATGTCAAGACAACTTCTCTATCTGCACAATCGCTCCCTCCCAGCCTCTATCAATCCTTCTCTTTTTCTGTTTTACCAAGCATATTTTCTATGAAAAAAACTTTGTTACAAACTCTGAATTTTATTAGAGAAAACTCAGTAGCATTAGATATGAAATGAGACAGGTGGCTACTCCACAAATTTCATTTTCACCACCCAGCACTTTACCTTTTTTCCATTTTCCACCTGGAGTTAATTTTTCCATTTGAAAAGAAATAGATATCTACCCCACTAATCTTTGATTGTTGTTATGGAAACAAATTCATATTTAATTTGATATTTTAACCGATAAATACATCATACTTAATTAATTAAATTAAATTAAATTAAACATTAACCCACCTCCATTTTAATATTCTTATTGGGTAGAATTATATATATATATATATATACCGTTGTTTAATTATAATAAATAACCAAATATTTATTTTTTTATTTAGTTATTTAAACATTAAAATTTGTAACTAATTTAATATTTAATTAAATCTTGATGTTTTCCCACAACTCACATTAATAGTTAAATTTTGTGTTTAATTTAAACTGTAATACTAACCATTGTTGAATTAAATTAACCAATTAGCAACAACGATACACATCTAAATAAAAAACGATAAACAAATTAAAATTTATGACTTGAAATGAACGACATGGATTAGAACAATACCATAACAGAACGAGATATTGATGGATGACATTGTCAAATATTGATGGGATGACAAACACGGACGAGGACACTTTCTTGTCAAATCCCTAAACCACGTCATATCCATTGGGTATGTTGGGCATGCTCAGACCTAACGGTGTGGGTGGAGTCAGTGCCTGGTACCTGGAGCCCTACATAAAACCAAGTGTTGAAACAACATATATATTCAGTGCCAAACACATTGTGAGAGAGAATTACAGTGTGGCAGGGCGCTCACGGATGAGTGATGCAACACCGTCCCTCTCACCCGAACCTCAAACAATAGCACAACATCATAAATATCATGAAATGAGTATAAAAAAATTTACTTAACCACACAATATTGCATAATTAGGTAAAGACGAAAACCATGCATCATTATATCATCAACATTGTAAATCATTATCATGTACATCCAAGCAAAACACATAAGTCAAATAGGTGAAACATTCACCAAAGTAATCATGAGTGTGCATCAAACATAACAGTATCCAAATAGTATCATAAGAGAATAGTATCACAAGAGGCACTACACAAACACCTTCAATATCCCTCCCATTACCTAATCCAATCTTGCCTAGTTCTCCTTGTTTGACCATAAACAATGGAAAGGAATATAATCTTGTTGAACAGCTTAAGAATACTCCCAACAAGATTTCAATATGACAATTCCTTAAACATCACCTAGTCATTATAGCATTCTTCAAGAAGCTTTGCAACAAGCTACGGTTCCTCCTAACACTAGTTCGAACGATGTGGTAGCACTAGTTCAAGGAATGAATGACATGAAATTAGATATTGTTTTTCACATGAGCGAGTTACCTCCCTTAGAAATTTAGAAGAAATATAAATATTTCAACATAATAGTCCACATCAATCAAATTGTGATAAAATGAACCCTTGTTTACAATGGTTTCGCCTTGAATGTGTGTAGTGTGAGCCTTTTTAAAAGACTTTGAATGAGTAAAAAATGATATTAAACCTAATTCTTTATCTATTCATGGATTTGAAAACATAGGAAAACAACCGCGCAAAATCATCACATTACCTATCAGAGTTGGGGAACTAACATTAAAAACTCTTGTCCACCTTATGCCTAATGATATTTCTTACAACCTTCTTTTAGGGAGACTATGGATTCATGAAATGAATGGTGTCCCTTCTACTTTGCATTGTGTCATGAAGTATGTCTATAACAACAAAGTTTACATACTAAAATATAATCTCAAACACAAAAAATGTTTGATGGGCAAGTGAAATCACAATATTGTGTTACATTTTTCCCAAGATGGACATTCACATCAATATTTTTAACTGAATATTTATCTTCTAAGACCTATAGTAGCTAAACTCTTAAGAATTTGAAGATGATGTAAACTAGTAATTTGTGGAATTTTGTGTGTAGATTCTAAATATATATTTTTAAAAAATTTCTAAAATAAATCATGAATCTTTCAACATCTCATTTAATAACTAGGTTTAAACAGAAAACAAATTTTTTAGAAAGTATTGTTTGTATTGTACAACGTAACTTTTTTTTCTATAAAGGATAAAATTATAATTTATGCAATATAGATTCTCAACATCAATATCCAGGGAAATGATATTTTTTCATATTTTTTTGTTATGTATATTTTTTTAAATTATTTTTTGAAGTCACTATAACTGTAATTTAGACATACATGTGTGTCATACAACCTAAATTTTTATGTATATACTGAAATCCATTTTTTCTTTTTTTGGTGAAACAAGGAAATCAATACCTACAAAAAGGGTATTTTTTGAAATTTTTTTGCAATGGTTTACTATTTTTCCACCTCTAAAAAATGAAGAGCTTGATGTTCGAAGAAAAACCTATGTTCAGTAAAAATTGAAAATTAAATGCGTGATAAAATGAAAACATATCAAAACTATACTTGTTGGAAAGCTCATTTCATGGGCTACAATTGTGTAAAACATAATTTCTAAATGATGTTATCTAATCCCACAAAAGGTAAACAAAAAGTTTATTTTGGTCAGCATTTTGGTAGGTATGAAAGAGAGTCCATTGTGGGTATGATTTAATACTAGAGGGGTTCTATCTAAGAGGGTTTGATCTAAGGGGCTTTTATCTATCCCTCTTCAATTAAAACCTTTAGATGGAACCTCTAATGGCTTAAATCATTAGTTTTAAAAAAAAAAAGTAACCTCAAGAAAAAATAAGCATGTCCCAAAATTGAGAGACACTATTGTGTGATGCAGGAGGATCCAATGGTGTAAGGGAAATCCTGCATCACCTAAAAATATGTTTTCCTTTACATGTTTCCTTTTTTTAGCTTGTTGTAGATATTTTTGCATTTCAGGATACCATTTTCATTGAATAAGAGTTCTTAACTTTTAGAATTGCATTTATGCTTTTTCTACTCAATTTCTATTTTTAGTAGTTTTTAATTTGAAGGCATGAGGAGGCAAAAATTTATGGGAAGCTTCAAGACAGAAAAATAAGCACTTTGGCAAAAGAATCAGGTCAAGATCATTCCGTTTCAAAGTTATTCAAGTTTCAATTTCTTCTTTTTTCCCTGAAAAACCTTCTAAGTCTAGTTTGAGGCACTAAATAGTCCCATATAGGCCCAAAAATTGCCATAACTAGCAAACTATGTTCTTAGCGCATTTTTCACTCTGAGACCTTTCCAACGGTTCAAACGGTTTGTCAAACAGAGTCCCAAATCAAAAGTTATGGCTCCCGAAAGTTGGTGCATTTTCAAAAATGTGCTAATTTTTTAATGTAGTTTTAAATTTTGAATTTCAAATTATATTTTTTGGTGCCAAGCCAATAAAACTCATATTTAAAATGTGTTTTTGGCTCTAAACTGAAAAGGGGCTATTTATGGGCTAGTTTCTCATTTTTGGGTAGCTTTTTGGGGAAAAGATCACATACTGCAAAAAGGGAATTTATGTAGTTCCTATAACTTGCATGTATTGCATAACTCGAGGATTTGGCATCGTCTACATGTAAGCTTTTCATATTCTGAATAATAATAATATTTTCTAGTTGTGTGTTATTTTCTATGTCTTAGGTTAGCACCCTCGTGAGGTGGTATCAGAGCGGGTTTTCTTGAGTGTGTGGACAGATTGCCGATCGTGAGGAAGTTTGCACAAGGACCATAGTTGTGGGTTTGATATTTTCAAGATGCCTCCAAGAGTGATGCATGGTAGGCGTGGTGGTGCCAAAGGGAGCAGCAGTGGCAGAAATTCTATTAGAAGAGATCCATTGGTGATCGAGGGTTTCAAATCCCTCCCAAGAAAAATTGATGCATTGCAGGAATAGATGAGAAGAGTGTTAAACCCAAGAAGGAGAGAAGAAAGAGAGGATGAAGAACAGGTGGAAAATCTAGATGTAGAAGAGGAAGAAGAAGTGATTGATCAAGATCAAATGCGGCTGATAAGGGCCATTTTGAAGATAGGAAAAAGACTCAGAGTAGAAGTTCCAAGTTATTCTAGAAGTCTGAACCTGGAAGAGTTGGTCGACTGGGTCAACGAGCTAGAAGAGTATTTCGAGTATGAAGAAATAGAGGACCTAGATCGGGTTAAGTTTGCAAAAATAGTCCAGTTGGAGATAAATCAAAGAGGAAAAGGAAAGATTGACAACTGGGATCGCATGGTGGAGAAACTAAATAAGCAGTTCATACTAGTGGACTATGAGTTAGATTTGCTAAAGAAATTGCAAGGGTTGAAGAAAGGCAGCAGATCTGTGAAAGAATACACAAAATATTTTCACAAGATGATCATTAGAATGGGGCATGCAGAGGCCAACAAGGAGAAGGTAGCCCATTATCTTAATGGGTTACAACTGAGCATTCAAGAGGAGCTAAGCCTGCTTAGAATGATCACCCTTGAGGATGCATACCAATTTGATCTAAGAGTCAAAGAGAAGATGAACAAAAAAAAATATTCTGATCAAGGAGGGTCTCCTGGGTGGAATGGAGGGACCGGATCTCGGACTGAATGGACTGGAAGATTCCCGAGTGGATCGACGGAGGGGGTGGAAGATGGTGATCAGCTTCCATGAATGTCTAGAACACCAAGGAAGGACAAATAGAAGGCATCCACATCTGTATCAGATTGCTTGATTCCAGAAAGACCACAAAGTTCTAGTCAATGAGTAGTGCCTAGTGAAATTCAAGATCATAAGCTATCATGATGAAGTACTTTGTGATATCATCCCCATGGATGCATGTCACATGTTGTTGGGGAGGTCATGACAGTTTGATAGGAAAGCTATACATGATGTCCATGCAAACACATATTCCCTAATGAAGGATGAAGTCCACCATAAGCTGAAACCCCTGAAGGAGGCTAAAGAAAAAGTATGCAATAGTGCTAGAGTTTGTTATGTTGATGGAAGGAAATTTTTAGAAGGTGTGAAGCATGAGCATATGTGTTATGCATTGATTCCTAGAATGGATAAAGAATATAGTGACAAGGTGCCAATAGAAGTTACCTAATGGTTTACCACCATTGAGCAAGATCAGTCATCAGATTGACTTGATCCCTGGAGCTAGTTTTCCAAATAAGGCAACTCACAGAATGACCCCTATAGAAAATGAGGAGTTGAATAGACAAGTTCAGGAGTTGATGAGAAAGGGTTTGATTCGAGAGAGTCTGATCCCATGTGTAGTACCTACAATACTAGCACCGAAGAAGGATGGGGAGTGGAGGATGTGTACAGAATCTCAGGACATAAACAAGATAACAATCAAGTACAAATTTCCCGTGCCAAGGATAGATGACTCGATGGACTGTTTGAGTAAATCTTAGTAATTCACAAAGATAGATCTGAAGAGTGGATATCACTAGATCCAGATTCATGAGCGAGATTAATGGAAGACTTCCTTCAAGACCAAAGAGGGCCTGTACGAGTGGTTAGTCATGCCCTTTGGTCTAACCAATGCACCAAGCACATGCATGTGGCACATGAATGAGGTATTGAAAGAGTTTATAGGAAGTTTTATTATTGTGTATTTAGATGACATTTTGATATTTAGTAAGTCACTGGATGACCATTTAATGCATACTTGTAGAGTCTTTGAGAAGTTGAGGGAAGATAAATTATTGATTAATCTTAAGAAGTGTTGTTTTGTGAAGGAGTAGGTCTACTTAGGGTTTGTTGTCTCAGAAGGTCTCAAGATGGACCCAAAGAAGGTTAAGGCTATTCTGGAATGGCCTACCCCAAGAACTACTACTAAGGTGAGATCTTTCCATGGTTTGGACAACTTTTATAGAAAGTTCATTTAAAAATTAAGTAGTATTTGTGTACCCCTGACTGAAACAATGAGAGGGGATAGAAAGGAGTTCAAGTTGTGCACAGGAGCAGAAAAAAGTTTTGATCTATTGAAGCAGAAGGTGATAGAACAACCTATTCTATCCCTCTTGGATTTCAATAGGGTGTTTCAGGTGGATTTTGATCCCAGTGGTTGTTCCATTGGAACAGTGTTAAGCTAAGAAGGTAAACCCATTGCCCACTTTAGTGAAAAGTTAAATGATGCAAAGAAAAAGTACTCTGTATATGATCAAGAATTTTATGCAATAGTTCAAGCATTAAGGAAATGGAGGCAATATCTATTTCTGAAGGAATTTGTTATATATATTGATCATCAAGCATTACAGTACCTGACTAGTCACAGGAAATTAAATTAGAGGCATATGAAATGGGTAGAATTTTTGTAGAGTTATACCTTTGTTTTAAAACATAAGAGTGGGAGGTCAAATAAGGTTGTAGACCTTGTTGACAGAGATGTAGATTGAATTGGTTGGGTTCAATGAACTCAAGACATTGTACCTTGAAGATCTTGATTTTGCAGAGGCTTGGAAAGCTTGCAAAGAGCCTATTACAATTGACAGGACAAAGTAGCTGGATTTCATAATCCAGGATGGCATGTTGTTTAAGGGAAGTCAATTGTGTATCCCGAGGGGGTCCATGAGGGATAACTTGATAAAGGAAAAGAATAGTGGAGGAATGGCAAGAAACTTTAGTCGGGATAAGACCATTGCCATTATCAGTGAGCATTACTATTGGCCTCAGTTATTATAGGATGTGAATAATTTTGTGTAGAGTTGCAGGGTTTGTTAGATGGCTAAAGGAGTGAGCCAAAATATAGGGTTGCATCAACCCTTACCTATACAAGAGAGGCCATGGGAGGATATAAGTATGGACTTTTTTCTTATTTTTCCAAGGACACAGAGAGGGAATGATTTAGTATTTGTGGTAGTTTATAGGTTTTAGAAGATGGTACATTTCATCCCATGCTGGAAGACCCATGATGCAGTCCACATTTCTAACTTGTTCTTTAGAGAGGTGGTGAGGCTATATGGTCTGCCAAAGAGTATAGTCTCAAATCGTGACACCAAATTTGTTGGATAATTTTGGAGGACCTTGTGGAAGAAGTCGAAAATGGAGTTGAAGTTTAGTTTTGCACACCATCCATAGACTAATGGGAATATTGAGGTTATGAGCAGAAGTTTGGGTAACCTATTGGGATTCTTGGTAGGAGATAAACCGAAGGGATGGGACTTGATCTTACCTCAGGTAGAATTTTCTTACAACAATTCTGTCAACCGGAGCACGGGAAGATCACCATTCTAAATTGTGTACGAAGGCAGTCCCATAACTACTCTAGAATTGAGAAAGATGGACCAAGAGAAGAAGACAAGTGCTAAAGCCAAAGAACTTGCAGAGCACATCAAGAACATACATGAGAAGGTAAGAAAAAATATTAACAATATGAATATGCAATATAAGGCTAAGGCATATCAGAAGAGGATGAATAAGGAGTTTTAGATTGGTGATGAAGCGATGGTCCACTTGAGGAAAGAAAGGTTTCCAGTGGAAACCTATAACAAATTGAAGATGAAGAAGTTTGGTCCCTATAATATTTTGAAGAGGCATGATTCAGGGAACACATATGAGGTAGAGTTGCTAGGTGGAGTCAATATTTCCCTTGTGTTCAACATTTTAGATTTGATAAAGTACCATGAAGGTGGCCCAGAGGAAATACCAACAATGGAATAGTGAGGCA